>CAWUFW010006065.1:687500-1218912 GCA_963921515.1 Calotriton arnoldi
AACCGGATTCGGTGATTTCACAGGCGGCCCAGAGGAAATCTAAAAATTCAGCGGCACCTCTTACCACGCCACCTGATAAAGAGGGAAGGCGGTTGGATAATGCTGGGAAGAGGTTCTCTTCCATGTCCAGCCTCTGGTCAGAGTGTCTAATGCCTTGGCTATTCTTGGACGGTATGATCGCCAGATGTGGTGCGATCTGTCTCCATATCTGGACCAGCTGCCCGAAGAAGCTAAAGCTGAAGCCAGAAAGATCCTTCAAGAGGGAGAACGAACATCTTCCGAAATGATTGACTGCGCTATGGACATTGCCACTACAGCTTTCCGCTCTCTCGCAGGGGCAGCAGTCCTTCGACGCCAAGGCTGGCTTCGTGCCACTTGGTTCCGGCCAGAAGTCCAGAACAAGATCCTGGATCTTCCCTGTGACGGTGAAGCGCTCTTTGGGAAGCACATTGATGATGCGCTGCAAGATATAAAGAAGGACACGGAAACTGCAAAATCCCTTGGGACTCTACAATACCGCAAGGTTCCCTTCCGTGGAGCAAGAGGTAGAGGTTTTTCCTCATATAGAGGCGGATATCAGCAACAGCGCTATTCCTCCTATTCGCAGCCTTCCCAATCTTACCGGCCGCAATATTCTCAGAGACAAGGCCAGTCGTCTTCTTTCTCTCGCTCATCATCTAGAGGAAGACAAGAGCGCCAGGGGAGGGAGTCCTCTAAGCGCCAGTAGCGGCTTCCAGGCTCTTCCTACTGTTCCTGTGTCCCCTGTAACACCAGTGGGGGGCAGGATATCCCAATACTTCCACAACTGGCAATGTATAACATCAGATCGGTGGGTTCTCAATATTGTCCTGTCAGGCCATACTCTGGAATTTCAACATCAATCACCATCCAAAGCCCCTCGTGCCACCGAATCCAAACATCTGCACCTTCTACGTCTAGAAACCCACCAACTACTTCTCAAGGGGGCGATAGAACCGGTTCCCCTATCCCAGCGGGGAAAAGGATTATATTCC
This sequence comes from Calotriton arnoldi, assembly GCA_963921515.1. NCBI lineage: Eukaryota > Metazoa > Chordata > Amphibia > Caudata > Salamandridae > Calotriton > Calotriton arnoldi. The sequence goes on from CAWUFW010006065.1 coordinate 688,514, forward strand.
CGGTTCTTTCTTGTTCAAAAGACCGTAGAAAAATGGCGCCCAATTTTAGACCCGAGGGAGCTAAACACCTATCTCATAAAGCTCTCTTTTCGGATGGTCTCCTTACAGGACATTTTACGGCTCCTCAATCCAGGAGATTACATGGCCACCCTGGATCTAGAGGACGCATACTTCCATATCCCCATCCACCAGGCCCACAGGAAGTTTTTACGCTTTACAGTAGCCAAGAGCCACTTTCAATTCAAGGTCCTGCCTTTCGGACTCCGATCCACTCCGCGGATCTTCACGAAGGTCCTAGCCCCAGTCGCAGCGTTTCTCAGGAGGCAGAAGCTGCAAGTTTTTCCTTACCTGGACGACTGGCTGGTGAAAGCTCCGTCTCATCACGCAACAGAAGAAGCGGTCAGGGCATGCACTCAGCTCTTCCGTCACCTGGGTCTTCAGCTCAACACGGAAAAGTCGGTCCTGTGCCCGTCCAAGTCGGCCAAGTTCCTGGAAGCCATTCTGGACACATCCTATTGCAAAGCGTTCCCATCAAAAGAAAGGCAAAGAAAGCTGATGGCCTCTGCCAGTCGATTGCAAAAAAGGTCAATTTCAGTTCGCCTCTACAAATCCCTCCTAGGATCAATCTCGTCCTGCATTCCCTTGATTCCAAATTGCAGGTTACGGATGCGCCCACTACAAGAGCAACTGGATTTGCAGTGGCGCCAGGCAGAGGGCTCTTTCGAAGACAAGATCATCATAACTCAGCCTATGAAGGAGGCTGCCAGGTGGTGGATGGTCAGAGACAATATCTCTCAGGGTCTCACCTTCAGAGTAACACCAGCTCCTCTAATAATTACATCGGACGCCTCTCTAGAAGGCTGGGGAGCAGTCTTGCAAGATCTTCAGGTGAGCGGCCGCTGGCTGCCCCAGCATTGCCTTCTCCACATCAATCTTTTAGAACTGAGAGCGATTTGTCTGGCCTTACAGGCCTGCCTTCCACGGATCCGACAATCCACTGTCCTGGTCCGTACGGACAACACTACGGCCATGCATTATGTAAACAAGCAGGGAGGAACAAGGTCTCGTCCGCTATCCAAAGAGGCTCAGGAGATGTGGGAATGGGCTATCCAAATGAAAATCACTTTCGGCGGAACATCTTCCAGGTGCCCTCAACAAGACAGCAGACACGCTCAGTCGTCTCAAGTCGGTGAGCCACGAGTGGGAATTAGACCAACACACTCTGGACAGGATTTTCAATCTCTGGGGCACTCCACCCATAGATCTCTTTGCCACTCCAGAAAACAAGAAATGCCGATTCTACGCAAGCAGGGAACACCATCCGGGATCATTGGGGAATGCACTTTTGATGGCCTGGTCAGGCGCCTTTATTTACGCTTTTCCTCCGATCCCACTAATTCCCAGGCTTCTCAGGAAGCTCAAAGCGGAGCCCTGGAGAATGATTCTGGTGGCCCCGCCAGTTGCAGTTTCACGGAGCTTCTCCTGCTCTCCCTGGTTCATCCAATTCATCTGCGCCCAATTCCTTCTCTGTTGACAATGTCCTAGGGCCAAGTGGTACATCCGGATCCGAGCTCACTTCAGTTATCGGCGTGGCTCCTGAGCACCGAGAATTTCAGAATATAAGTATCTCGCCAGAGTGTAGAGAGGTGCTGACTCAAGCCCGGGCGCCAAGTACGAACAAGACGTATCGCTTGAAATGGAAGCGTTTCTGCCTGTGGTGCCGGCAAGAGAACATTCATCCTTACTCGTCTGCTCCTCATCAGATTTTGCCATATATTTTGGCATTGGCTAAGTCAGGTCTCGCTCATTCCTCTATCAAAGTGCACCTGGCAGCCATTTCTAGATTCAGACGAACTTCTTCTGGACCGTCCCTCTGGTCAGCAAGAATCATAAAACAATTTCTTAAAGGTCTTTTTAGAGTTTTTCCACCAGTTAGACCTCGTCCACCTCTGTGGCAGCTTAATTTAGTCCTTACTCAACTCATGAGACCGCCTTTTGAACCAATTCATAGGGCGGACCTGAAATTTCTCTCATGGAAAGTGGCCCTCCTTCTCGCCTTAACATCGGCCAGGAGGGTAGGTGAACTGCACGCTCTCACGAGCCGTTCTTACAGTTTAAAAAAGACATTTTGATTCTGAGAACGAATCCAAAATTTATCCCGAAGGTCCCTTCAGACTTTCATTTAAATGAACCAGTAATCCTCAAATCGTTTTTTCCTCGACCCACTACTCCAGCAGAGAGGACACTTCACTCGCTGGACGTTCAAAGGTGTCTGAAATTTTACCTTCAGCGTACCAAGGACTTCAGAAAATCTACACAACTCTGTTGCTTTCAGTGCCCCTCGCAAGGGTTTCCCTCTTTCCAAGCAGGGAATTGTGAGATGGATTGCCAGCGCGATCCAATACTGTCACCAAGCGGCTGGTAAGCCCCTAGAAGGGCGAGTCCGGGCGCACTCTACGAGAGCCATCTCTTCTTCAGCTGCTCTCTTCGCCGGAGTGCCGATCAAAGACATTTGCAGGGCAGCGACATGGAGCAGTGCCCATACTTTCACGCAGCATTACTGCTTGGACTCCTCCACGCGGAGTGACGCTGCAGTGGGACAGGCAGTCCTGAGGAACCTCTTTCAATAAGTGGTGAGCTTTCCCTTCTAACCCTCCTTCCTTTTATTGGTTATTAGCACATTTTGTAAATCATGATGTTCACTGACTATTTTTTGATGTCTTGTACCTCTAATGACTGTATGCATTTGGCAAGGTTTATAACAATGTATTACACAAAATGTGCGTTCTGACTGCTAGCTATTCTGATACAAGCAATGGGAATCTATGAAAGTTCCAATACTGGAGTAAGAAAACAAGTTACTTACCTGTAACTTTGGTTCTCCAATATTGGTAACTTTCATAGATTCCCATGCGCCACCCTCCTCCCCTGGGAAAGCTCAGCCTTCAGCATATTCTGTTACACTGTTACACAACGGCTACGAAAATCTGAGGCTCTCTCAGGAAGGTTCTGTGGGGTGAGGCTGTTCTGATTGGTTGTTCATTTCGTTTGGTCTCTTTTACAAAAAGAGGTGGATATGCTACAAAATGAGATGAGGCCTAGGCCTTTTTTCTTCTTTTGTACCTATTTCTATGGTATTTTTTATTTACCGGGGACTCCCATCTCGACGACGGGGAATGATACAAGCAATGGGAATCTATGAAAGTTACCAATACTGGAGAACCAAAGTTACAGGTAAGTAACTTGTTTTCTTAGTGATTTTCAAAACCTAAGCAATCTTTGGTGATATGCTGTTTAAACAGGGGCCATCCCAGGAAGCACCTTGTCCTGCGATTAGGGATACACGTTTAGTTTCAAGTAGGAGTAATGTTCTGCACACTGATGGCAGATGCTTCCCACACACATTGTGGCTCCCCCATTGCCCTATAGTGCAGTAATGCGCTTGTTGGAAGGAAAGTCCCTGCTTTTCTCACCCACAGTTTGCTGTTGGGTTTGATCACAGATAATGCTTACTCTTCTCCCTTTCTTGCCAGATCCTGCAGCGACGAGCCACCCCACATCCAAATGAGTTGAAAATGATGAAAGACAACATTGAGGGACGGCGCAATGAGCCCTACTTTGCCAAGCCTGACACTGAGCTGGAGTCTCCCAATGAAGAGGTAATGCTCCAACCTACCATGCCTTTTTGCATGCATTGGGTTTGGTGCTGTTCGTATTTCTCCAGTCAAAGTTGACTGCAGCGTTGAACTATTTCCAGGAATCAAGTTTTGTTCTACTCCTCCGAAGCAGTGGTTTCACAATAGGGTTTAGATAGCTCAAGTTTTTTTGTGGCATCTCAGCGTATTAAGAACTCAGTGGCATATTCCCTTAGATAAAATGTTTTTTACATCCTGTTTTGTCCAGATTTGTCTTATGGGCCACTCACTCTGCAAAATGCTCTGTAGAATTGAGCTTGTCCATTTACATTGGGACAAAGTTGGAAATGAGATGTTTCTTCTCATGGTAGATTTGGATGCTTAGGACACATAAGGTGGAGGGGTGTGTAGAATCTACGACTATCTCCGCTAAACATATCCAGGGTTATGAAGCCTTACAAGCATGCATCTTAGTCGATTCAAAGAGGAATCATAAGCCGAAGTTTAGTGGAAAAAGCAATTTTTTAAACACTTTGCTTAAACTTAAGATAGTTATGTTCTTCTCTGGGGAATCTTACTTATTTAGTCATAAGCACTGAATAGTCCCGCCCATGTTATGAAAAGCCATTTTTTTCTAGAAACAGGTTATTTTTAACAGCCTATTTAAAAAAAAAAAAAAAAAAAAGCTATATTGGCCAATTTTCTCCTGTTTACTTTGAAAAGAAAACTGTTTTAAATGCATGAAAATAGTCACTAGAAAAAACTGTTTCACAGGCTGGGTGAGAGAAAATAAGGACAACGTTCCCTAATAGGCTAAAGCCTGAAAGGCTGGCAAAGCTGCTGCCACACCTTTAAGGAACAGCATACCACAGGTATCCTATCATGTCTAATGGATGGCAGTTGAGCCAGATCTCTTTTTTCAGCGGTGAAGGATCATGGTAGAACGGAGTTTTATTCCTATTGCTCTTTATCTGGGGAGGAGGGAATAGTATAAATTCTGCAGAGACATTTGACCTGCTTGAGCAGATCTTCTGGAATCTGTCCCGAAAATGTTTTGTAAAAGTAACGTCCTGGACCTCCAGGTAGCCTCATATGTCAATAATGGAAATATTCCTTTAAAATGCTGCAGTATTGGCTCTTCCTCTTGTTGATAGGGCTCTGAGCCTACCAAACAAAGTTTTGTTGGCATTGTGGTAGCATAAGCAGAGTAAAGGAAACAATTCTCGTAGATATGGACTATTATGGAGTGGCTAGCCTTGTTTGTACTGTGCCATAGTTTGCAAAAAGGTGGTCGGTCTACCTAATTTCTTTGGTTTTATATACTTAGGATTTTAAACATTGCTTAACGTCTGGAGAAAATAAAGACCTTACTGATGGAGAAGAGGTTTTCTGTAGGAAAGTTGGAAGGGTAATAGTCTGGTTGACGTGAAAATAAGATACAGCTTTAGGAAGGAAACTGGGATGGATTCTCATTGCAAACAGATCTTTGTGGAAAACTGTATACAGTTCTTTACTGCATACGGCCTGAATCTCACTAACCTTATTGGTGGTGGTTATGGCCAGTAGAAAGATGGTCTTCCGCGAAATATGTTGTAAAGTAACATTATGGATAGACTCAAATGGGGGATACATTCAGTTAGAAAGGATCATGTTAAGCTCCAAAGGAGGAGAAGACCTCCTTAAGTTACGGTAAACCTTCTGAGTTACTTCTAGGAAGTCTTTGACAACTAGAGTTTTATTTATTTATTTTAAAAGATTTGTGAAGGACTTGTTCTGTAAGCGATAATTGTGGCTGGAGAAAACTGCAGTCCAACCTTCACTACATCAAGAAGCATCCCAAAAAGCTGAAGTTGAGGTTTTACACAGAACTTAAAATGTACTATTTTATTTGCACTTCAGACCTTTCATGAATACATATAATTTACATATATGCAATTAAGGAATATGAAGCTTGGAGAATACATCAGTTTGGAGATGGTGAAAAGATGAGTTGTAAACATTTAAAAATATATACAGCAGAGAGAAAGAACTAACAAAGTTTGGGCCAGTGGTCGTCAGTCTTTCAGTGATCTGCACCAGTGGCTTAATGTCTAGTCATTGTTTAGTTCCAAGAGCCTCACCAAAATGTATCAGCTGGTTGGGTTTTGCAGAGTCCTTGGTTATTATGCCTGTTGGCACAGCATGCCACCTCTAAATTGTACCCCGTGAAAGCTGTGTGCCTACTCTCTGGGTTTTTCATGGGGTGTTGCATGTGGTCTGCTACTCTTTATTTGTTTTAGCTTTATTGGTTCTCTTGTGTAACTAAGAGGGTACTTGGCCTCTTGTTGACTCCAATCCTGCTGTTTGTCATCCTTTTGGTGTGAAGAGAACACACTTCCTCCAGGGAGTGAGCTGTTCTTGCTATTTTCTGTGCATCACGGCTCCCACAAAGGTATGTCATTATGGTTGCTGCTGTACTGATGCCAGTTTCATAAATTGTGGTCCAGATTGTTTTCTCCTAATTTTAATGTGCGTTTTGAGCAAATTATTCTCTGCTATAGCTGCTAAAGGGGCATAAAGTTCAAGTTGACTGAGTGTAGTCCATGAGGGTGTTGTTTTAGTGGTATAATGCTAGAGCGTGCTAAGAAAAATTCCAGATTCTCCTTTCATGTAGGTATTGTTTAAGACTGTGTTCCAGCTTTCCCTGTGCCATAATAGGAGGCCAGGTCTTCTGCTTTCTCCAGATTGAGACTGGGATACAGTCCATAAAATGCATATTACTTGAAACTGACGCCCACTAATTAATGTTTCGGCTTATGCTTGAATGAGAAGTAAAGGGCTGTTCTCAGTTTGCTTATAACCTCGTCTTCTATATTGCATAGGAGAAGAGGCTCAGTGCGTTATCCAATCAGAGTGAAGGGTCTCACATCTCCAGCAGCACAGCATCAGCAGGGCAGAGGGAGGAAGTAGAAGGCAGCCGGCAGAACGGTCCAATAACATTGGACATTTGGAAAGAACCTCGAAAGGAAACAAGCCAGTTGCCAAAAAAGGAAGTGGAAGTGGAAGCGGAAGATAACATCCAGGAGGATGAGTTGGAGGTGGAATATACTGAGGTAAGTGAAATGCAAAACTTGGGTATCTACTGGTTCATGATGCAACCCCAGATGTCTGTTGAATATTTTTCAGTATTCTACAATCAAGGACTTTATTGAAGTTGACCAAGACTGTACACATGCTCATATTCACCTGGCACATTAACCGTGGCCAGATGTCGGATGCGCCTACAGAGCACTCAGGATGAAAGCAGATGTTGGATACACATAGCCTTCCTAAACTATCTGATTCACTCCCAGGTCAGATGCACCTATCGATCTCGATGAATGATAGGATTCAGTGCCTTATCAGACACACCCAGAGATCCCCAAGAACAAAACAATCCAGTCCCGGGTCGACGACACCTAGAGAGCTCGGTGAATGGTAGGTTTCAGTCCTAGGCCACATACACCTAGAGGCCTCCTAGAAAAGTGTCCTTCGCTCCCATGTCATACACATTTGGAGAACTCGCAGAACAGGGCTCAGTCATTTATCGGTGAGGTTCCAGAAAAAAGGTTTCAGCCCCAGATTTGATTCACCTAGAAATGTCATGGATTCATTGGATTAAGTCTCTGGTTGGATTCAAGTCGAGTTCTCGGTACAGTAGGATTCAATCCAGCTCTGTATTTTCCTAGAGAGCTCCAACTAGGATTTAGTCCTAGTTTGGATATGCTTGCAGAGCTCCCAGAACGATAGAATTCCATCCTACTCTCTGTTTCACTGATGTCCTGCCAGGAAATCCCATTAGCGGGTTCACTCCTTGCGAGTTAAACATGCCCACACGGACATCTGTGAGACACGTTGCCTCCACTGGCCCTGCCTCCTGCCAGCCCTGTACTCTGTTTCACTGATGTCCTGCCAGGAAATCCCATTAGGGGGTTCACTCCTTGCAAGGCGAAACAACTCTTGGTTGATGCTCAGCCGGTTAATGCGCCCGTTGCTGCAAGTACCTGCATGTTACCCCCAAGGTAAATTACCACAGCTTGTGCAAAATACCTTGTTTAAAAAAAATAAAAAAAAGTGAAGTGCCAACTGCTCGACCGAGTCCTGACCTTCCCTAGGTGTCCCGAAGACTGTGGGACTCATAGCAAAGGTCAAAGGGGTCTCTGGTGTCCCAAAGAAAAGGATTTACTTGCAGGAACCGCTGAGGCAGCTGAAACAGGGAGACCAGTTGACCAGTGGTAACTGGACCTGCACAGGACTCCTTGCTTCATCAAGAGAGATCGAGTCCTGAGGGCGTATGCGACCCCTGGCACTCGAAGGTCCCAGGGTGGCCCCAGAAATACTCACTGCATATCTTAAGCATCATGCATACCCAGCATCAGGTTTACTTCTTGGCTGGACAGCGGTACAGGATAAAAATTGGGAAAAGACCCTGAGACAGCTGACCCGACAGGTGACTGTCTCCCTCTACCCCAGAGGTCCCTGTGATAGGCCCCCAACCTCTTGTCACCCGTCCAAGTAAAGAGAAGTAGCCATACTAATCAGTTGGCTAAAAACTGCTAAACGGCTAACAACGATATTTTGCATTTCCCAACAGTGAACTACAGTGATATACTTACCTTTAAAAATTCACGTCTCTGCTTTCCCTCAATAGATGGTGTAGTGACGGCGCCACCCGGCCTGTTCACGTACGGCTAGCACGCATGCACCCCGAGGGCGGGCTCGCCCGAGGGATTAAATAAAGGGGCGCAAGACCGCTCGGGGTCTTGGCCCAGTGATAATAGGCACGTGTGGTTGTCCCTCATTGCTGCGTTTGCACGTCTGAGGCCTAGCCTCGCGCAGCGCGTGTCCAGCTAGGCCTGGACGCCACATTGGTGACGAGGCAGGTCCCACCCACGCCTCATGTGTGCCTCACCTGCCTTTTCGATTCCCGGTGCCGGTGGTCGCGGCTGGTTGCCACCGCGGGAGATCCCCGTGTGGTGTGTGCGGTCCGCTCCGCCGGATCCGCGTGTGCCGCCCCAGCGGGAGCCCACCCCGCGCAGCATTGCCGTCCATCGGAGGAAGGCGCACCGGCGCGTGCATCCTCGGCGGGTGCCCACCCCGCACTGCACCGCTGCCTGCCTGCGGTCATCGGCGCCTGGAGCAGCGCCCTCAAGGTGAGGCCGGCCCTGCCCTGCGCGCGTCCGCGCTGGCCGTGCTCGTCGCTCTGGCCACTGAGGGATCACGCCGGCGCCCCGGCAGTGTCAACGCCCGGCCGCGCTCCCACGATCACGTGGTCGAGCCGGCGGGTGAAGTAAACGCCTATCTCGGCGTGTGGCAGTTTTGGGCCCCGCAGCGCGTTGTCCACACACGCGCGTGCCCATCGCACCTGGCCCCCCACGCTGGCGGAAGAGTCAGGGCCAAAGAAGGAATATAAAAGAAAAGGGAGACATTCACAGCACACAATCCTGCCAATTAAAGCACGCAGCCCTGCGACCTCTTGATCCCTGCGAGGTCCCGCTCTCCTCCATCACGAGGCTGTCAGTACCTGGGCCTACCACGCTCCACAGGCAGCCCCCTTCAGGCCTCCGAGAAGCACCAGCTCAGCGCTGGCATCAGGGGAACAGCCCCATTGCAGTGGGAGTCACCACTAGCTGAAACACACACATCGCTTGCCTGCCCCCACACGCCCAGCAGCGGCAGTACCATCGGTAGCTCACGCCGGCCTGCGCCCAGCAGCCTACCCTGCCGCCACCGCCCAGGAACATTAGCAAGTGCGCTGACGGCCAAAGATGAGTGGGCAAGACGCAACTGTAGGGGGCGGTGCCCCTGTGGCGCAACCACCGCTTTCTCAGCTGGCGGACCCACCTGCCCACGCTTGGCCTGGTCAGGCCATGGCTGCCCCTTTACCACCGTTCAGTGAACTCTCCGACCCCTCCACAGCCGCGGCTCGCTGGAAGTCCTGGATCGGCCGCCTGGACCATTACTTCGTGGGCGTGCGTGAGACCGATGGGAGAGTGAAAAGGTCGCTCCTCATGTGCTACGGAGGAGGCGAGCTGTATGATCTATTCGAGACATTGCCCAACACAGGGGCGGACGACGACTACAACGGGGCGGTCGCAGCCCTGAACAGGCATTTCGACCCCCAAATAAACCCCGACTTCGAGCGTTTCAAGCTCAGACAGGCAAGGCAAGGGGAGGCCGAGACCATCGATGTTTTCTACGCTCGCCTACGGAAGTTGGCGAGTTCCTGCACGCTGCCGGACCAGAGGGAGGAGATCAGGGCACAAGTCATTCAGGGGTGTCGTTCGGTAACGCTACGCCGCCTGATACTCCGACAACCGGGCATCAGTTTGGACGAGATTCTCGTACTCGCCAGGTACCACGAGCTGTCCAACGCTCGCGCGGACGAGATGGAGGCGGCCCTCAACCGGCCTACGCCACAGCCCGCATCGACACGACCACCCGTGGTCAAGGAGGAGAGAGTGGACGCAATTCAGAGACGACCGGCACTATCAAGGGGACCCACGAGACCGCCCCAAAGAAGCGCATGTGAAAATTGCGGTTTGGACCACCCTCCAGCAGGGAGGTGTTTTGCGAAAGGGAAAACGTGCTCCCAGTGCGGCAAGCTCAACCACTTCGCGAAGGTCTGCAGGAGTGGCAGAGGAAGAACAAATGCCCCAAGCTCACGTGGACCGACGACAGCGGTGAGACAGCTGACGCTTGAGGACCCTGTGGATCAAGTGGACACTACCCCGCCGGGGTTTGGGTTGGGGGCAGAGGACGACGACGTGTTCTTCGTGTCGTTTGTCGGTCGAGAAGGCACACGGCGCCGGCCACCACCCATGTGCACTATCACCGTGGCTGGTTCTCCCGTGAGTGCCCTCATAGACACAGGGGCGTCAGTGAACGTGATGGACAGTGACCAGTATGAGAGGTTATCACCACGCCCGCCGCTCCTCCCGTCCAAGGCAAGAATATACACGTACGACGGAAATGAGCCGCTTCCCTTACGAGGAGTCATGGAGGTTGTGGTTGCCAATGAGGGCCATCGTCTCAACACAAGATTTCATGTCACGGAAGGAAAACGAGGTACCCTCCTCAGCTGTCACACGGCGGAGGACCTGGAGTTGGTTTTCTTTGCGAACCAGGTGCATGATCTACACGCCCGTGAGATACTCAGAGACTTCCCCATGTTATTTGAGGGCCTGGGCCGCCTTAAAGGGAAAACGTTCAAGCTGCACATCGATCCAACAATCCAGCCTATGGCCCTGAGGCATCGACGGGTGCCGTTTCACCTGCGGCCGCAAGTGGAGGAAGCGCTGAAGAAGCTGGAGGAGTTGGGTGTGATTGAGAAGGTGTCGGGCCCCACCCCGTGGGTGTCGCCTTTGGTCGTAGCCCCTAAACCAAAGCAGCCGGGAGCCATTCGGCTCTGTGTCAACATGCGCCTGCCAAACAAGGTCGTGAAGAGCGAACGTCATCTCACACCCACCATGGATGATATAGTGGCCGACCTCAACGGCGCCAAGTGGTTCACCAAGCTCGACCTCCATGCCGGCTACCACCAGCTGGAGCTCCACCCTGACAGTAGGAACATCACGACCTTCTCCACTCATGTGGGGCCACGTCGGTATAAGAGACTGAGCATCGAAGTGTCCTCTGCCGCGGAGGTGTTTCAGAACGCGATAAGGGAGATGCTCATGGGGCTGCAAGGTGTAATAAATTTGAGCGACGACATCCTTGTATTCTCCAAGACACTGGAGGAGCACCACGTGCATCTCGGCCCACCCTTCAACGACTAGCGGAGAACGGACTCACCCTACACAGAGCCAAGTGCTCATTCTATCAAGAGTCAGTGGATTTCTTCGGCTACATCTTCTCCAGAGATGGCCTGTGTGTTGACCCGAAGAAAGCAGCGGCCATACGATCTGCCCCGAGGCCGACGTCACCCACCGAGGTCCGCAGTTTCCTCAGAATGGCCACGTATTGTGGCCGGTTCATCCCCAATCTGGCGTCCCTCTCCGAACCTCTCCGCAATATTACAAAGTCTGGTCAGCCCTGGGTCTGGTCCGCGAAAGAAGATCTGGCATTTCATGCTGTCAAGGAGGCCCTCATCGATGACAAGGTGATGGCGTACTTTCGCCCCCATCGGCGCACTGAAGTGGTGGTGGATGCAAGCCCCGTAGGGCTGGGCGCAGTCCTGATGCAGGAGACAGAGTCCAAGGAGTGGGTCCCAACTGCATACGCCAGCAGGGCGCTGACTGGAACGGAGATGCGCTATGCGCAGATAGAGCGCGAGGCCCTGGCCATCAAATGGGCGTGCCAGCATTTCCATCTCTATTTGTATGGACACGAATTTCGAGTGGTCACGGACCACAAGCCTCTCATTCCCCTCATCACCGGCACATCTCGGCTGGCTCCTCCCTGGATCGAGAGGTGGGCAGTTCAACTGAAGGCCTATCACTTCGATGTCATCTTTCGTCCGGGGGTCAATAACCCTGCCGACTTCCTGCCGCGGCAGCCCGGCCCGCCAGTGACATCCAGGCCACTGTCCGATGAAGACTGCACCGAGGAGTATGTCCGGATGGTCTCCTTCGAAGCATGCCCAGTTGCTCTCACGCTAGAAGACATTGGGAAGGCGACCGAGTCTGATGAGTGCCTTGTCAAGGTCAAGACCACGTTAGCCAACAGGAACTGGCGTCACTTCCTCGACGGAATTAGCGCGCTGACAGCGGATAAAAGGCTGTTTCGGCAACAGGTGTGGAAAGTTCAGAGCGAACTCAGCGAGGGCCTTTATGGAGTTGTGCTGCGAGGCACCACCCTCGTGATTCTGAGGAGCCTTCAAGAAAAAGTGGTCCATTTGGCGCACCAAGGGCATCAAGGGATATCAAAGACCAAAGCCAGGTTGCGAAGTAAGGTTTGGTTTCCGGGCATGGATGCCATGGTCGAGGAGGTCGTCTGCACCTGCCACGCCTGCAACATCATGGGAGGTGACCCTGCACCCCATCCGGTGATCACGGAGGACCCATGCCGGGAGCCCTGGACAAAAGTGAGCCTCGACTTTGGGTCGTTTCCTGACGGCCGAAGCACTCTGGTTCTCGTCGACTCACATTCAAAATTCCCGGTGGTGGAAGTAGTGTCGTCAACAGCTTTTCAACACGTCAAGACCGCACTTGAGCGTGTCTTTGCTATGATGGGACTGCCCGAAGAGATCAAGTCAGACTCAGGAACTTCTAGATATTACATCGGATGTAGGTCTCCAACAGCTAGTTGAAGGCTCCACACACCAAGCAGGTCATACCTTGGATGGTGTGTTTACGAACAATCCAGCCTTATCTATTACATCTATTCTCCCCCTTACGTGGTCCGATCACCACGCTGTCTTATTTCATTGGGACCTGCCTGGTTCCATAACTACTAATACGGCTAGCATTAAACTCGCTAGGAGAGCCTGGCACAATATTGATTCAGGTGTACTAGAAACCCAGCTATTACAAAGCATTCCGGTCTCAGAGTTGGATGCAGAGGGATCAGCTAGAAGTTATACTTCCTGGCTAGACTCTAACTTTGCTAAACTAGCCCCTGTGACTGAGGCAAATAGAAATAGAAAAACTCCATCTGCTCCATGGTTCTCCTAAGACTAGACAAACAAGCCTGCAGGAGGCAAGAGAGAACATGGCGGAAAAACTATGATGCAGCTGGAAAAGCACAATATAAGCTTATGCTAGCAGACTATAAGAAAAAAATAATTATTGAGAAGAGCCAATATTTTACGCTGAAAATAGAGATGGCGGGCAACTCAAGTAAGGAACTTTTTACAGTCGTAAATAATTTGACGACTGCAAAAAAGGAAGCTACGGTGAATTGCACTCAAGATTTCTGCAACACATTGGCCCAGGCGTTCAAAGCAAAGGTCGATCAAATCTATGATCAATTTGCCTCACATATTCCTCATAATGCTGGCATAGATCAGGAAGTTAAGGCCACAAAGCCTTTTTTAAATTTTACCTCTACTTCCCCAGAGCAGATTGCTACCCTTCTCCTAAAGACTAAATCTGGCTCTCCGGATGATCCTTGCCCTCCGAGGATACTGCATAATATTAGTCATATTATCAGTCCCCAGTTATCTGGCATTTTTAATCAAATGCTCTCACAAGGAACCTTCCCAACACTGTGGAAACAGGCCTGTATATTACCGTTACTAAAAAAGCCCAATCTGGATGTAACGGATCCGGCCAATTATAGACCGATCGCAAGACTCACGTTGCCTGCAAAAATATTTGAGAAAATTGTTAATATGGAACTTTCCACATACATTCTAGATAACGTCTTAGACCACAGCCAATTTGGTTTTCGATCTTGCCACAGTACCGAGACAGCCTTAATTAATACCACGGAGGAAATTCGCACCGCACTAGATGGCGGCGGATCAGCAGCTCTGATCCTCCTTGACCGGTCCGCGGCATTTGATACTGTGGACCACAACTTACTGATAGAACGGCTGAAAACTATTGGTCTAGGAGGAAAGGCCCTGTCGTTTTTAACATCCTTTTTAGCAGATAGAATGCAGACAGTGCAATTGGGCGATTTTAAATCCACACCTTTTATTCTGCCTTGTGGGGTGCCACAGGGCTCTTTCTTGAGCCCTACACTTTTTAACATATATGTGTCCGAATTAGCACCTTTGATCAGAAGTTTTGATCTAATTCCGACCTCGTATGCTGACGATACCCAATTGGTTATTTCAACCATAGACAAGGATGTCGACCACTCTAACAAACTACATGATTGCATGGTCTCCCTGAGCATTTGGATGAGCAGGCATTGTTTGAAGCTTAACTCGAGCAAAACCGAGGTGGTGCTTTTTGGAAAGCTTGCTCCCCTTTGGTCACCAGTTTGGTGGCCTAGCACATTGGGCCCCCTTCCAACACCGGTAGTAAAAGCTAAAAACCTGGGGGTCATAATAGATGAGAAGCTGAATTTTAAATCACAGGTTTGTAAGGTGGTGTCTTCTGCCTTCTTCACCATTAGAACCGTGCGTAAAATTCTTCCATTTATTCCAATAAACACAAGAAAAACTGTTTTTACTTCCCTGGTTTTATCGAAGTTGGACTACTGTAATGCCTTATATATAAATTTACAGTCCAATCAACTTAGAAGATTACAATCGGCACAGAATGCTGCTGCCAGATTGGTGCTAGATGTCCCTAAGCATCAGTCAATTAGGGCCGGAATACAAGAGTTGCATTGGCTGCCAGTCGCCCAACGCGTGAAATTCAAGGCACTTTGTATAGCACACAAGGCACTTTACAGAGTAGGTCCACGATTTCTATGGCATGCCTTTAGTTGGTACTCCCCCAGCAGACAATTACGATCGGCTAATGCCTTCCTGATGCCCACTTCCAGAGTCAGGACGATGAACTGGGGGGGGGAGGAGTTTCAGACATACCGCTATTAGGCTATGGAACTCTCTTCCGCTCGCTCTTAGGAAGATATCTTCTCTGATTGAGTTCAGGAAAAATCTTAAAACATGGCTTTTCAAAAACTAATTTCCCTTTACAGTATGCGGTCCGTAAGCGCCTAGACACCTAAGGGTATTAGCGCGCTATAAAAGTTGTTATAACATAACATAACAATGGCCCACCGTTTCAGGGAAGAGAGTTCCAAGAGTACCTGGCCTCCCGTGCCATTCGGCACCGCAAAATCACGCCACAGTGGCCCCAGGCAAATGGCGAGGTGGAACGGTTCATGCGAACTATGAACCGAGCCCTCAGAATCGGAGTGGAGAAAGGAGAGGATGTCGAGCAGTGCCTTCAGCAATTCCCAAGTGCTTATCGTCAGACACCACACTGCACCACCCAGTGTGCACCGGCCCACCTTGTGTTCCGAAAGGCGCCGAGGGACAGTGTTCCCGCGGACCCCTCGTGGAGTCCCCCAGCGCTGGATCCAGAGGCTGCCCAGGCCCGGCGAAAAGCGACTGACAAGGCGAGCCAAGATCGCAGAGCACAGCCGATGAGCATCCGAGTTGGTGACAGTCATCGTGAAAGACCGATACCCTGGCTGGAAGTATCGCACCCCGTACAAGCCGGAGGTGTGGGAAGTCATCAGCGTGCACGGCACCATGGTATCGGCCATGCGGGGGACTCGCGTGGTCACAAGGAATACTTTGTGGTTCAAGAGAGTGGTGCGTGAGCCGCTGCCAACGGAGGGTGCCACGGAGGAGCCAGAGGAAGGAGAAGAGGTGGCTCCAACGAATACCCTCGTCCGCAGCCCAGGGCCTGCACAATGTCAAGACGGAGAAGAATCGAGAGCGGTGGAAGAGCAGCAGAATCCCGGTACCGTGTCCCCCGAGTCAGAGAGAGGGACAGAGGGGTCCGGGGTGGAGAAGAACTCCCGGAGCCAGAGGTATGGTCTCCGGCTGAACCCAGCCCCCAGCCAGAGACTCAAAGACTTTGCGTGGTGCATGAAGAAAGACTGAGTGCAAATGTAAAGGATCCTAGTATCTAAAAGATTGGAGGGATGTAGTGACGGCGCCGCCCGTTCACGTACGGCTAGCACGCATGCACCCCGAGGGCGGGCTCGCCCGAGGGATTAAATAAAGGGGCGCAAGACCGCTCGGGATCTTGGCCCAGTGATGATAGGCACGTGTGGTTGTCCCTCATTGCTGCGTTTGCACGTCTGAGGCCTAGCCTCGCACAGCGCGTGTCCAGCCAGGCCTGTACGACACAGATGGGTCATTTAGAGATCTATTTTAAGATAAAAATGCAATCTTTTTATAAATTGGTGTCGGATTTTTGTCGTTTCTTAGTTACTGATTGTTTTGGTACATCTAAATGTTTTCCACTTGTTGCTTTGATTAAGACTGACTGCTTTGATTAAGACTGACTGCTTTGATTAAGACTGACTGCTTTGATTAAGACTGACTGCTTTGATTAAGACTGACTGCTTTGATTAAGACTGACTGCTTTGATTAAGACTGACTGCTCTGTGCCACAGCTATCCAGGCCTGAGGGAAGGGCTTTTATTAAAGAAACGTAACTGGACCGGACAAAGATTGACACATTAATACACGGTGAGGTCTCACAACCACACCACATAATCAACTTTCCTACAAATCCCAGAAACACGACACCTCCGTGCATTTATAGACAATTGTGGGAATTTTTTACTCCCTCTTTTAATGCAAATCCCTTACATACTTGCTGCAGAAATCAAGGTTACATGTCTTTAAAAACTGCTTGTTTTCTATGTTCAAGTACACAAGCCTGTTACTCAAGGGCTCTGATACAACGCGCTGTATTCATTACTTGGCAACACCATACTTGTGTTTTGCATTGAAAATGCCAAATTGCGTTGATGGTGCCTGCAGAGACTCCCATATTCTGGTGTGAATTGCATTGATGGTGCCTGCAGAGACTCCCATATTCTAGTGTGAATTGCGTTGATGGTGCCTGCAGAGACTCCCATATTCTGGTGTTTAGCATGTGTATATCACCATTCTTTAAACTGCCTTGACACTATAGTGTTTAGACACGGTTTGCGTCATTTTACATTCAGACTAAATCGAGCGCAATGTGGGACAGTTGCGCCAAAACTGTGCGCGCCTCCTTCGAGCTGTGCTTTGTCTCTAAGGCTGGTTGCCGGCTGTGTAAACCCAGAGTTGGTGATGCTGCGCACAGTACGTCCAGTGAGCTCCTTTTATCAACACCAGGCGCCCGATAAAAGGAGTATGGAAGAGATGTGCTTGCTAACCACTGTAGGGCCAAGATAACAGAGGCTTCACCAGTGTCCCCATTTGACAAAACTGGGCAATCCTGGTCAAAGGCCTATTACAGCATATTTACCTGGGTCCAGCCCGAATCCGGCTAAACAGTAGCTGTCGGCTCTGGGGACCGTTGGCTCCCCTACATTACCTGCACTGGGGCAAATCATTTTAATTATCCGCGTGCCAGGATCAATATTCGAAGTTCATATAGACAGGACAAGCACTAGTATGAATCACTTTCTTAATGTAAACACATGTATTTATGTAAAGCCGTATAAACCGCTGCGCATCAGCTTTTGGTGACTTTTGGGCGCAGCGGATTTTCATAAACACCTAATCCAAGCTACAGTTGTGCAGAATTCACCAAGCATATTCAGTTATCCGTCTCTGTACAAGGGGTAATAACTGACGTAGTTTAACAGTTTGGTTTAATATCGAACACTCTATTTATTCAGGTGGGGTTAACCATGTATCTGAAAGAGACACGTTAGTGACAGATTCCTTACCTTAGAATATCCCCAGGCGTCAGGCTGGATCCGGAAAGTTTTTGCGTAGCAGTACCCCTGCGCGTCGGTAGGCGGTGTCGTGCGGCTCCGCGTCCGGCGTCGGCGTCTTGATCGCCGGGATGACGTTGCGGCCAGTACTTAGACGCCGCCCATGCGCGCTGGCGTCAGTTCTTTTCTTTTTCCGCGCCAGTAAGCGCAGATCCGGATTGAGCAGTGCCCCAGTAATTTTTTGACTGAGTATTTTTGAGACGTTTTTGTCCAAGTTTTCGAGTCGTTTCGACTCAAAGGTGTCAGTAGGGATGCCCGGCTTCAAGCCATGCGAGGTCTGTAATCGCATGATGTCGATTACGGATCCGCACCGAGAGTGTCTCTTCTGCCTGGGCGCGGCCACGACCCCACGTCGTGCCCAGAGTGTCGGTCCCTCGCCCCGAAGGCTTTGCGAGAGCGGTCTCGAAAGCTTCTCGAGGCCCGGCACTCGGCTCCGTGCCGATCGAGGTCCCGGGAGAGGTCGAGGGGCCGGTCGCGGAGCCGTCGTCATTCGTCGGGGTCGAAGTCTTCGTCTTCAGGTAAGGCGAAGCACAAGAGGTCTAAGAAGCGTCGCTCTAAGACCTCCCCTTGCCGGTCTCACGACTCGGCTGAGGGTCCTGTTGGTACCGCCCCCGCGGCTCCGGGAGTACCCGATGAGCCGGCGCCGGCCTACCCGCCTGTTCCGGGTCCGACGTCGACTCCGGCCGACATCCAGAACTTCTTGTCGGCCATGGCTCGCATCTTCGGGCCTAAGGGTTACCCCGGTGCACCTTCGGGCCCAGTGGGGGTCCTCCTTCGGCACCGCCGGCGGCTCCGGCCCCAGTGTCTGCGGCGGCTCCGGCGCCGCAGGACCCCCTCTGATCCAGGCCTGGATCCCGGTCGACGCCGGTTGACCTGACAACACCTCCACCGGCGCCGACCTCCCCGGTACCGCTCACGGCGCCGTCCGAGGTCCCGGACGCCGCCGTCCCCAGGTTCTCCCGGACACGGAGCCGGATCGACGTCGGCCGACTCCGACGCCGATGGGACTTTTCTTCCCTCATGTCCGCCCTCCTTACTTTTCACCTGTTTTGGAGGACAAGGAGGACTGGGAGGGGTCGGAAGACCCTCTCACAGCCCAATGTGAGCCTTATCAGGACTGGGCAGAGGAACTGGGTTATGCCAGTGGCCTGGACACCTCTCCAGACCTAGGCATGCTGTCTTCTCCTTCCGTGGCTACGGAGGAGGGAGCAAGTTATGCAACGGTGTTGCGTAGGGCGGCTGCGGCCTTGCGCCTCGAGCTCCCTACAGTGGCTGTCCGGACTAACCTCCTGACGGAAGTGCTTCAGCCGGCGGCTACCTCCTCGGAGCCACTGCTGCCGTTCAACGACACACTTTCGGACGTTCTTTGGGGCTCCTGTGGACAGGAACGTAGCCCGACGCCATCGCCCGGCCCCGGGCGACCCATTGTTCCTCTCCCAACACCCCACCCCCGAGAGCTTGGTTGTTCAAGCCTCTACCTCTCAGAGCGCCTTCCTACTGCTCCGCCGGACAGGGAATCCAAAAAGCTGGAGCAATTTGGGAAGATTTGTTCTTCCTCCAGTGCTGGCTTGCGGTCCGTGAACACCGCTTGCCTTTTGGGCCGTTATTCCCACTCTCTATGGGATTCGGTGGCGCAAGTGCTGCCTAAGTGTCCTGAGGAGGTCCAGACACTACTCACCCGTGTTATTGCAGACGGGAGAGACGCGGCGAAGTTCACAATGCGATGTGGCCTAGACACCGCTGACTCGCTGGGCAGATCGCTTGCTACGACAGTGGCGCTGCGCCGTCACGCCTGGCTGAGGACCACTGGTTTTTCGGGCGTTGTCCAAAACACCCTTATGGACATGCCCTTCGATGGTATCCGCCTTTTTGGCAATAAGGCAGACAGCGCGCTGGAGCGCTTTAAGGACTCACGGGCTACGGTCAAGTCCTTGGGCCTCTCCGCCTCGCGCCCTCCGCAGCAGTCTGCTTTTCGCCCCTTTCGTGGCCACGGAAGGGGCGCCCAGTCACGTCCATTGCCAAGCCACCGGCCCGCGCAGCAAGCGCCTTCGCGTGGCCGAGGACGTGGCTTCCACCGAGGCGGGTCGGGTAACCAGCGTGCGGGTCAGGCCACCACCTCCGCCCCGTCTGCGGCCTCCAAGCCCTCCTAGTCCATCCTGTCGGGTCCACGGCACGCCAGTGGGGGGCAGGGTCCGCCATCACCTTCACCACTGGCGTACCATTACATCGGACAGGTGGGTCTTGGACATTGTCCGAAGGGGCTACTCCCTCCCCTTCGAGGCTACCCCCCCCAGCCATGCCACCTCAATGCAACCGCATGTCGGGGGATCATTTGGTGCTTCTTCAAAAGGAAGTTGCGGCCCTCTTGGCCAAGGGGGCCATCGAGCGCGTTCTGACCCCAGAAGTAGGGCGTGGTTGTTATTCCCACTACTTTCTGGTGCCCAAAAAGGACAAGCGTCCTATCTTGGACCTCCGGAACGTCAATCGCTTCCTCCGGAAGGAGAAGTTCAAGATGCTCACCCTAGCTCAGGTCTTGACTGCCCTCGACCCTGGAGACTGGATGGTAGCGTTGGACTTGCAGGACGCATATTTTCACATCCCCGTCCTGCCGGCCCACCGGCGTTACCTGCGGTTCACAGTAGGCCTCGAGCACTTTCAATTCACCGTGCTCCCCTTTGGCCTTACCAGTGCCCCTCGGGTGTTCACGAAAGTGATGGCGGTGGTCGCAGCTCATCTACGCCGGGCAGGGGTTCCAGTCCTCCCCTACCTCGACGACTGGTTGTTGAAGGCAGGCTCGTCCCAGGCAGTCGTCTCCCACCTCCAGACTGCGGCCGAACTCCTGCACTCGCTGGGGTTCTCCATCAACGTGCCGAAGTTGCACCTGATTCCTTCTCCACAGCTCCTTTTCATCGGAGCAGTTCTGGACACAACGCAGTTTCGGGCCTATCCTCCCGAACGGCGAGTCCGGGATATTCAGGCTATGATTCCGATCTTTCAGCCTCTATCCTGGGTTTCGGTACAGATGACCCTGAGCCTCCTGGGCCTCATGGCCTCCTGCATCCTGCTGGTCGATCATGCCAGATGGCATATGCGGGCTCTGCAGTGGGACCTGAAGTTCCAGTGGGCGCAGCATCAGGGGTACCTGTCCGATTACGTCCAGATCTCGGAGGGAACTGCAAGGCAGTTGCAGTGGTGGCTCTCGAACCGGCAATGGGTCACCGGCAGATCCCTCTCCCTTCCCCAGCCAGAGCACACAGTTGTGACGGACGCATCCCTTCTGGGATGGGGCGGTCACATGGGAGAGGTGGAGATCAGAGGCCTCTGGTCTCCGGCGGAGTCCCGGCTCCATATCAACCTTCTGGAGCTCCGGGCGATCAGACTTGCACTCAAGGCATTCCTTCCCTCTGTCAAAGGGAAGGTAGTGCAGGTGTTCACAGACAACACCACCGCCATGTGGTACTGCAACAAACAAGGCGGGGTGGGGTCGTGGACCCTATGTCAGGAGGCTCTGCGTCTCTGGACATGGCTGGAACATCAGGGCATATCCCTGATGGTTCAACACATGGCAGGTTCCCTGAACGCCAGGGCGGACGAACTCAGCCGCAGGTGTATGATGGATCACGAATGGTGTCTTCACTCGGAGGTGGCGCAAGGACTCTTTCTACAGTGGGGAGAGCCTTGGTTAGATCTATTCGCCACCGAAGAGAACGCCGCAATGTCATCAGTTCTGCGTGTTGGAATTTCCAAGGCGGCACTCGCTCGGCGACTCTTTTCGTCGCGAGTGGAGTTGCGGTCTGTTGTACGCCTTTCCGCCTATACCACTTCTGCCCAGAGTGTTGAAGAAGATTCGGCGCGACCGGGCCCCAAGTCATTCTTGTGGCTCCGGACTGGGCTCGAAGAGTTTGGTATCCCGAGCTACTCAGTGTGAGCATCGATCCCCCGATCCGTCTGCCTCTTCGGGAGGATCTTCTGTCGCAGCAGCAGGGGACGGTCCTCCACCCGAACCTGTCCAGTCTCCACCTCCTTGCGTGGAGATTGAGCGGCGGCAGTTGATTCCTTTCGACTTGCCTCCCGAAGTTTGTGATGTGATTCTGGCAGCCAGGCGTCCCTCCACTAAGGTGGTATACGCCTGCAGGTGGAACAAGTTTGTGGCATGGTGCACAGCAAAGGAAGTGAATCCCCTTTCTGCCCCTCTTTCTGAGGTTCTTCTGTTCCTTCTTTCTCTGGCCCAACAGGGTTCTGCCCTGGGTACCATCAAGGGCTACCTTTGTGCTATCTCGACCTTTCTCAGGCTTCCTGATCAGCCCTCCCTTTTCAAGTCCCCTGTTGTTAACAGGTTTCTTAAAGGCATTACACACCTCTTCCCTCCTGTTCCGTTTGTGATGCCTCAGTGGGACTTGAACTTGGTTCTTACCTTTTTAATGTGCGCTCCCTTTGAGCCTCTCCATAACTGTCCTCTTCGTCTTCTCACTCTGAAGACAGCCTTTCTGGTGGCTATCACCTCCGCTCGGCGGGTGAGTGAGCTCCAGGCTCTTTCTTGCAAACCCCCCTTTCTGTCTGTCCATCCAGACAAGGTTGTTCTTAGGACGCGTCCGTCCTTCTTGCCAAAGGTGGTTACTGCCTTCCACATTGGGCAGACCATCACTTTGCCCACCTTCTTTCCGCCTCCGCATCCTTCCAGAGAGCAAGAGAGGCTCCACCGTCTGTACCCAAAACGTGCGATTTCTTTCTATTTGAACCGCACACAACAGTTCCGGGTGGACGACCAGCTCTTTGTTGGCTACGTGGGCGCCAAAAAAGGTCGGGCGGTACACAAGCGGACCATCTCCCGCTGGGTTGTATTGTGTATCAAAGCCTGCTATTCTTTGGCTAAGAAGGAGCCCCCTGTTGGGCTACGTGCCCATTCCACCAGGGCGACAGCCGCCACCACGGCTTTGTGACGTGGTGTCCCATTGCAGGACATTTGTCAGGCAGCTACGTGGGCCTCGCTGCACACGTTTACCAAGCATTACTGCCTTGACAGCCAAGTCCGGAGAGACGGCTTCTTTGGCCGTTCTGTTCTCCGAGACTTCCTTGTCTGATCTTTGTTCGCAGACCCACCACCGGGGTTGGTATTGCTGGGGTATCTATTCTAAGGTAAGGAATCTGTCACTAACGTGTCTCTTTCAGATGCACAAGTTACTAACTTGTGTAACGATATATCTGTAAGAGACAGTAGTTAGTGACGGAATCCTTACCGCCCCACCCATCCTCCCCGTTCTGCGAACTGATTTCTAGTGTTAAGGACATCCCTTTCAGGGCCCAAGTTTTCAGACACCAGTGTCAGTTTCTTGCATGGCTCTGCATTTCTGGCACGGAAAGTCGTGTACAGAACTGACGCCAGCGCGCATGGGCGGCGTCTAAGTACTGGCCGCGACGTCATCCCGGCGATCACGACGCCGACGGCGCGCAGGGGTACAGCTACGCAAAAACTTTCCGGATCCAGCCTGACACCTGGGGATATTCTAAGGTAAGGAATCTGTCACTAACTACTGTCTCTTACAGATATATCGTTACACAAGTTAGTAACTTGTGCTTTACCACTACAAACTACGAACATTGCAAGAAACACTTGTGAATTGACCCTCCCGCGACCCTCTAGCCTCCTCTTAATTCGCTTATGTAATTAAAGTGTAGCAGCGAGGGAGTTACGGATTATCTGTAAATGCGCAACACTGTCATTTCAGTTTCTAAGATTTATGTTTCTGACTTAAAAGGTTTTTTAAAAATTTATCTGAACAAACCTTTGACGGTCACAGCTGACACTATTCACACAAATGGAAGCAATAGCTGTTGGAAGTGCTGCTTCTAGTGAGAGCCTTCGCAGAAAGCGCCCGGAGTGAATAGGTTTGTGTGCCTTCTGGACGTCATGGAGGGCAGGAGAGACCCAGCAGTCCCCTGTCGGCAGAGCTGACCCAGGCAGCCTCAGGGTCTGAATCCACGGGGTTAAACATGGCCCCCACGGACATCTGTGAGACACTTTGCCTCCACTGGCCCTGCCTCCTGCCAGCCATATCTCTGTTTCACTGATGTCCTGCCAGGGAATCCCATTAGCGGGTTCACTCCTTGCGAGGCGAAACAACTCTTGGTTGATGCTCAGCGGGTTAATGCGTCCGTTGCTGCAAGTACCTGCGTGTTACCTCCAAGGTAAATGACCACAGCTTGTGCGAAATATCTTGTTTTAAAAAAAAAAAAAAAAAAAAAAAAAAAGCTCTATAAAGCCAATAGGTTTCACCTATGCAATATCTATTGACTTTAAAACACATTGAAAGACATGTTGCACAGCAGTGAGGGCTGCTGTGCAACGTGGCTAAAAGTAAAGGAAATAACAGTGGTATCAGGCGGCCTGTGATGGCTGCATCACAGCTTTTTAATTTTTTTTTTTTTTTTAACTTTGTCATGTTGCACAGCAACCCGCCCTGCTGTGCAACATGTGTAAAAGAAACAATGACAAAGCCATTAGAACTTGCATAGGCAAAACCTGTTGGCGTTGCCAATGCTTGTTGAGCTTTGAAATATTTATATTGCCCTTTATTTTACTTTTATTCTTTACTTCAGCACCTTTTTTTTAATTATTTTACCTTTTTCAAATATTTGAGGAGATTGACAGACATATGAACTGACTGTAATCTGTTAGTGCCCCTACTCCCCCTCCGTGCATGAACTTTGTACCTATTATTGATTAAAATGTTAATAGAAATGGACAACTTGGTTACTTATGTATGTATACAATGGCACTCCTTATACCAGTGGATGAAGTGGATTCTGTGAATGAGGATCCTCTCAGACTTTATATTCTTTTACCCTCCTTTCAAAGGTGAAATGTTGATGCTTATCTTCTAGTCATCCTGCCCCTAAAGGCAGATGCCACCTGGGGGACACTCTAGATCATTTACTTAGTTGAGAGGGGGTGCACACCATTTCAAAATGTTTTGCTGCTGAAATGGAGACGTTGCAATACAAGCATGTTCTAACACTAGGCCTACCATATTCCCTCAAGAAAAAGTGCAGAACTAAAGTTGTTTTTTCAGTATATGGTCATCCAGAGTTGTTAGTGCAGGTCCTCACATCTCTGTTCATGCTTTAGGAAACATCTTGCCAGTTTGGATTATTGTGGTAGGGTTGTAGGTCTTTTAGTAAAAGACTGAAGTAACTTGATTTGGTTTCAGATTCCTTTTTAGCACATGTAGTTTACATTTGTGTCAGTGCTTTTTTTGAGTGTGCATGACTGTGAACCTTGTATACAAAGTCATTTCTGTGATCGAAAGAGCTCCATGATACCGTCTCTGTTGCAGCCCACAGTGCACTTTGCAGAGGATACTCTTATCCGAAGTGATGACGAGGATGAAGACCGCCATTCACCAGTTGAAAAGCAGCGCTTGATCCGCAAGGACACTCCCCACTACAAGAAAAACTTTAAAATCACTAAGCTGCCCAAACCAGAAGCTGTGGTGGCGCTGTTACAGGGGTACAGTCGTCCAGAGGTACCTGAAGAAGGGGAAGAGGAGGAGGAGGAGGAGGAGGAAGAGGTGGAGTTTGAAGGCGATGAACATGCTGAAGATGAACAACCAAGGGATTGGGATGGGGAGACGAAGAACGGGAGGCTGTTGGAACAGCCAATTAAGGTAGGGTCTTAATGGAAGAGAAAGGAGTCCCGGGGATAGTTGCATTGGACCACCTATCCTTTAGTACTGAAAGAACAGTTGCTAGCTGCCTAGGAGTCTGGCTGCAGGTCGCTGACACACACATCAATTAGTTGTGTTGTCCATGACTAGATGAAAAATGCTGTGCAACATCTTATGTAGTGAAGCAGCCATTTTTCTATTTCCCCTCCCCATTACACAGAGTGGTAGAAAGTGGTCTGCCAAATCCACCATAGTGGGTCTTCCTATTACAAATCAACTGCAGTTGGTAATTTAAATGGTTAAGCCATCCCGTTGCCACATTGTGACTTCCTCTGTTCTACTATGTATTGGCTTGAAGTCCACCGGTTTCCTCTCCTGAGTGAAGTGTTTCCTTTCTTCACACTGCCTAGCAATGATGATACCTGTTACTGTATACTCTCCTCCCACGCTTCTGCTATATAATAAGATTAGGTGACCATTTAAAACTTATTTCCACCTCCATATTTACACAGTATTGAGTTAAAAGTCCTGTTTAAAAAAAATTCTTTGTGAATGTGTGTAACTTATAATGCTGTTGCTCGATGTACTTTGCAAAGTGGAAATTGTCCATCATTAGCACAGCATGCACTAGGTTCTGCTAAATCAAAGTCCTTAGATAGGGGCACTCAGCTTTTTCTCCCCAATCCTTCGTAGAAACTAGTCCGTATCATCTCACATGTTTATCACCAATAGTATTATGCAGCTCCTAATCCATGCCCTGACCTCCTTCGATGTTTTTCACAACCCCTTGCAGAACCTCAGTGGGCTCCACATATTCCCATTAGGGCCTCATTGGGTTCCCCATCCTAAGAAATAATCTAATTTGTCTCTTCTGATCCAAACAAAGTTCTTGTGTCTGATCATGTTGTTGGAAGGGGTGTCGTCACTCTTGCTAAGATTGTTTGATAGTAGACATGCCTTACTTGGTCCCTTATTTCAAGCAGCCTTAAAAGTTCTCCGAGTGTAACAGTGGTTCTCTTCCTGGAGATCCTGATCAGTAGTCATAAGCACTAAATTGTCACACCCACGTGTGGGACGATTCAGTGCCTATGGGTCTAATGAGTGCTAGGATTACAAGTAAGTAACTTTTCCTGCCCTCTACTTATAGAACAAGCAGCTCATTCAGTGTAAGCCATGTCCGTTTCCCAGGGTAGATCTACTAGGTCATGCTCACATTGACTCCGTTGTGGTGTTTGGGGCTCCGTGACTTGAACTGCAACACATGTCAATTGGCTGCATTTCTTTGCCACTTCATTGTGATATATTGTGTTTATTGTAATAGATTGCATTGTACTGGTATTCATTGTGGTGTTGTACCAATGTTAATTTGATATTGTGTTGTACCCGTTGTCCAAAGCACTTGTCAGGCAGAGTATGTACCAGTGTCTCGGAATCCCAGGTGTTGGTTTAAAGACAATGTGCACTTTGTACATTTTAGCATGGGGCTAGTCCCCTGCTCTCACGACTTCCATGGGGGTGAGTACGTATCAGGACCTCCCCATGCCCTCTTTTGCCCCTGTACTCCAGTATTTCCTCTGCCTGCTTCCCCTCATTTCTCCCGCACCTTCTCCTTTCCTCTACCCTCGTCCCTCTTGGCAAGGTCCCTGCTTGTACAGAATGATTATTCATATACCATAATTGTCTCAGAGTGACATTTGGTCTTACTGGGTCCACTAAGGCTATATTCCTCCTAGCCCCTCTGTTCCTAAGCACTGAGCACTCCTAAAAGTGGGACTGTCCTCTGAGTCCTTACACTTGGTTTGTGGTTTACCTCTTTAACGCAGTCTTCTGATCTTTGAAGTTCAAGCTACCAAGTCATTGAGTGAAATATTTTTAAAGAGCAACTGCGCCAAGGGCACCGCCAACACATATTCAATACTGGCACTGGAGCTTTAATTTGGGACTATTTTAAAGGATTTGTTTAATGCCTCATCAGACGAAAAATCTCTTTAAATGTGGCATCTGATAGAATATTTAATACAATTGGTGTAATTTGAATGTGTGAGTTTCTCTTCAGCGAAGCTGCTGTAAAAGCAGAGTGACTAAGCCGTCATCGAAGCACGTTTTTCATTATTGCTTATGTAAAGCATAGGAAGTGTCAGAAAAGCTTTGCTTGTGCTATGGCAGAGATTGGGTGCTTGTACCTCCATTCTCTATTAATAAAACAGTGGGTTTGGTTTATGATCTTTTTGCTGTTTAGCTGTTAAGAGGTCTGCTCTTGAAGCACAGTTAGCCTTTGAGTGTGTGGAAGATCATTTTATGCAGCATTCCAACCATGCATCACTTAGACTGCATTAAACCACACAAGATATTACTGGCTTCTAGTCAGTCATTGCCGAGACACACACTCAAACAAATTTGAAGTGCTTCTTTATGCCCAGTTCAGGGTTTGTAATCTCCTGAGTAGGAAAAATTTTAATTTGAAGTTTTATGTGTTCTTTTTTTTCCCATAAGACTTTAAACACATAGCTTTTCATACTGAAGTGCTTGGAAATAAGTTGAAAGCATATACCTTAACTGCTCACCACCTCCTCTCTCTCCTTGCTAATATGCACCCCCATGTCTCTTCCGTTAGTTTTTCCTCTGTGCTTGTTCATGGCTTTTATCTCTTCCTGCCCCAATCCCCACCCCCCGTTTATTCCTACCTGGTTGTGCACACTGCTAAACTTTTTCTTTTGCCTCCAATGTTTATCTTCCCATTGAGAACCATTAACAATGTTCTTTGCTTCTCGTCCATGTAACTGACTTGGCAGTAGAAGACACTTAGTAGATCTGTTGTCTGACTCCCTGCAGGTTTCCCCTGTTGCAGCCTGTGTTCTGGTAGGGTGTTTTTACCAGATAGTGACATCTTTTCTTTGAGCACTCTCGTCTGTGGGGTGCTTTTGGTGTCATCTGTTATCAGGATTTTTAATGGGCTCCCCTGTTGCCGCAGAAGATCATCATGTACCCAAGATGTAGCCCTAGAGCCTTTTCTAGGTTGTAAGTAGCACTGGAAAATGTATCTTTAGGCCGATGCACACCTTTCGAATAGTTAATGTGAAATTTAGTGACGCAAAAGGTCAATTTCCCTTTTTCTCTTTCAGTCCAAGTTTTACAATTTGTTCCAGACTCATCCAAGCTTTTCTTGGCAGTTCAAAAGCTCTTAGAGGAAGGGTTTTTAACTTGCCTTCTTCGTCAACGATCCACAGCGACTTATATTCATGCTTCTTTGTGGTATTCAGAAGGACACTTGGTTTATAGATCATCTGGACTTCTTCATTCCAATGGCATCTTTCAGGGTGGTAGCCCTGGCTCCCATCTTGGATCATCTACCTAAAGTATGCTTGGAGCGCGGGTGTAGAAGGGACCCTTCAGGATGACTTTTTCCTTGCATGTTTTCACTGCAGAGAATATTAGGCAGCTCAAGTACACCTTGGGGTGTGCACTACTTCTTGATTGACAGCCATTTTTCGGAGCGGGTTCCCTCAAACACAGAGTTTCTATTTATCTTGCACAATTTAGACCTGCTTTTCAAAATGTGGCTGTTCTTCCTCAATGTTTCAGTTTCTCCTTCTACCCATGAAATCCTTGAAGTTTACCATTTGTTTGATTCTGTACAAATATTTCAGTGTGATATTGTTACTACTAGCACCTACAATAAGTGACTACGTTATCTACCTCAGACTCATGTTAAAACCAGTGTGCAGACATTGGTTCTCTTGAGAGTGCACTTGGGACTTGTTAGATTAACTTGCTATTGGGCTGGATTTAATCTTGCAGCCTAATAAATAACAGGCTCTCATAGGTGTAGGCTCTTAAATCCAATATAGAGGTCTGTATTGGCTTTCATTTGAGGCAATGCTAGAAGTGAAGTTGCCTTTACCTGGCTTATAAGGTAGCAGACCTGAAAACATTATGTAGGAGGTAAAGTGATAATCTATGAAAGTTATGTATCCTGATCATGCTTCAGAAGACTGGACTGAAAAATACTACAAGAGTTGATGCTGGCAATAGAAAGCACCTGATATGCACATCTGTCCCTGGCTGGACAAGGGATTGATAATGTCTGTGTTTACCTTTGAAGCCTACACTCCTGTCATTCAGGTAATCTGTTCTTTGAGCCCAGCCCAGTGTGTCTTTTTGTAAGAGCGGCACAACACAAAGCAGGTAGCTCTTTACATACTGTCTGACATTTCTTCTTCGATCTCTAACACAGTATTGTGGTGAGTTCATTTCGGGCAACACTCCGTAATAAGTACCCATGTATTGAAATCTGTTAAGTTTGAAATATTGTTCTGCCCCACACATCTTAATAACGAAAAATGATGCTGTGTTCTCAAAGCTCGCGGTATCTCCAGTGGGTATACATGCACATGGATTCCTAGGGTTCCTCTGGTCCCCTGCAAACAGGACCTTTCTAATACACACTGAAGTTGTAGGCAGTCTTATCGTTGGAGACCATTTTACCACCTGTTAATGCCAAGGCGGGCCTGGACTCGACTGACAATACCAATCTAATGCTGATGAAATACAGAAGGTTATATCCCAACTCTGTTTATGCATGGTAGCAGAGCCGCCATAGATATCTGAAGCACTCTATGGCCCGCTACGTTCTTAGCACGGTTTTTAAATATCCTCACAAAGTCCTGGCAACTCCTTAATTGTAGCTACATGAGGTTGGTTTTTACAAATCTCCTATGGATTTTGATGGTAGTTACATCTGCTAGAAAGATAATTGACCTGCCTTCGTTTTCTTCTGATGAAATCTACACATTTCTACATGAGTAATTTGGTTCCCAGAGACCACCCTTCAATTTTTCCCAAAATTCTTTTTGGATTTTTACATTAAACCTGATTATCCTTCAAATATTTCTCCCCATTCAGTCTTCAAATGCATTTACGCGGAAAGTCAAGTGTGAAGGGGCTAACAGTGACACCAAAAATGAGGTTTGGGGTGTTGCATGACCTTATCAAAGATTCAGGATCCAATTCCCCTCGAAGGGCAATTCTAAGGGAGAAATCCATAAACTTCACAGAGGAGAAAATAAAAAGGTTGTACGCAAAGAGACAAAAGAAATGAAGGACACTGTTTGAGAGTCCGGTTTTCCTAACAAAGATTCTTTAAATTCGACTCTTGATGGTTCTCTATCGAGTCATTCTTGGAGATTTGTTAGGTACCCTAATTGAGCCTTGGTTCAACTTGGGATGACCTTTCCAGTAATCATTTTATCCACAGTAGGATTGAGGTACTCCTAATTTGTTGCTTTTTTCTTTGGTCTGAAGTTCTTAGGATTGAAAAATGGTAAATGTGTAGTATTGCAGACCAGTCTACCCCAGTATGTGTGCTGCTTCTAATTGGGTGGTGTACAGGAACGGCTTGTATCGAAGCGATCTAAAAGAGTTCAGTTTTATCCAGTCCATACGCATGCCTTTGCACCAAGGATGTAGGTGATGTTGCAGAGCACCTATTGTGTATGTGGGTCTTCTCACAAGACTGGTCCAGTCATTGAGTTCACCCAAGTGCGACTTTCTCTAGCTGTGTTTAGGGGAACACCATGTCACAACTGTTAGGATTTCATGTGACGTTAAACTTCGGTTATGATGTGAAGAAAACAGAGCTCATCTGATCAATAGTTTACCATTACTGTTTTCAGTGAATTCCAAGCCTACAGTGGGCGTGTTCATTGGAGACTTAAGAACCCAAAAAATACCTTTAGGCTTGTGTTGGCGGTGCCCCTTTATATGTAGGCGTCTATTGCACTTGGCCTTTCGGGGGAACCAGAGGCCATTGTACAGAATTCTTATTGGATCGGATTCTGTTCATCCTAAATCTTTTGCGGAATGAACTTCACAGCTCAGAGGGAGAGGTTTCTTCAGCCAGATGGTGAACACAAGAAGCAATTGAACACGGTGGTGGTGGTGGTGGCAGCAGCGTGCTTGCTTGAGAGGTGGGTGTTGGTATTTTATTTTGTTTTTTGGCTCCACTAATCCGCATGCGTCTCTCTCTTTTCTCTCTGCTGGTTTTCCTGTCCTAACAGGGGGTGTCGTTTGATCAAGTCAATAATCTGCTGATTGAGCCTGCTCGAATAGAGGAGGAAGAGGTCTGTATCGCTCTGCTCTCTCTCACCAGAAATCACCGGGGATTGACTCACCTGCTTCACAATTTGTTCTGCTTCACTGGGATTATCATGCTGCTGCCTATCTCATCTGTCTTATCTGTGTCACGCTGTGGCTTCTACAATCATGAAATCACAAAATGCTATGATTTTCTGCTTCATCGCACCCACACTTTTTTCACCTTTTTTAATACCTTATCACCCACAGAGAAAATGAGGAAGCAGGTGCATATGGAAGAACTGTTCATCTGGGGCATATGAAAGTGTGTGACTTGTCTTGGAGAAGGGGGAAGCTTTTGGGGGTTTGTATGGGCAGACCTAGTGTTGTGCTTTATTTAACACGGCGTATAACAGATTGTATTTAAGGAAATAGATACAATAAAAAAACGTAGAGCAGTTTTGCTCTGTTATTCAAAGGGTTGACCATTTTACTCAGTCTTACATATGGTGAGTACCGGAACAAGATCTATTCTATCAGTTTTGGCATGAAAAGTTAAAATTTTCATATAAGTGATACATTGCTTTCCGTTGCACCCGATATTGCATCAGTTGTTTGTAAGCATCTTATCTAATAGTGGGAGGTGAATGAACCACTAGCCAATGTGCTTGTGGCTTTTTCCTTTACACATCTGTTGCACTTTTCATCAAAGCAAGAATAACACCTATTCGCACCATGTGTTGGCTGCAGACACACATGCTATGCGTACTCCTGCTATCTACTGTTGGGCCTGGACTCTGCAAGTTGTTTCCTTGAGGAAGTTTTATGATTGGCGTCATTTCTCCTCCCTCTCGAGATATGGCGCATGTTCAGCAGCTCCTTTGTTAGAAAGTTTTTTTCCGCCATCGGGCTCTGACTGACTGCATTGGAGCTCTGCAGCATTCGATGCCCATGCGGCCTACGGTCAAGAAAAGACACGACTGGAGATCCAGTAGACAACACCCACAGGTTCCTAGGAGCCGGGGACCGATTACCTGGCACCCAATACACACCTGCTCGGCGAGAATTACCGTCTCCGGGTAATGGAGACAAAAAAGGACCTCTGCCAACTGGGCCCTCGGTACAGGGCCAAATGCTCAGACTCTGACACACAGGAAGTGTGTAATTTGTGCCTATCTACGGAGCGCAAAGAGGGCAAGTGCACGGCTTGCTCATTGTTCAAAAATAAAAAGACACTTCGGACCTGTAGGGATCGATGCCTAGCACACACCATGGAATTGACGGCCAAAGCGGAGTTCTCGCACGATAGAGATGTGGAAAGCGAAGCAATTTCTCAGGTAGGAGGTGGAGTGTTCATTGGTACATGAAGAGGGGCCCACATGATCCCTGTATCTGGGCCAACGATCAAGATGATGCCATGTACCATGGGTAGCGTCAACCCCAGTGTAAAGAAGATCTTACTCACCTCCACCACCCCGCCATGCCATGGTGCACCAAAACCCTTGGGATCAGGCCGACTGCGTGAGCACGCCTTGGAGCCGAGAACGTTTTCGATCCCAATCGGGCAAAAAAGCCTCAGCATGGGGAGAGCTCTGGCACTACGCCGGCACCGAAGCTCAAGTCTGCACCGACTGAGTCACCGGCACCGAAGCATAAGTTGGCACTGGCAGACACATTGGCACCGAAGGATGCCAAGCAGGCTGTGACCCCCCAAAAAAATCATTGGATCCAAAGAAGCGCTTGATCACCTCAGAATCGAAACAGTCCTCGGTTCCGAGGACTGAAAAACAACATAGACCACCTTCTGGCCAGAAAAAAAAGTCTCGCCTCCTGGGCTTCCAAAGCCACACAAAGTTTCTGAGGACACTGCACCGGCTCCAAAGAAACAAAAGACTCGTACACCAAGAGCGAGTGAAAAACAAGGCATTGTCTGTGAAGAACTGCATCAATTTATGCAGGAAAAATTTAAAGAAAATTCCAAGAGACAGGCCTCGGGATCAATCCTTGCCACAGCCTCTACCATAAATAGTGCAACAAGAACACTGGGCCACAAGCCCAATGACTTTCAGACCCACAGCATCACCACAAACACATTTACCCTCTCCACAAAAAGAGGAAAAGGGGGGGGGATATACAGTACACCTATCATACCCCTGACCCATGGGATGATTATGATGTGGTCCTGCCTGACCCAGACATGGAGCCGCCAGTACTTACTAAGGCGTCTCCATCAGATGACACATCCTTATACCACAGTGTCATCCAAAGAGCGGCAGAGTACCACAAGCTTCCCATGCACACTACAGAGGAGCCAACTGACTTCCTAGTGGAAACACTTTCGCGCACAGTTCAATATCTGCCAATGAGGGGATGTTTCCTTAATATATCCAAAGACGTCTTCAAGGACCCATTCAAATCCAGGGTCCTAACTTCTCGCATAGAGAAGAAATACAGACCATCTCCAACTGACCCTTCTTACATTAGGGCACACTCCTCAACACATTCCCTTGTTGTCATGACAGCCAGGAAAAGAGCTGCAGCACAAGGTACTGGAGAGGTGCCTCCTCCAGGTAAAGAAAGTAAAAATTGATTCAGCAGTCAAAATTTTAGCGGTAGGGCACGCAAGCCACTGGAAGATTGCCAATTCAGTTGGCCTACTCACCCGATACAGTAGGGTTATAGGGGATGAGATGCAAGATCTGATGCAATATCTCCCTGGTGAATACAAAAAACGAGGGGAAGACCTGGTAAATGAGGGAAGGCACATATCAAATGGAACAATCAAATGTGCTTTAGACGGAGTTGACACTGCTGCAAGGGGCTTCAATACATCAGTCATACTTCGTAGACATGCTTGGATACACATATCCGGGTTCAAACTCGAGGTGCAGCAGCACATTCTTAATGTCACATTAGATGGGGAAAACCTCTTTGGGCCCGCTGTGGAGACACAGCTAGAGAAAATAAAGGGCACCAAGCCAAATCCATGGGTGCCTTACAGCCCTTTCGGCATTACTGGGACGAGGAACAGCAAAAGCCTCTACCCCAGAAAACACCACATAGCGCCAGCAACAGCAATATCACCAGCAGGAGCGTGTATACTATCGTTGAGGCTACAAAAACAGGGGCAGAGGAAGAGGTACCCCCAACAAGGACATCTCCACACCATCAAGTAAATGACTTTCCCACATTTCCCCCCGAGCAATAACACCTGTCGGGGGACGGCTACAATTATTCTACCAGTTGTGGCTAAACACCACATCAGACCGATCAGTACTGCAAATAATCGGGCAGCGATATTGCCTAGAACTAACTCAACAAACACCAAATATCCTGCCAAAACGGCAGATGTTAAATCCACAACATATACATCTGCTAAAGGAAGAAGTGAAAGCGTTACTACTAAAAGGGGCCATAGAACTAGTCCCACTCAAACATCAAAACAAAGGAGTCTACTACCTTTGTTTCCTCATACCAAAGAAAGAAGTCTCACTGCGGCCTATTTTGACCTACGAACACTCAATCGCAACATACTATCTGAACACTGCCATATAGTCCCATTTCACGATGTAATACCACTACTACAAGAAGGCAACTTCATGACTGTATTAGCCCTGAAGGACGCTTACTTCCACATTCCAATCCACCCAGCGCACCACAAATGCCTACGGTTTTTGGTAAGTGGATGTAGTTATCAATTCAAGGTGCTTCAGTTTGGGGTAACTGCCCCAAGGGTGTTCACAAAATGCTTACTGGTAGTAGCAGTAAAATAACGAAGGGAAAACGTATGTGTCTTTCCGTATCTAGACGATTGGCTGATCAAGAGTCCAAACAAAGCCAAATGTCTAATAGACACTCAAAACACAATCAACCTGCTTCACCAATTGGTCTTTGCTATCAATGCAACAAAATCGCATCTCCAACCGCTCCAGTTACAACCATATCTATGAGCAATACTCAATTCAGTATCTGGAACAGCTTACCCCAATCGACGACACCATCAAGACCATGAGCACAATACACTCCGGCTCCCCGTCAGACCCTTTCCCGCACCACATCTTCAACAAAGCCAGCAGCTCCATCGCACCCCACCTGTGCAACGTTATCAATCTCTCCTTCGAGACCGCGACCTTCCCAGAGAGCTGGAAACACGCAGAGATCAACGCCCTACTCAAAAACCCAAGGCGGACCCGAGAGTGGCGAACAGGTCCAGTGTGGTGGTTCCCCACTGGTGGAAGTACTGCAACAATACTTCCACCAGTGGGGAACCACCACACTGGACCTATTCGCCACTGCCGAAAACTCAAAATGCCGAAGCTTCACATCCAGATACCCACACTCGCTATCCAAAGGGAATGCTCTATGGATGAACTGGTCAGGGATATTTGCTTACACTTTTCCTCCTCTACCCCTCATTCCATACGTGTTCAGGAAACTCAGACTTCGATGACCCTAATACTGATTGCTCCAACATGACTCGACAGCCATGGTAATCAACACTGCTAGAGCTATCCTAGAACCTCACGAGAAGCTACCCAACTATCCAAACCTTTTCACTCACAGTGAGGGCAGGGTGAGACATCCCAGTACACAGCAGCTCAATCTGGCTCCTGAAGTCATAGAGTTTGGATACCTAAATCCACCTCCAGAATGAATGACTATTCTAAGAGAGGCCAGAAAACCAACCACAAGGGCTTGCTATGCAGCTAAATGGAAACGTTTCGTCCACTACTGTGCATCCTTAAATACCAACCCTTCTTCACCAACAGAACAACTAGTCTGTTACTTGTTACACTTACTAAAGGCACATTTGGCATATACCTCAATACCAAACTGTAGGGGGCAGCATTTCTGCCCCACGCCCAGTCGCACAGCTTTAGGGTAAAAAGTACCGTGTTACTCCATAGTTGTAATCCATTAAACTCCATTTATACCATGTCCTCCTCAATATGTTCAATTTTGACGTTTTGTCACATTCACTCCACACGTTGGGATGTCATGCTGTTTTCCAAGGTTTCTCATGCTCAAGATGTGCCCATCCGGACCTCTTGTCAAGAACACGAACTGACGCATAGTTCGTCCAAAAGCAGTGTTTATTATAAAACCCAATGTATTTCGGGCTATGACAAGCCCTTCTTCAGGGGTCACTACAAATAACAATAAAAACATTCACTATTACACCATTAATCACTGTTATACATATAAAGATCAATACTACCAATCATTTTGTATGTAACGCAATTGTATTTGTCCATTTAAACATCAATGTAAATGAAAAAAACACATTTCATTTTGCCTTCCCTCGTGATCGCTTCCAAAACCTGGTGCAACCTGATTTCATCACCCATCTTTCCTTTGGCTTATGATGACTGATCATCACCTTAGCACACACGCTACACACTCAACTCCATTTACCACACACAACGCACTGTTAACCAGCTGACCATGTTCTTCCCACTCATAACCTCCATTTTTGTTTATTCAATCCTTCTCACGTTTTTACACACATTCTTTCGTATTCCTATCTCCATCTGAAATTACGCCCTATTATTCTTTCACCTTGTCTGGCCATAAACTCTCCACTCATCCTCATGAACGTGCTCCCAGTCCCACATACAAACCTGCAACCACCCTATTCATATTCACCCACCCTCCCGGTCTCTCTAATACACGCGCTACAAAACGTCCTCTTTCATTCTAAACTAACTCACATTGCTGGCAGCCATTCCCCAAATATACACCACTTACATGCTCAATCGTTCTCCCCATTCTGCAACCGCTGGAACCACAACATTCCACATACCTGCCAAAAATTGCTTAAAACCTCCGTCCTAGCCTCTCATTTCGGAAAAATGTTACCTCCTAATGCAAACCACCCCCCTCCTAGATCTTTTTACTATAGTCTTCGTTTCGGGGCTTGCTTATGAGAGGCTGCCGCCGTTGTCAGTGGTGGACCACTGGCAAAGACATTGGCACTGGTGCTTCTCCAGCTGATGTTGATGTACATTGTAGAAGACCTCTGGGGTCGAAAAGTTGCAGAGGTTGAACACGCTGGTGGTATCCAGGTCGGAGGCCTGAGCGGAACCATGGGGTTCACAGTTGCACCAAAGGGTACTGCTGCACTCCTGAAAACTGGAGTTGCAAAAGAAACCGGGGCAAGACATTGTAGGGCTCAGAGTGCCTTCTACTCCTTTATTGCCTTGGTATGCTTGAGGCTACATTTGTCAAACAACTTTGAGTTGTGCTTTGACCCCAGACACCACACACACACAGCTCATGGAAGTCTGAAATGGGCATTTGTTCATGATAGAAGTGACAGTGCTTAAATCCTGAATTCTTAAGGGAGAAACTATACAATTAGAAAGGTTTTGTGGAAATAACAGGAATATATCATGGAGAGAAGCTCGAGATCAGCATTGTAGGGAGCGGAAAAAAGGGAACTGACCTGAGGGCCCTGGGGTGGCACTATAAGGCTCCAGTGGCATCACATCTATGTGATAATTTATGTTGGACTGTAGCGAGCATCACTTACCTGCACAGGAAAGCTATTGCAAAATTTACTGATCCATTCCAGTGCATGCAAATATTCAGAAGGTGAGAAATCAACAGGTAGATAGTGTATCCATCAGAAATATTGTATTCATAGAATGTGTTGTCTGCA
The DNA here is from genome assembly GCA_963921515.1 of Calotriton arnoldi. Lineage (NCBI taxonomy): Eukaryota > Metazoa > Chordata > Amphibia > Caudata > Salamandridae > Calotriton > Calotriton arnoldi. The sequence continues at coordinate 726,859 of CAWUFW010006065.1, forward strand.
GATACACATGCTATGCATACTCCTGCCATTTATTGTTGGGCCCGGACTCTGCAAGTTGTTCCTCGAAGTTACATGATCTGCGTTGTGTGTTTTTTCTCCTCCCCCTTGAAGTATTGCACATGTACAACGGCTCCTTTGTTAAAATGATTTTATCCGTCATTGGGCTTGTACGGACTGCGTCAGAGCTCTGCAGCATTTGACATCCACACAGCCTACGATTAACAAAGAACGCAACCGGAGATCCAGTAGACTCCACTTGTGGCTTCTAGGAGCCAGGGACACGTTACCCGGTGCCCAGTACACACACACCTGTCGAGAATGACTGTCTCCGGGTGATGGAAACGAAAAAAGACCCCTTCCGACGGTGCCCTCGGTGCGAGGTCAAATACGCATACACTGATACACACGAGGTGTGCAATTTATGCCACTCTCCAGAGCATAAAGAGGACGAGTGCGCAGCTTGCGCATTATTCAAAAGCAAGAAGACTCTTCGGGCCCTTAGGGTTCGACGCTTGACACACACCGTGGAATTGGTGGCCGAGGTGGAGTTCTCGCACGACAGCGACGTGGAAAGCGAAGCAGGTGCTCCAGTAGGAAGCGGGGTGGTCAGGGCAATACCTTGAGGGGGAGGAGAAACGATGCACAAAGCCGATCATAAATCCTCCTGGAGGAAAAGTAACATGCGGAGTCCGTGCCCAACACTAGATGACAGGAGTATGCATAGCATGTGTAACTACAGCACTACACAGTACGAATAGATGCTTACAGGGTGAGTAACATACTCCTTCTGAAGGCAAGTAACTTTTTCTTTCTGGCCATTAAATTCTTTCTGGACATCAGTCTTACTTTTTATTGGTACGTTGCTGTTGATAGATGTCCTTCACTTCTTCCCATCTGTCCCCTAGTACAAAACGTCTTGTAAACCTTTGAGCACTTTACAGTAGTGCGTCTGTCGCTACCCCTTCTTCATCTTCCTTTACATTGTCCAAGGTTTTATAAGCTAGGTTATGTTTCAGATTATTTAAATAAAACAGGGTGAGGTTTACTGAAAAAATGAGTGTTGGGATGATGAAATAAGATGTGTTGTGGTAGGTCGATTTAGTTACAGATAAGGTAGCTGTTGTGATCAACATTGCTGGCCAAAATTGACAGCGATATCAATGATCCTAGATTGCTACACACTACTTTCCTAATGTTTGACGCTATAGCTTGCCTCAATCACTCCTTGCTATGAGTGTTCAGAATCTGACAGTTCTTGCCACTCCCTTGTAATCAGTTCATTTTCTTCCCAGCTAAATGCAACAGATGGGAAACGTACCATCTGGCAGGCTATCAATGATGTGGGTTTATCCCTAATGCTTTGTGTTTCACATCGCTGAACTTACCAGATCCCCAAATTACATTTTATAATGCATCCTGGTGACATCCAGATTCACCTCTGAATGAATGGAGGTTAAATGTGCACTCCCAGCGTAATTATCATCTCAGATTTTTCTTGCCCCTCATACAACAATGAATGTGAAAAATCTTAAACCGGAACTATGCATCCCTTTGATGTCACCAACATCCCTTTATCATCCACCGTCAGCTAATTACAAAGACTCTGTGATATTTGGTTTATTACTGTCGCTTCACCCTCCAGTTGATGCAGTGATTGTAAGAGTTCATTGTTACTGCACCTGTTGCAAAAGTGTTCCTGCCTTTTTATTCAGGCCTGGCGGTCACCTGTTTGATCAAACCCACCTTTTGCATTGCCTCTTAAAGTGACAGACTCAGGAAACGCAACTAGTGTTCACTGATGGCAGCTGTAATGAATCTAGGGCCAAGCAAAGGAAAATGGGTGAGACCTGCTGCTGAAACCTTCACTAACTTCCACAGAGCTATGGATGTCTGCCTGTTCTTTAGGTCTCTGCACGCGAAGTTGCATAGGAGAAAGACCACTTTCAGGTCACAGGTAGGGTGACCACCTCACTCCAGGTCATTATGGACACTATCTCCATTCCTGACATTTTCACCTACATATCATTGATTTCAGGTGTTTTAGTCTAATTATTTCAGTGGAAGCAAATGTGACTTCGACATGGAAAAAAGGGTGCATTTGGCCATTACACAAACGTTCAGGACTGGAAACTGTGTCCATAATGAAATGGAAGAAAGTGGCCACCCTAGTCTCAGGGCAGAATGTCTGCTCTACATCTCAAGAAATGCAGCTTAGCCAGCTAAAATTCTGAAAAAAAGGGTGTTTGAAAAGCTATCAGTTAAAGGCCAGCCTGAAACCTGTTACTGCAGACCATGTATAGGTACAAATGGAGATCCCCCTGACCAAAGCCCTCTTTGCCAAAGTCATAAGTTGCTCTCAAAACTCAGTCAAAACGTATGACTCCAGGTTTGCAGGTGAAATCATTGATGCTATTTGCACAATACTTTTCTGGGGAGAGAAGTCAGATGGCTGAGTCACAGAAATGTTCCCAGGTGTGGTGGGACATAACCGCAGCTTTGTTTCACAACTTGTCGTTGCTGCAAGAAAACCCTGCTTCAGAAGCTGTTGCAGCAGTGATTGTCTCTGGCTACTGTGGTTTCCTTCAGGAAAGGTGACTTCGTCTTGGAAATGAGTTGGACAGAGGATCTGCGGACTATTCTGCAATAGCTAGTTTACCAAAGGCATGATTACTGGTGAAAAGGTGCAGAAGCTCTGAACGATATGTAGGAAAGTGCCCCATTTTAGGTCGAGCCTAGCGCAGCGCGCATGCGCTGCGAGGCATGGTGTATCTGGTATGTGTGGGTGAAGAACCTATCACAAAGGAGGGACTGAGGGCTTTTTAGACAGGTCCAGCATACATGCCCTAACAATGATGAAGATACAAAAGGTATGCTGTTCCTAATATTGAGACAAGGGAAAACTGGTTTTATGTGGTCATGAAGTGTAGGAGGATGAGGATTCCTCCTCTTGGAATATAGGGCCCTCACACACCCGGCAAGGTGTCATGCTTCATCATATGGGCTGCTCCTCGTCAGGTCGGCGCTGCAATACCGGACGGGCTCCCTTTGAGGGGCTATTTGGCGGAGATCTTTTATTCCAAAAGCCGTTTGGTGCCGTGGGAGTGAGGGGCCTAATTAGTGTAGATGAAGGTGTGAGACTACCTGAATGCCATACTTGTCTTGTTTTTCCTCCCATAGGATAACATTGCAGCTTCTGAAAAATGCACCAAGTTTCGACTTTTTAATCGTAAAAGTATTTCTCTAGTTCTTACCTGATCGTATTGATTCTGGTGCCTACCGATATATAAAGAGACGTGTTATTTTTATACATTGGTGTGGTTCTCCTCCTTGTGTCGTGTGTATCATTTGACTATTGTGTGTATTTGCAGATGTCTAACACTCCTCTTTGATAAGCCCAAGGCTGCTCGACCACACTACCCCCTAGAAGAGCACCTTGGGATTACTAGAGCACACCCCTGTCCACTAGTAAGGGAATTCCTGGACTCTTTGCATGGTATACCTGTTTCTGGTATAACATATAAAGAGCCAGTTTCCTACACTATAACCCCCTCTTAAGCCTGTTACCGAACCATGGGACGAATTACCATTGGTTCATACATCTTCTCCTAGGCCTTCTGTGAGAAAGTGCCTCTTTTGACATGGTTAGCCCCCACTTTTTGCCTGGTATTGATATATTTTCGATTCTAGTGCACAGGGTCCATGCCAATCAGGTCCTCTGTGCCAGTGCATCTTCCCTAAAAACGATTCCCAAATTGGCCCTTCAGGCCCCTGTAAGCCACTAGTAAAAGGTACCTGGGTACCAAGGGCATTGGCACTGAAGAGGGTCCCCTAGGGACCCCTCACCTAGGCCAGGCAGTCTGCCTCTGCAGCCTGCATGGCCTGGTGCAGGCAAAAGAACAACATCGAGATTGCACACTACCTGTGTTCCATGCCACCGAGCACTGCTTAAGAAATAGGTAAGTCACCACTCTAGCAGGCCTTAGCAGCCCTAAGGCAGGGTGCACATGTCCCAGGTGTGGGCATATCTGCATGGTACCAAACTACTCCTCACTATGAGCCCACACTGATGCCAGTGTGGGATTCATTGTAATATGTACTCGGAGGACACCTTTAGGCAGCCTGCCATCCACAGACATGTTTCTGGACCCCTGGGTGGAAAGCCTCTGCTCTCTGGGACCGAAACAATGCACATTCTGGGCAGAGGTGTGACACCGCCTCCCCCCAGGATGGGGGCAGTGCTCGAAGCGGAAGCTTCAAAGGCCTGCTGCCTTTGTAATGTGGCCCCCAGCCTCTGCTGCTAGCAGCAGATGGCAGCCCCCGGTTTACGCCCCCACTTTGGGCGAAAAAACTTATAAAGGCTAAGAGGAGTGCCCACCTTTGCCAACTCCACCCCTCAGGTGGAGGAGACTAAGTTAAGCACACTTTTCAGTCCCCTCCATCATGAAGATAAGGGGACTCCTCCAATCAGGGCTAGGTCTATGCCCCCTCCCACAGGAAGGCTGCATAATGGTGGGTGTAGACACCCCAGGTAAGGTGCTCATTGGCCGTACCTACTACTCTCCTAAAATGTCCCCTAAATTTAGTGTTTAGAGGGCTCCCCCAGGCCTAGAGTAGTTACCTGCAACCTTAGAAGGACTAAGACGCCATGCAGTGAAGCCTGAAGAAGACGACTGACTTGGCCTCAGCCCTACCGGCCTGTCTCCAGCTTCCAAGACCCTGCAAGGGGACGACGCCTGTCCTGCAGCCAGCGACTTCCAGAAACCGGAGGAAGACTGCCTGTACTTTGAAAAAGACCAGAACTCCTGAGGAAAGTGGTTCTGTCCCCAAGAATCCAACACAAAGGACTCCAGTGCCCTGCGGATCCATGAGTCCTGCTCACTCTATACCAAACGCCTACAGCCTGTGTCCAGGTGGCCCACTGACACAGAACAGGTTCCACAGCGATCCTGACTTCCAGTCCAGTGTTCGCTGACCCCCTCCTGGACTCCACGATGACGCCTACTGCCTGAATCCAGAGGCTCCCCCTGACTACGACCGGCTCCAGGAAGAAGACTCCGCTGTCTAAAGGCACCCCTGCACCCAAAGTCCCTGCACCTTGGTAAGCTGAATCGACGGAGCCCCTACGACTCCCTACATCTCTACACACCTCTGCTGTCGTTGGTCTCCCTCCTTCAACCTCCGGTGCGACGCCTGCCTGTTTGTCGAAAGCAGAATGACCATTGAAAAGCATTGGGCACCCAACGCTGAAATTGCACACTGCCCCCCGGCCGCCCCTGTGCCGCTGGTGGTGTATATTTTGGTGCTGCTTGTGCAGTAAATGTCTTGCTCTCCTCTGTGTTAGGCCTAAGGCTGCTCATCCACACTTCCACTAATAGAGCACTTTGGGTTTTTCATTGAGCCCTGTACACTTTTGGGGAACCCCCTTGTCTCTGTGCACAGTATAACCACCTAGTGGCACACCATATACAGAGCCAGCTTCATACAGCTTCTGTCCAGTGCCACGAAAGACCCCTTCTCTACATCTCACGACTTATGAAGAGGGCACGAATTTCTTAAAATAAATTGCAGGATGTATTCCATATAACCCACCACATAACTTTCATTGGGTGTGTTGAATTTTTCCCTTGCTCCACTTGGAGAGGGGCACATGCTTGGAAATCGGTGGAGTATGCTTCATCTTGTAATCTTTCTAAGTGTAGCCCTTCCTTGGTTTCACTTATTACCTCACCCTAGATCCTTCATTACAATTCCCACCCCCAAGTGCCGAGATTCCCAGTTCACACTTTAGCTCATTTGTCCTGTAACTGGGATCAGAAACAAAGTCCCAGGTTGAACTATGGCTTCTATTCCCCAGCTACCATCACTGCATTTCCTGTAATCCACAGTGATGTCTATTCTGCGTGCCGTCATTGATTTTCCATGGCATACAGCAGTTTCATAAAGCAGTTCCTAAGACCGAGGCAGAAAGTCGAAATGTCACCTCCAGCCTTGAAGGGTAACGTCCCACCATTGAGTAGAGGCAACAGTGTTCTCCATCAATATTTTTGAGTTCACTGTTTCTGGGATCAGAAGTAATTCCTACCATTCCTCTATGGGCATGAGTTCCTGAGACAAAAGGCACAAGGTATTATTACATCCCAGCCACTTCAGTCCTACTAATGTGGTTCATCTGGGTGCGACTAACCAGTACATGATATTTTAAGACCATAGATGTCTGAGAGTGAAAGGCTCAGCCCCTGCTCCCCTCCATATTTTTTGTGCAATGAAGTGGATGTGCTCCTCTGGAGAAAGTATGTTTGCAGTATATTCTGCTGTAGATCATTTGGTGTGCAAACTCCTGCCATCTAATGCTGGGCTCAAATGTTACAAGTTCTTTTCTTTAAAGAAGTGCTTGAGGTTTCGAGGTGACTCATGATACCGACTTCGAAACCCACAATGCATCAGGACAGGTTGTTTTTTTAAGTTATCAGCCGACTGACCTCCATTAGGCTTCTTCCTTGCTCTCTGCGGGCACCAACCCATTCCTCCACCCTAGTTCCTGAGGCCACGCAATCCTGACCTCGCCAGCCCCTACTGACTTCAGCGGCGCCTGCTGTAGTTCCCTATTACACCGCCAGTGCACATTTCCATTCCAGAGCAAATGCCAGCCTGCGTCAGGCCCTTGTCCCGCTGTAAGATATGGAAGGTGTGCCCTCTATCCTTGGATAATCCCCAGCCTCTTCCTTGGAGTGAGTACTTCCGGAGGCTCATAGCCCTGTTTGGCTCGGGTGCATTTCTATGGCTCCAAAATTCTTGGAGAATGAAGACGATGGTGAATTGAAAACCATCATACAGACCTACAAAATACATACAAAATACTAGTGGTTTACATACTTCTGAAACAAAATTAGAATATTTACCAGAACTCCCCACTGAGGAAGGTGCTTCTTTCACTGCTGCCGTTTGAAGAGCTGCAAAAGTACTAGACCTCTAATTTCCAACTATAGAGATCAGAGGTCTTGTAACCTGGGTCTACTATGGCTGAGCCCATAATGCCATGTAATGAGGCCCTAACAGTCACCCTGATGGAATTATGGCCAATGCTGTGCTTGTGTTCTCTCCCATCAGCTTGGCTCTTTGATACCTGTAAGCTGTCTGTTTTTGGGCTGGTCCACACATGCCCTTTAGTACCTAAACAGTGTGATCTTGCCAGACATCCCCAACTAATTCAGAACTCCCTTGACCAAATCATGTGTTGAAAGCTGGCCTTGATACAATGGACTGGTTGCTGTGCCATGGACACCAATGTTGTGATCAAATGTCGTGCTAGAATGTGTTCAAAAGGTTTTCCAGTGACAGAAATCTCCCTTCTGGACCTGCTTTTGATGGTTCGAGACTAAAGCAGACTCTACTCTGAATTGTTTCATAGACAGCCGAGTTACAGCCCGCTCTTACACTCACTGGCCCGTCAGTGGACACCACCATGGACATCAATCTTCATCTTCCTCCTCACCTGGCACAACGGCTACCAAGTAGCTTTGATTCCTCCTTCCATGAGCATGCTTGGTCAATAAGGGGAAGAGTTTGATTTTTCCTACTCTGCTGCAGAGCTATAACTTCAGATTAGTGGGCACTACAATTGCTCAGAGGGGTTAAGCCCTGCCTTTTATATCTCCCTCCTTACATTTCACATGTTTTAACTCAAACTTAGGTGCCACAATTCTTCTGACCCGCTTGCTTTGGTCCAGAGAGCCATAGGGAGGGTCTTGGACGTGCAAAAAGGCAATGGGGTTTATACTTGCTCTTTGTATTGAAGCCCAAAAAAGTTTAAGGGCTCAGGCTGATTTTGGATCTTCAGCCCTGGAACGCCTTATAATAGAAGGACAAATTCAAGATGCTACCTCTGGCCCAGGTCCTCTCTTCCCTGGATCCGAGGGATTGAATGAAGTCCTTGGACCTGCAGGACAAGTATTTTCATGTGCCTGTCCTGGAGTGCCACCGACACTACCATTGGTTCATAGAGAGTTTGGAACACTTTCAATTTTCTGTTCTACCATTCACCCCCTTATCTTGGGTGTTTATGAAAGGGTGATGGTGGCCGCTGCCCATCTGCACAGGTCAGGAATACACATTTTCCTGTACTTTGACAATGTAAGAAGCTGGCTCTTTATATAGTGGACCAAAAAGAAGTACACTGTGTAAAGAGACCAGGAAAACCCCAACGGAATTAGAGGCACAAATTACACCCCAAATGCTCTCTTTTGCGGTTGTGGCCTTTTGTGGGTGAGCAGTTAGGCATATCCGAGGGTAGTGCTAAGCATTTATTTTTATTGCACAAACAAAGGCAGTAAGTGAGACACACACAAGAAATCCGACATCAATTTATACAAATACGTACTTTTATATGAATTTAGATACCAAGATCATCGGAATCAGGTAAGTACTTTTTGAGTTATGAATTTTTACAGTTTTCAAAGTTGGCACTTAGTGCAATTTTTGGGTGCTGTAATGTTATCCTACGAGGGAAAACATGTACTGCATTCGGACACTTAACAGTGACTTACGGGACTGTTCTTCTGGACTTAAGGTGAGTATGCTGAAAGGTCCAAGGCCACACCAACAGGTCACCTCTGGAGGCTCTGGAGCGTCCATGTGCAGATGTGTGTTATGGCGTCCGGTGTCCCATTCACATAAACGGAGAACGGTCTGCTTGCAAAGAGGCTGTCAGCTGGGACTGGGGGACCAGGGCTCGAACCTTGAGATGGTCGGGCACGTAGGGACACCGTTGGTCCTTTCTCCTCGGGCTGTGGGGCTCGGGTGCATTGGTGTTTTTTCCATCGGGCTAGGTGCTGGAGTCACCGCTGTTGGAGGGGGCCTGCAGAAAGAGGCTGCAGACGGCAACTGGAAGTCCAGTCTTGGTAGACTTAGCCTCTGATGGTCTCGGGACCCCGTGGGCACCGTCGCCACCTCCGTATTCAGGCTGTGGGACGCAAGTGCAGAGGTGCTTTGAGGTGTCTGGTGACGGCGGTCAAGGACTCACTCTTTGTCTTTGGTTTTTGCAGAAGGAGGCAAACAGGACAGCTGGGCCACTCTTGATGTGGGTCTCACTGTCCTTGAAGTCCCTCCATGTGCAGGTTGGTTTTCCTCAGCGTTGGTGACTGGACATAACAAGCCTTGATTGCTGCAAGGGTTCCAGTAACCCAGGTATTGGTGTTGTGCGGCTCTGGTCGGTCCTGACGTCCCCACACTTGGAGGGAGGACTGGATTTGACCTGTAGGAGCACAGCTACCTCTTCCTCGGCGGCTGCTGCTGCATGGGTAGTCCCCGTAGGCGGCAGGTCGGTGTACCGGGTCTTGCTTCTTTGATGTCTGCGGCTGCAGGGGAGTATCTCCTCTACTCCAAGGGAGTTTTTTTGGCAATTGGCAAAGCACAGGCAGTCCTCCGGGTTTCTTGGAGTCTGCACAGCAGCAGGACAAGTTGGTTGCTCCACGAGGGTCAGTTGCAGCAGGCAGGCAGGCTGGCAAGGTTGGTGCCAAGTCAGTCATGCTCCTTGGTTCTCGGGTCAGCAGTCTACTTTGTCCACTCCTTCTTTTGTGTCTGTCGAATTCTGAAGCCTTGGTATCGCGGGGCCCCCTAAATTCTAAAATTAGGGGTAAGGGGAGTGAGGGGATAATAGCCGATGGGCTGCTTACCCCTGGGGTCACTACGCCCCCTAGATGATCACTTCCTTTGGGGAGTGGGCATCTCCCTGTCCCAGAATTCCTAATTCCTCCACACACGATGGAATTGCTAAATTCATGTTTGTCAGGCTGGTCACCCTAGAGGTGTATCCAGCATGGCAGTGCAACACACCTCCTACATAGCTAAGTTTTCCGCCTGTCCTGGTGCCAGATGGCACAGGGCAGGGTGTGGCATCTCCCCTGTCTGGGAAAGCCGTGGGTCGCATGTCTAAGGCGGCAGAGGCCTTTGTATCCTCGTGGCTTGATATGATGATTTACAAGCCTTCCTGAAGGAGGAGGTAACACCTCTCTCCAGAGCAGGCATTGTTTCTGTCCTCTGAAAGCAGAGCTCTCGCCTTCTAGGGGGTCAGAAACTCATCTGTGGTGGCAGGCTGGACTGGATCAGTCAGTCAGTCAGCCAGCACACTAGAAGACTAGTAGGGTTCAGGGGGTACCTCTAAGGTAGCCTCTGGGTGCATGTATTAATAAATCCATCACTGGAATCGGTGTGGGTTTATTGTTATGAGGTGTTTGATACCAAACACCATAGGTTTCAGTGAAGCCATTATGTAGCTGGAAAACTCGTTTTGACCAGGGCCCAGTACACATACCTTAAGATGGCTTCCCTATTCACTTGTTCTGTCAGCAATTTAACTGCCCAGCACAGGGGCATATCTGCTGCTGCAGATAGGTCCTCGCATGTAATATAATGTACCCTGCCTTAGGGCTGTAAGGCCTGCTATAAGGCCAACTTAAAAATATTCCATGCAGTGTTAGGGGACCGTGCTATTTAAGGTTTTCACTTTTTAGGCACCTTGCCATGCAGCCTACAGTGGCAGTATGTATGAGTTTGGTGTTGAGTCCCTTAGAGTGGCATAAGATATGCTGCAGCTCTTAGGGACCCCTTTAGTACCTATTTCCTATTTGCCAGAGGTACCACTTACTAGGGACTTACAGAGGTGCTAAAGTCCTGGTCACTTAGGGATCAAGTGACCAGTTGTCTTGTTTTGAGGAAAGCGCACTGGAGATCTGGTTAGCAGGATCCCAGTGCACTTTAGTCAAAGTTGCATCAAATACCAGGCAAACAGTGGGGAGGACTACTGCAACAAAAACCCAGTTTCCCACAGACCAGTGCCTCCGGACTCCTCGTTAGAGCTAGAAGTGGTCTTCTAGTCCAAGAGGACCGACTCCAGTCCTGGCCCCCGACACCTGCAGCTCCCTCATCCAGGGCTCAGCCTTGTTAGCCCTACCTGGAGTTTCGTTTCCTGCTCTGGGGAAAGACCCTGCATTGTTTCTGAACTCTGTTTTGACAACTTTCACAGTGTTCCCCTGTGGACCGCCTTCGGGTCTTATGGGCTTGACCTCTGGAATGCTGGTGGTGGGCTTTACCCCATCTCCGATTCCCCCTTTTTCTGCCCTGACTCTTATTTTCATGTCCCCGACTGTGACACCGGTGACAACTTCGGCTCTGGCACCACAGACGATGTTGCTTCCCTAGGTGATTCAAACAGGCTCTTCCCCATCTCTGACAGCTCAAGGACAGCCTTCACTGGTGCTGCTCCCGATGTCACTAGTGCTGACTGTGGATCCAGCGCCTCTCCCTTTGATGGAACCCCGGGCCCTGTGCATAGATCAGAAGCAAATCACATAGGTTGTCAGAAGAAACTAGATTATTTTTCAGATGGGATTCTGATCCTCTGGAGGACCCATGGCAGGACAAAGGCGATGGAGATGGGCAGTCTATCACCATGGACCCTGATTTCCCTACCCTAAGAGTTGCTAGTGATTTAGCTAGCCTTCCTGAATGGGAATTATATTCTCCCACTGGTCTTCTACCTCCAGAGGTCGCATCTTACCACGCGATGATATGTAAGGCAGCAGAAGTGTTGGAGTTACCATTACCGTCTGTGGAGGTAAATGCAAATATCTTGACTTATGTCTAACACCCCACATCACATGCATCAGAATCCCTACTTCTCTTTAACAATGCCATCACAGAACCAGCTATGGTAGCTTGGGAGAACCAACCCTTGTCGTTGGCCGCATAGTAGCCAGGAGATGCAGACCCTCCCCAGGCGACTCAGCCATCCCAGTGGGTTTCTGTCAACCCACCCATCACCAGAGAACTTGGTGGTCCAAGCCTCATGCTCTTCCAGACTGTCACTGCCACCTATGCATCCTTCACTAGGAGGTAGAGGTCTTACTTTTGAAAGGTATACAAAAGTGATGGATGGATTGCTTGAATTAATCTCGGGCACTGGTAATAACTCAGGACCGTATCCCTGTCCATCGTTGCTTTGCTCATCATGCCACCTCAATTTGGACCCAGCTATATGCAAATCAGTCTCGACCCTGCTCCAGTGGGAACAGTCCAGCCCAAACTGCCAAGCCAGGTCCTGCCTGAACCAGGACACAAGCAACCCAGGACTTTTCAACTTTATGGGCTCATCAGGAGGGTATAACTTGGTTCCAGTGACAGTGTGCACGGAGCCCACATCTGGGCATACCCATCCCACTTAGGGCAACATAATAAAGTATAAAAAAGTGTTTGGTAGTGGCTGAGATTAATTCAAGCATTCCATCCATCAACTTGTTGCATTTGACGCTGTAAGTGTCCTTAATGATCATGTAGGGTCACACGGAGTCAAACAATGCTACTTGGCATTCGTAAAAGCCATTGAAGCTTTGTTCATCAAGACACTGGTACCTGTTTCACAGAACTACGACAGCTACGCTCTGGTGGCCTGTGGCTCCTCTGCTCAAGCCAGTAGTAGTAAGTTAATCTTACTATAAAATGTTAATAGATGGTAAAACTTTGAAATTCGCCTTTCCCTCTTCAGGCCCCAGCCACCAATAACTGACTGCATTCTGATACTTGCTCCTAAGCTGTGGGTGGCGAGGTGTCATAAAACCCATCAAAATGAAGTTTTTTTGCCAAACACTACCTAACAAGCCTCCTTTTTCCATCCATCCACTCACCCAGTCTAGCACCAATCTAGCCATCCATTCAACATCTCTTTATTAGGGAAGGCTATTTAGCAAGCATTAGGAAAACCAAAAGGTCACACCTTTGTAATGCGAGTTTGTAAATCATTGTTAAAAAAGGTAAAAGAAAACAAATTCAAAATACTGAAGGAAAAGGAAACACTTGTCTTGCGGTATCTTAAAAGTAAACATTCAAGCCAGTATTTTCAATCTTGATAAACAGCATGGTTTGTTTTTCAAATATTGGGCTGGAAACTGAACAGAATGTAAAGATCCTGTTATTGTGATCCAGTTTAAAAATAACATGAAGGGCAGGTCTCAAGTGCTTAAAAGAGCATAACAGTTGTATGGCGAAGTATCTACATTTAAAGGAAAATGCTTGCCATTTACCTACCACATGGCTCGGAACTGGTATAAATGGTCTCACCATGTAGTGCTCTGTAGCTGTCCAGGGAGCAGATTTATGGGCCTCTGAGAGAAGGGACATTTGTCCAGTCAATCTAATTTTATCTTATGCCTCAAAAACAGGCTGAGTGCAACGGTCGTCCGCTGCTTTTTTGTGCCAACATGTGGAAGGCACGGAAAATCTAAATCTAAACTGAAAGTCTGCTCTTCAGTCAAACCTGGCAAAAACATAACCGTTTCTGTGCTTTTATGGATGAGCTCGGAGGGGTGCAGAGCAACACGGAGAGTGGAGGGATATGAGAGTAAAGAAGCACATATGGGAGATAATACTTGCACACTCATGGATTGATTGCTCAAAGAAAAAGTAGTTCCTTGATGTGTGCTTTGGAAGAATACAAGTCATCCAGGCAGAAGGGTGGTAAAGAATCTATGCTCCAGGTGAGGGGCAACACAAGAACAGTAAGAAATATTATCAGATAATAAGCAAGCAAAATCGGATTCCTAAGATTGCCAACAAATGATCTGCAACTGGCTGATCCGAAGCCCACTCGAAGCATTAGTATTGTACATAATAAGTGTATGACTACAGACCAACTAAAACAGTCTGTAGGCGAGACCTAAAAATGCTGCTGAGTTTATATAAATGCCAACTACATTTTTTTAGAGGGCATTGAAGAGGGGTATTTGTTATTTTCATATACTAGGTTCTTTCCAGTGACCAAACTACTAATCTGGATTAAATAGTCCTGTCATCCTCCCTGTAATTCCCACAACATTACTTGTTGTAAACCAACATTTTATTAAATCAGTCAGTAATTGATTCTTATTCTGTTTCCAGTTGACTCTCTCTATCCTGCGTCAGACCGGGGGCTTGGGCATCAGCATTGCAGGGGGCAAAGGGTCCACCCCATACAAGGGGGATGATGAGGTAAGAGACCACTTAAACATGGCAGTTGTTGGTTGGATGTAGACAGATCAAACTGCTATGTTTGCTTCATGAATGTGAGCTGTGATCTGAAGCTTCTGTTTTTAAGTTGAGTAGTATGTGCAGCTATTGTGACCTAGATTGCACCCATTGAACAAATTTGCTCTTATTAGAAAGGAAGTTGTTGACTTCTAGTGACTTCTAGTTTTTTTTCCCCAAAACAAAACTATCTACAAATAGACCTCTCTCATTACTGACCACTTTGACTTTCTCTCTCACCTTTGACTACTTTTACCTGGCAAAGTTGGGTTCATCCAAATGATACTGCCACACCTGGAACCCTACAAAATTAGCTCAAATCTTGGGTCCGTACCTGCTCCTTTCCAAAAATGGTAGCATGGATGGTCTTGTGCTTAACAAGACCTCGTCCACCATCCCAATTCCTGACTTCACTCTCTTCTCATTTAAGCATCTCAACATCTCCCCAAAACTGTTCCACTGGTGTGAAGAGTATCCTGTTCTCCTGCTGGAGTGCTCCCCATCACCCCTGCACCTTTTTCGCTTGGTCCCATTGCCTCAATTATTAGGCATTACATGGCTAAGAGATAACATGTATGTAGAGAGGTTCACGCACTCCCTGTATTCCAGTCTTGCATAAAATTGTATTCAATTTGTAGCGTGCATAAAGGGTTTCACTTTCTGATCCTTGAGTGTAAACAAATAATGAAAGGCAGCGTTCCCCAATTGGGGTTCGTCCCCTTTAGCGCAGCCGATGTCCCTATTATAAGGGGTAAACCATCTTCATTGATGTAAATCAAACATTCACCAAAGTTTAATTGCAATGTTTTATTTTTCAATGGTGGTATTCAATGTTCTTCATCCCACCTAATTTGAAGTCCTACTTCTTCATGTCCAGTTTATCCACAATAAGTGTTGTTTTGCGGGCCAATGTAGCCGTTCGTCAGGGGATACCAACTCTGTTCCAAATATCCTTCACGATCACCTGAAAACGGACAGAGACCTGTTCGAACGCAATATATCCAACTCAAAACCTGTGGCAGAACTGTAGTCGGCTACAGTTTTGCCGTGGGTTTTGAGTTGGATATATTGCGTACGAACGGGTCTCTGTCCGTTTTCAGGTGATCGTGAAGACCTCCAGGAGTACTCCGGGCCAAACAGGATATTTGGAACAGAGTTGGTATCCCCTGACGAAGGGCTACATTGGCCCAAAATGCATTGGGATGGGATGATATAAACAACACTTCTATTGTGGATAAACAGGACATGAAGAAGTATGACTTCAAATTAGGTGGGATGAAGAACATTGAATACTACCATTGAAAAATAAAACAGTGCTATTGAACTTTGGTGAATGTTTGATTTACATCAATGAAGATGGTTTACCCCTTATAATAGGGACATTGGCTGTGCTAAAGGGGACGAACCCCAATTGGGGAACTCTGCTTTTCATTATTAAGAGATAACATGCTCTGGTGCCAGGTATCATTTCCTCTTTAGCTTATACTGGATCGAAGACCATAATGAGCTGGCAGAGCCCCTCCAGGCAGGCTGCTCCGCACAGTGCTAACTACTCCGCATACTTGTACCCTACGTCTGACCTAGGGTGAGTAGAATAGGTAAGTGCTCTAACTTCTCTAGGTCAGATGTGGTATGGGTGCCTAGTTATAGTAAGTCTGTCTAATAGCATGCCTACACACTCGAGCATAGTGCAAACCAACTTTGGCCTGAGAACCAGTAGTGATTAAAGAACTTTTTTTGTCGTCTGGGGAGAGCAGCAACCACTCACCAGCTCTGCCACGCAGGAAACACCTAGCTTTGGCATTAAGCAGTGTGTGTGGAGGAGCCCCCAAACAGGGAACCCAGAGCAGCTCTAGCAGACTTCTGTCAGCAGTGTGTGGAAGAGCCCCAAGCAGGGAACTTAAAGCAGCTCTAGTAGACTTCTACAAGCAGTCAGCAGTGTGTATGGTAGAGCCCCCAAGCAGGGAACTCAGAGCAGCTCTAGCAGACTGCTGCCAGCAGTCAGCAGTGTGTGTGGAAGAGCCCCCAAGCAGGGAACCCAGAGCAACTCCAGCAGGTGTCTGTCAGCAGTGTGAGTGGTAGAGCCCCCAAGCAGGGAACCCAGAGCAGCTATAGCAGACTTCTACCAGCTGTCAGCAGTTTGTGTGGAAGAGCCCCAAGCAGGGAACCCAGAGCAGCTCTAGCAGACTTCTGTCAGCAGTGTGTGTGGAAGAGCCCCAAGCAGGGAACCCAGAGCAGCTCTAACAGACTTCTGTCAGCATTGTGTGTGTGTGTGGAAGAGCCCCAAGCAGGGAACCCATAGCAGCTCTAGCAGACTTCTTCTGTCAGCAGTGTGTTTGTAAGAGCCCCAAGCAGGGAACCCAGAGCAACTCTAGCAGACTTCTACCAGCAGTGTGTATGGAAGAGCCCCCAAGCAGGGCGCTCAGAGCAGCTCTAGCAGACGTCTGTCAGCGGTGTGTGTGTGTGGAAGAGCCCCCAAGCAGGGAGCCTAGAGCAGCTTTAGTAGATGTCTGTTAGCAGTGTGAGTGGTAGAGCCCCCAAGCGGGGACCCCCGAGCAGCTCTAGCAGACTTCTACCAGCAGTGTGTATGGACGAGCCCCCAAGCAGAGAAACTCAGAGCAGCTCTAGCAGACTCCTGCCAGCAGTCATCAGTGTGTGTGGAAGAACCCCAAGCAAGGAACCCAGAGCAGCTCTAGCAGACTCCTGCCAGCAGTCAGCAGTGTGTGTGTGGAAGAGCCCCCAAGCGGGGACCCCAGAGCAGCTCTAGCAGAATTCTACCAGCAGTCAGCAGTGTGTGGAAAAGTCCCAAGCAGGGAACCCAGAGCAGCTCTGCTGACTGCTGGTGGAAGTCTGCTAATTTGTATGGAAGGGCCCCCAAGCAGGGAACTTAGAGCAACTCTAGCAGACTTCTGTCAGCAGTGTGAGTGGTAGAGCCCCCAAGCGGGGACCCCAGAGCAGGTTTAGCAGACTTCTACCAGCAGTGTGTGTGGAAGATCCCCAAGCAGGGAACCCAGAGCAGCTCTAGCAGACTTCTACCAGCAGTCGTGCGTGTGTGCGTGCCCCCTACCACCCGTCCCCCAAGCAGGGAACCCTGGGCAGCTCTAGCAGACTTCCGCCATCAGTGTGTGTGTTTGGAAGTGCCCCCAAGCAGGGAGCTTAGAGCAGTTTTAGCAGACATCTACCAGCAGTTAGCAGTGTGTATGGAAGAGCCCTTAAGCAGGGAACCCAGAGCAGCTCCAGCAGATTTCTGTCAGCAGTGTGTGTGTGGAAGAGCCCCAAGCAGGGAACCCAGAGCAGCTCTAGCAGACTTCTGCCAGCAGTGTGTGTGGAAGAGCCCTCAAGCAGGGAACCCAGAGCAGCTCTAGCAGACTTCTACCAGCAGTCAGCAATGTGTGTGGAAGAGCCCCAAGCAGGGAACCTAGAGCAGCTCTAGCAGACTTCTGCCGTGTGTGTGTGTGTGTGTGTGTGTGTGTGTGTGTGTGTGTGTGTGTGTGTCTCTTTCCCCCCCCCCTTCCCCCGAGCAGCTCTAGCAGACTTCTATCAGCGGTGTGTATGGAAGAGCCCTCAAGCAGGGAACCCAAAGAAGCTCTAGCAGACCTCTGCAGCAGTGTGTGTGGAAGAGCCCTCAAGCAGGGAACCCAGAGCAGCTCTAGTAGACTCCTGCCAGCAGTGTTGTGGAAAAGCCCCAAGCAGGGAACCCAGAGCAGCTCTAGCAGACTTCTACCAGCAGTCAGCAGTGTGTGTGTGGAAGAGCCCCCAAGCAGGGAACCCAGAGCAGCTCTAGTAGACTCCTGCCAGCAGTCAGCAGTGTGTATGGTAGAGCTCCCAAGCAGGGATCCCAGAGCAGCTCTAGCAGACCTCTACCAGCAGTCAGCAGTGTGTGTGGAAGAGCCCCAAGCAGGGAACCCAGAGCAGCTCTAGCAGACTTCTGCCAGCAGTGTGTGTGGAAGAGCCCCAAGCAGGGAACCCAGAGCAGCTCTAGCAGACTTCTGCTAGCAGTGTGTGCTTATGTGGAACAGCCCCCAAGCAGGGAGCCTAGAGCAGCTTTAGCAGACTTCTGTCAGCAGTATGTGTGTGGAAGAGCCCTCAAGCAGGGAACCCAGAGGAGCTCTAGCAGACTTCTACCAGCAGTCAGCAGTGTGTGTGGAAGAGCCCCAAGCAGGGAACCTAGAGCAGCTCTAGCAGACTTCTGCCAGCAGTGTGTGTATAAGAGCCCCAAGCAGGGAACCCAGAGGAGCTCTAGCAGACTTCTACCAGCAGTCCGCACTGTGTGTGTAAAAGCCCCAAGCAGGGAACCCAGAGCAGCTCTAGCAGACTTCTGCCAGCAGTGTGTGTATAAGAGCCCAATGCAGGGAACCCAGAGCAGCTCTAGCAGACTTCTACCAGCAGTCAGCAGTGTGTGTGGAAGAGCCCCAAGCAGGGAACCTAGAGCAGCTCTAGCAGACTTTGCGTGTGTGTGTGTGTCCCCGCACGCCCTGCCCCCCCACCCCCAAGCAGGGAACCCAGAGCAGCTCTAGTAGACTCCTGCCAGCAGTGTGTGTGTGGAAGAGCAGCTCTAGCAGACTTCTGCCAGCAGTGTGTGTGGTAGAGCTCCCAAGTAGGGATCCCAGAGCAGCTCTAGCAGACTTCTGCCAGCAGTGTGTGTGGAACAGCCCCCAAGCAGGGAGCCTAGAGCAGCTTTAGCAGACTTCTGTCAGCAGTATATGTGTGGAAGAGCCCCAGAGCAGCTTTAGCTGACTTCTGTCAGCAGTGTGTGTAAAGGAGCCCCAAGCAGAGAACCCAGAGCAGCTCTAGCAGACTTCTACCAGCAGTGTGTGGAAGAGCCCAAAGCAGGGAACCCAGAGCAGCTCTAGCAGACTTCTGCCAGCAGTGTGTGCTTTTGTGGAACAGCCCCCAAGCAGGGAGCCTAGAGCAGCTTTAGCAGACTTCTGCCAGCAGTGTGTGTGGAAGAGCCCCCAGGCAGGGAACCCAGAGCAGCTCTAGCAGACTTCTGCCAGCAGTCAGCAGTGTGTGTGGAAGAGCCCCCAGGCAGGGAACCCAAAGCAGCTCTAGCAGAATTCTACCAGCAGTCAGCAGTGTGTGGAAATGCCCCAAGCAGGGAACCCAGAGCAGGTCTGCTGACTGCTGGTGGAAGTCTGCTAATTTGTATGGAAGAGCCCCCAAGCAGGGAACTTAGAGCAACTCTAGCAGACTTCTGTCAGCAGTGTGAGTGGTAGAGCCCCCAAGCGGGGACCCCAGAGCAGGTCTAGCAGACTAATGCCAGCAGTGTGTGTGGAAGAACCCCAAGCAGGGAACCCAGAGCAGCTCTAGCAGACTTCTACCAGCTGTCAGCAGTGTGTGTGGAAGAGCCCCAAGTAGGGAACCCAGAGCAGCTCTAGCAGACTCCTGTCAGCAGTGTGAGTGGTAAAGCCCCCAAGCAGAAACCCAGAGCAGCTCTAGCAGACTTCTACCAGCTGTCAGCAGTGTTTGTGGAAGAGCCCCAAGCAGGGAACCCAGAGCAACTCTAGTAGACTTCTGCCAGCAGTCGTGCGTGTGGGCGTGCCCCCCTACCCCCCGTCCCCCAAGCAGGGAACCCTGGGCAGCTCTAGCAGACTTCTGCCATCAGTGTGTGTGTGTTTGGAAGTGCCCCCAAGCAGGGAGCTTAGCAGACATCTACCAGCAGTTAGCAGTGTGTATGGAAGAGCCCTTAAGCAGGGAACCCAGAGCAGCTCCAGCAGACTTCTACCAGCAGTCAGCAGTGTGTGTGGAAGAGCCCCAAGCAGGGAACCCAGAGCAGCTCTAGCAGACTTCTGCCAGCAGTGTGTGTGGAAGAGCCCCAAGCAGGGAACCCAGAGCAGCTCTAGCAGACTCCTGCCAGCAGTGTGTGTGGAAAAGCCCCAAGCAGGGAACCCAGAGCAGCTCTAGCAGACTTCTGCCAGCAGTGTGTGTGGAAGAGCCCAGAGCAGCTCTAGCAGACTTCTGCCAGCAGTGTGTGTGGCAGAGCCCCGAGCAGGGAACCCAGAGCAGCTCTAGCAGACTTCTGTCAGCAGTGTGAGTGGTAGAGCCCCCAAAGCAGGGAACCCAGAGCAGCTCTAGTAGACTCCTGCCAGCAGTGTGTGTGTGGAAAAGCCCCAAGCAGGGAACCCAGAGCAGCTCTAGCAGACTTCTGTCAGCAGTGTGAGTGGTAGAGCCCCCAAGCAGGGAACCCAGAGCAGCTCTAGTAGACTCCTGCCAGCAGTGTGTGTGGAAAAGCCCCAAGCAGGGAACCCAGAGCAGCTCTAGCAGACTTCTGTCAGCAGTGTGTTTGGAAGAGCCCCCAAACAGGGAACCCTGGGCTGCTCTAGCAGACGTCTGCCAGCAGACAGTAGTATGTGTGTGGAAGAGCCTCCTAGCAGGGAATCCAAAGAAGCTCTAGCAGACTTCTGCCAGCAGTGTGTGGAAGAGCCCTCAAGCAGGGAACCCAGAGCAGCTCTAGCAGACTTCTACCAGCAGTGTGTGGAAGAGCCCCAGGCAGGGAACCTAGAGCAGCTCTAGCAGACTTCTACCAGCAGTGTGTGTGGAAGAGCCCCAGAGCAGCTTTAGCTGACTTCTGTCAGCAGTGTGTGTAAAGGAGCCCCAAACAGGGAACCCTGGGCAGCTCTAGTAGACTCCTGCCAGCAGTGTGTGTGGAAAAGCCCCTAGCAGGGAACCCAGAGCAGCTCTAGCAGACTTCTACCAGCAGTCAGCAGTGTGTCTGGAAGAGCCCCCAAACAGGGAACCCTGGGCTGCTCTAGCAGACGTCTGCCAGCAGACAGTTGTATGTGTGTGGAAGAGCCTCCTAGCAGGGAACCCAGAGCAGCTCTAACAGACTTCTACCAGCAGTCAGCAGTGTGTGTGGAAGAGCCCCAAGCAGGGAACCCAGAGCAGCTCTAGCAGACTTCTGCCAGCAGTGTGTGTGGAAGAGCCCCAAGCAGGGAACCCAGAGCAGCTCTAACAGACTTCTACCAGCAGTCAGCAGTGTGTATGGAAGAGCTCCCAAGCAGGGAACCCAGAGCAGCTCTAGTAGACTCCTGCCAGCAGTCAGCAGTGTGTTTGGAAGAGCCCCAAGCAGGGAACCCAGAGCAGCTCTAGCAGACCTCTACCAGCAGTCAGCAGTGTGTGTGGAAGAGCCCCAAGCAGGG
Organism: Calotriton arnoldi; assembly: GCA_963921515.1. Lineage (NCBI taxonomy): Eukaryota > Metazoa > Chordata > Amphibia > Caudata > Salamandridae > Calotriton > Calotriton arnoldi. The sequence continues at coordinate 748,050 of CAWUFW010006065.1, forward strand.
AACCCAGAGCAGCTCTAGCAGACTTCTGCCAGCAGTGTGTGTGGAAGAGCCCCAAGCAGGGAACCCAGAGCAGCTCTAGCAGACTTCTGCTAGCAGTGTGTGCTTATGTGGAACAGCCCCCAAGCAGGGACCCTAGAGCAGCTTTAGCAGACTTCTGTCAGCAGTATGTGTGTGGAAGAGCCCTCAAGCAGGGAACCCAGAGCAGCTCTAGCAGACTTCTGCCAGCAGTGTGTGTGGAAGAGCCCCAAGCAGGGAACCCAGAGCAGCTCTAGCAGACTTCTACCAGCAGTCAGCAGTGTGTGTGGAAGAGCCCCAAGCAGGGAACCTAGAGCAGCTCTAGCAGACTTTGCGTGTGTGTGTGTGTGTGTGTGTGTGTGTCTGTCTGTCCCCGCACGCCCCCCCCCCCAAGCAGGGAACCCAGAGCAGCTCTAGTAGACTCCTGCCAGCAGTGTGTGTGGAAGAGCAGCTCTAGCAGACTTCTGCCAGCAGTGTGTGTGGAAGAGCCCTCAAGCAGGGAACCCAGAGCAGCTCTAGTAGACTCCTGCCAGCAGTGTGTGGAAAAGCCCCAAGCAGGGAACCCAGAGCAGCTCTAGCAGACTTCTGCCAGCAGTGTGTGTGGAAGAGCCCCAAGCAGGGAACCCAGAGCAGCTCTAGCAGACTTCGGCCACCAGTGTGTGTGGAAGAGCCCCAAGCAGGGAACCCAGAGCAGCTCTAACAGACTTCTACCAGCAGTCAGCAGTGTGTATGGAAGAGCTCCCAAGCAGGGAACCCAGAGCAGCTCTAGCAGACTTCTGTCAGCATTGTGAGTGGTAGAGCCCCCAAAGCAGGGAACCCAGAGCAGCTCTAGTAGACTCCTGCCAGCAGTGTGTGTGGAAAAGCCCCAAGCAGGGAACCCAGAGCAGCTCTAGCAGACTTCTGTCAGCAGTGTGTCTGGAAGAGCCCCCAAACGGGGAACCCTGGGCTGCTCTAGCAGACGTCTGCCAGCAGACAGTAGTATGTGTGAGGAAGAGCCTCCTAGCAGGGAATCCAAAGAAGCTCTAGCAGACTTGTCAGCAGTGTGTGTGGAAGAGCCCTCAAGCAGGGAACCCAGAGCAGCTCTAACAGACTTCTACCAGCAGTCAGCAGTGTGTATGGAAGAGCTCCCAAGCAGGGAACCCAGAGCAGCTCTAGCAGACTTCTGTCAGCAGTGTGTGTGTGTGTGTGGAAGAGCCCTCAAGCAGGGAACCCAGAGCAGCTCTAGCAGACTTCTGCCAGCAGTGTGTGTGATAGCGCTCCCAAGCAGGGATCCCAGAGCAGCTCTAGCAGACTTCTGCCAGCAGTGTGTGTGGTAGAGCTCCCAAGCAGGGATCCCAGAGCAGCTCTAGCAGACTTCTGCCAGTAGTGTGTGTGGAACAGCCCCCAAGCAGGGAGCCTAGAGCAGCTTTCGCAGACTTCTGTCAGCAGTATATGTGTGGAAGAGCCCCAAGCAGGGAGCCCAGAGCAGCTTTAGCTGACTTCTGTCAGCAGTGTGTGTAAAGGAGCCCCAAGCAGAGAACCTAGAGCAGCTCTAGCAGACTTCTACCAGCAGTGTGTGGAAGAGCCCCAGGCAGGGAACCCAGTGCAGCTCTAGCAGACGTCTGCCAGCAGACAGTAGTATGTGTGTGGAAGAGCCTCCTAGCAGGGAATCCAAAGAAGCTCTAGCAGACTTCTGTCAGCAGTGTGTGTGGTAGAGCTCCCAAGCAGGGATCCCAGAGCAGCTCTAGCAGACTTCTGCCAGCAGTGTGTGTGGAACAGCCCCCAAGCAGGGATCCCAGAGCAGCTCTAGCAGACTTCTGCCAGCAGTGTGTGTGGAACAGCCCCCAAGCAGGGAGCCTAGAGCAGCTTTAGCAGACTTCTGTCAGCAGTATATGTGTGGAAGAGCCCCAGAGCAGCTTTAGCTGACTTCTATCAGCAGTGTGTGTAAAGGAGCCCCAAGCAGAGAACCCAGAGCAGCTCTAGCAGATTTTTACCAGCAGTGTGTGTGGAAGAGCCCTCAAGCAGGGAACCTAGAGCAGCTCTAGCAGACTTCTACCAGCAGTCAGCATTATGTGTGGAAGAGCCCCAAGCAGGGAACCCAGTGCAGCTCTAGCAGACTTCTGTCAGCAGTGTGTGTGTGGAAAAGCCCCAAGCAGGGAACCCAGAGCAGCTCTAGCAGACTTCTGTCAGCAGTGTGTCTGGAAGAGCCCCCAAACAGGGAACCCTGGGCTGCTCTAGCAGACGTCTGCCAGCAGACAGTTGTATGTGTGTGGAAGAGCCTCCTAGCAGGGAATCCAGAGAAGCTCTAGCAGACTCCTGCCAGCAGTGTGTGTGGAAGAGCCCTCAACCAGGGAACCCAGAGCAGCTCTAACAGACTTCTACCAGCTGTCAGCAGTGTGTGTGGTAGAGCTCCCAAGCAGGGATCCCAGAGCAGCTCTAGCAGACTTCTGCCAGCAGTGTGTGTGGTAGAGCTCCCAAGCAGGGATCCCAGAGCAGCTCTAGCAGACTTCTGCCAGCAGTGTGTGTGGAACAGCCCCCAAGCAGGGAGCCTAGAGCAGCTTTAGCAGACTTCTGTCGGCAGTATATGTGTGGACGAGCCCCAGAGCAGCTTTAGCTGACTTCTGTCAGCAGTGTGTGTAAAGGAGCCCCAAGCAGAGAACCCAGAGCAGCTCTAGCAGACTTCTGTCAGCAGTCAGCAGTGTGTATGGAAGAACTCCCAAGCAGAGAACCCAGAGCAGCTCTAGCAGACTTCTGTCAGCAGTCAGCAGTGTGTATGGAAGAGCTCCCAAGCAGGGAACCCAGAGCAGCTCTAGCAGACTTCTGTCAGCTGTGTGTGTGGTAGAGCTCCCAAGCAGGGATCCCAGAGCAGCTCTAGCAGACTTCTGCCAGCAGTGTGTGTGGTAGAGCTCCCAAGCAGGGATCCCAGAGCAGCTCTAGCAGACTTCTGCCAGCAGTGTGTGTGGAACAGCCCCCAAGCAGGGAGCCTAGAGCAGCTTTAGCAGACTTCTGTCAGCAGTGTGTGTGTGTGGAAGAGCCCTCAAGCAGGGAACCCAGAGCAGCTCTAGCAGACTTCTGCCAGCAGTGTGTGTGGTAGAGCTCCCAAGCAGGGATCCCAGAGCAGCTCTAGCAGACTTCTGCCAGCAGTGTGTGTGGTAGAGCTCCCAAGCAGGGATCCCAGAGCAGCTCTAGCAGACTTCTGCCAGCAGTGTGTGTGGAACAGCCCCCAAGCAGGGAGCCTAGAGCAGCTTTAGCAGACTTCTGTCAGCAGTGTGTGTAAAGGAGCCCCAAGCAGAGAACCCAGAGCAGCTCTAGCAGACTCCTGCCAGCAGTGTGTGTGGTAGAGCTCCCAAGCAGGTAACCCAGAGCAGCTCTAGCAGACTTCTGCCAGCAGTGTGTGTGGTAGAGCTCCCAAGCAGGGAACCCAGAGCAGCTCTAGCAGACTTCTGCCAGCAGTGTGTGTGGTAGAGCTCCCAAGCAGGGATCCCAGAGCAGCTCTAGCAGACTTCTGCCAGCAGTGTGTGTGGAACAGCCCCCAAGCAGGGAGCCTAGAGCAGCTTTAGCAGACTTCTGTCAGCAGTATATGTGTGGAAGAGCCCCAGAGCAGCTTTAGCTGACTTCTGTCAGCAGTGTGTGTAAAGGAGCCCCAAGCAGAGAACCCAGAGCAGCTCTAGCAGACTTCTACCAGCAGTGTGTGGAAGAGCCCCAGGCAGGGAACCTAGAGCAGCTCTAGCAGACTTCTACCAGCAGTGTGTGTGGAAGAGCCCTCAAGCAGGGAACCTAGAGCAGCTCTAGCAGACTTCTACCAGCAGTCAGTATTATGTGTGGAAGAGCCCCAAGCAGGGAAACCCAGTGCAGCTCTAGCAGACGTCTGTCAGCAGTATGTCTGGAAGAGCCCCCAAACAGGGAACCCTGGGCAGCTCTAGCAGACGTCTGCCAGCAGACAGTAGTATGTGTGTGGAAGAGCCTCCTAGCAGGGAACCCAGAGCAGCTCTAACAGACTTCTACCAGCAGTCAGCAGTGTGTATGGAAGAGCTCCCAAGCAGGGAACCCAGAGCAGCTCTAGCAGACTTCTACCAGCAGTCAGCAGTGTGTGTGGAAGAGCCCCAGGCAGGGAACCCAGAGCAGCTCTAGCAGACTTCTGCCAGCAGTGTGTGTGGAACAGCCCCCAAGCAGGGAACCCAGAGCAGCTCTAGCAGACTTCTACCAGCAGTCAGCAGTGTGTGTGGAAGAGCCCCAGGCAGGGAACCCAGAGCAGCTCTAGCAGACTTCTGTCAGCAGTGTGTGTGTGTGTGTGTGTGGAAGAGCCCTCAAGCAGGGAACCCAGAGCAGCTCTAGCAGACTTCTACCAGCAGTCAGCAGTGTGTGTGGAAGAGCCCAAGGCAGGGAACCTAGAGCAGCTCTAGCAGACTTCTACCAGCAGTCAGCAGTGTGTATGGAAGAGCCCTCAAGCAGGGAACTCAGAGCAGCTCTAGCAGACTCATGTCAGCAGTGTGTGTGGAAGAGCCCTCAAGCAGGGAACCTAGAGCAGCTCTAGCAGACTTCTACCAGCAGTCAGCAGTGTGTGTGGAAGAGCCCCAGGCAAGGAACCTAGAGCAGCTCTAGCAGACTTCTACAAGCATTGTGTGTGGAAGAGCCCTCAAGCAGGGAACCTAGAGCAGCTCTAGCAGACTTCTACCAGCAGTCAGCATTATGTGTGGAAGAGCCCCAGGCAGGGAACCTAGAGCAGCTCAGAGAGAGAGGGAGAGACACACAGAGAGACCCACCCCCCAGAGCAGCTCTAGCAGACTCCTGCCAGCAGCAGCAGTGTGTATGGAAGAGATCCCAAGCATGGAACCCAGAGCAACTCTAGCAGACTTCTGCCAGCAGTGTGTGCGTGTGTGGAAGAGCCCCAAAGCAGGGAGCCTAGAGTAACTTCAGTAAACTTCGGTCAGCAGTCCGTGGAAAAGCCCCAACAGGGAACCCAGAGCAGCATAGCAGACTTCTACCAGCAGTGTGTGGAAGAGCCCCAGGCAGGGAACCTAGAGCAGCTCTAGCAGACTTCTACCAGCAGTGTGTGTGGAAGAGCCCTCAAGCAGGGAACCTAGAGCAGCTCTAGCAGACTTCTACCAGCAATCAGTATTGTGTGGAAGAGCCCCAAGCAGGGAACCCAGTGCAGCTCTAGCAGACGTCTGTCAGCAGTATCTCTGGAAGAGCCCTCAAACAGGGAACCCTGGGCAGCTCTAGCAGACGTCTGCCAGCAGACAGTAGTATGTGTGTGGAAGAGCCTCCTAGCAGGGAACCCAGAGCAGCTCTAACAGACTTCTACTAGCAGTCAGCAGTGTGTATGGAAGAGCTCCCAAGCAGGGAACCCAGAGCAGCTCTAGCAGACTTCTGTCAGCATTGTGTGTGTGTGTGGAAGAGCCCTCAAGCAGGGAACCCAGAGCAGCTCTAGCAGACTTCTACCAGCAGTCAGCAGTGTGTGTGTGGAAGAGCCCCAGGCAGGGAACCCAGAGCAGCTCTAGCAGACTTCTGTCAGCAGTGTGTGTGTGTGTGTGTGTGTGTGTGTGTGTGTGTGTGTGTGTGTGTGTGTGTGTGTGTGTGTGTGTGTGTGTGTGTGTGTGTGTGTGTGTGTGTGTGTGTGTGTGTGTGTGTGTGTGTGTGTGTGTGTGTCCGTGTGTGTGTGTGCCCGTGTGTGTGCCCGTGTGTGTGTGTGTGCCCTCAAGCAGGGAACCCAGAGCAGCTCTAGCAGACTTCTGCCAGCAGTGTGTGTGGTAGAGCTCCCAAGAAGGGATCCCAGAGCAGCTCTAGCAGACTTCTGCCAGCAGTGTGTGTGGTAGAGCTCCCAAGCAGGGATCCCAGAGCAGCTCTAGCAGACTTCTGCCAGCAGTGTGTGTGGAACAGCCCCCAAGCAGGGAGCCTAGAGCAGCTTTAGCAGACTTCTGTCAGCAGTATATGTGTGGAAGAGCCCCAGAGCAGCTTTAGCTGACTTCTGTCAGCAGTGTGTGTAAAGGAGCCCCAAGCAGAGAACCCAGAGCAGCTCTAGCAGACTCCTGCCAGCAGTGTGTGTGGTAGAGCTCCCAAGCAGGTAACCCAGAGCAGCTCTAGCAGACTTCTGCCAGCAGTGTGTGGTAGAGCTCCCAAGCAGGGAACCCAGAGCAGCTCTAGCAGACTTCTGCCAGCAGTGTGTGTGGTAGAGCTCCCAAGCAGGGATCCCAGAGCAGCTCTAGCAGACTTCTGCCAGCAGTGTGTGTGGAACAGCCCCCAAGCAGGGAGCCTAGAGCAGCTTTAGCAGACTTCTGTCAGCAGTATATGTGTGGAAGAGCCCCAGAGCAGCTTTAGCTGACTTCTGTCAGCAGTGTGTGTAAAGGAGCCCCAAGCAGGGAACCTAGAGCAGCTCTAGCAGACTTCTACCAGCAGTCAGTATTATGTGTGGAAGAGCCCCAAGCAGGGAAACCCAGTGCAGCTCTAGCAGACGTCTGTCAGCAGTATGTCTGGAAGAGCCCCCAAACAGGGAACCCTGGGCAGCTCTAGCAGACGTCTGCCAGCAGACAGTAGTATGTGTGTGGAAGAGCCTCCTAGCAGGGAACCCAGAGCAGCTCTAACAGACTTCTACCAGCAGTCAGCAGTGTGTATGGAAGAGCTCCCAAGCAGGGAACCCAGAGCAGCTCTAGCAGACTTCTGTCAGCAGTGTGTGTGTGTGGAAGAGCCCTCAAGCAGGGAACCCAGAGCAGCTCTAGCAGACTTCTACCAGCAGTCAGCAGTGTGTGTGGAAGAGCCCCAGGCAGGGAACCTAGAGCAGCTCTAGCAGACTTCTACCAGCAGTCAGCAGTGTGTATGGAAGAGCCCTCAAGCAGGGAACTCGGAGCAGCTCTAGCAGACTCATGTCAGCAGTGTGTGTGGAAGAGCCCTCAAGCAGGGAACCTAGAGCAGCTCTAGCAGACTTCTACCAGCAGTCAGCAGTGTGTGTGGAAGAGCCCCAGGCAGGGAACCTAGAGCAGCTCTAGCAGACTTCTACAAGCAGTGTGTGTGGAAGAGCCCTCAAGCAGGGAACCTAGAGCAGCTCTAGCAGACTTCTACCAGCAGTCAGCATTATGTGTGGAAGAGCCCCAGGCAGGGAACCTAGAGCAGCTCAGAGAGAGGGAGAGACACACAGAGAGACCCACCCCCCCAGAGCAGCTCTAGCAGACTCCTGCCAGCAGCAGCAGTGTGTATGGAAGAGATCCCAAGCAGGGAACCCAGAGCAACTCTAGCAGACTTCTGCCAGCAGTGTGTGCGTGTGTGGAAGAGCCCCAAAGCAGGGAGCCTAGAGCAACTTCAGTAAACTTCTGTCAGCAGTCCGTGGAAAAGCCCCAACAGGGAACCCAGAGCAGCATAGAAGACTTCTACCAGCAGTGTGTGGAAGAGCCCCAGGCAGGGAACCTAGAGCAGCTCTAGCAGACTTCTACCAGCAGTGTGTGTGGAAGAGCCCTCAAGCAGGGAACCTAGAGCAGCTCTAGCAGACTTCTACCAGCAGTCAGTATTATGTGTGGAAGAGCCCCAAGCAGGGAACCCAGTGCAGCTCTAGCAGACGTCTGTCAGCAGTATGTCTGGAAGAGCCCCCAAACAGGGAACCCTGGGCAGCTCTAGCAGACGTCTGCCAGCAGACAATAGTATGTGTGTGGAAGAGCCTCCTAGCAGGGAACCCAGAGCAGCTCTAACAGACTTCTACCAGCAGTCAGCAGTGTGTATGGAAGAGCTCCCAAGCAGGGAACCCAGAGCAGCTCTAGCAGACTTCTGTCAGCAGTGTGTGTGTGTGTGTGTGTGTGTGGAAGAGCCCTCAAGCAGGGAACCCAGAGCAGCTCTAGCAGACTTCTACCAGCAGTCAGCAGTGTGTGTGGAAGAGCCCGAGGCAGGGAACCCAGAGCAGCTCTAGCAGACTTCTACCAGCAGTCAGCAGTGTGTGTGGAAGAGCCCCAGGCAGGGAACCTAGAGCAGCTCTAGCAGACTTCTACCAGCAGTCAGCAGTGTGTGTGGAAGAGCCCTCAAGCAGGGAACCTAGAGCAGCTCTAGCAGACTTCTACCAGCAGTCAGCATTATGTGTGGAAGAGCCCCAGGCAGGGAACCTAGAGCAGCTCAGAGGGAGAGACACACAGAGAGACCCACCCCCCAGAGCAGCTCTAGCAGACTTCTACCAGCAGTCAGCAGTGTGTGTGGAAGAGCCCCAGGCAGGGAACCTAGAGCAGCTCTAGCAGACTTCTACCAGCAGTCAGCATTATGTGTGGAAGAGCCCCAGGCAGGGAACCTAGAGCAGCTCATAGAGAGAGGGAGAGACACACAGAGAGACCCACCCCCCAGAGCAGCTCTAGCAGACTTCTGCCAGCAGTGTGTGTGTGTGTGTGTGTGTGTGTGTGTGTGTGTGTGTGTGTGTGTGTGTGTGTGTGTGTGTGTGTGTGTGTGTGTGTGTGTGTGTGTGTGTGTGTGTGTGTGTGTGTGTGTGTGTGTGTGTGTGTGTGTGTGTGTGTGTGTGTGTGTGTGTGGAAGAGCCCCAAAGCAGGGAGCCTAGAGCAACTTCAGTAAACTTCTGTCAGCAGTCCGTGGAAAAGCCCCAACAGGGAACCCAGAGCAGCATAGCAGACTTCTACCAGTAACAGAATGAAGGTCCCTTTACTGGTCAAGTGATTTTTGATTTTCTTCAGCTGTGCGGGGAGTTGATGATTGTCTTTTCATAGTGGCTGCATAGTTATGCTCCGGTTTGTGCTATTTCGCACCCTGCCACCCAGGAGGAATGTCTCAGTTGGCCATTTTAACATGAGGCATAGCCCTCAAAATTCGAAACATGAAAAGAAGGGTATTTTGTTGAGAAATTGTGACTACCTCCATCTGCACATGAAAATGAGTTGGAGAAGTACATTAAGTTGTACCTTCTTTGCCAAAAGGCAGGCTTGTTCTTCAACCGAGTACCAGATGGGGCCAGTGGCTGCACTGGCTTCTCAACGCAGCTTGTATGCTCAAGAAATCCTTCCTTTGCAGGGAGAGGTTTGCCTTTGTCCCGCTGTACAGCATGAAAGAGTAGAGTCTGATTCCTGAGAGCCAGCTGTGCCTGGAACGACCCTCTCAGCCAAGTCTGTCCCTCTTAATCAGCCTCTACTGCTCTATAATCGATGTGGATGTTTCTCTAGCTAAGGGTCCATTTTAGGGCAATATTTATTTTAACTGAAGCAGATGTTTGCCCCTTGTCATTTTGCTTTTAATATGGAGCTGAACACAGCCCATATTCTGTACACACAGTGCAAGAGAACACTCTGCATCCACCAGTTGACATTTCTAATCTTTAATGTAAAACTGCATCTCGCTTGTGGACTCTGAAATGCCTGCCTGGCTCTGTAGCATTGGCCTGCTGTGGCCAGGGTTCTACTTGACATGGATGTGGGCGAAGTGCCCTGGTTCTCGCCTCTGTGCTGGAAGCCATGCTGCTTTAATCCTGGGGTGCCTCGGATAGCATGCAACCAGACTTCAGCTGCTTGGGGCTCTCAGGACGGGTTTAGGTGTGTGGTGCCATACATCACACCATGCCTTAAGCAAGCAACAGCCCTTTTTTGCGGTTGCAAAAATTAATAGTCTTAAATAAGCTCCAGCACCCATTCTGATTTGGTAGCAGGTTCTGGTCCTTCGGTGCGATGAGTGGAACCTGACAGATGGAAGTGTAGTTGGAAAGATGTATCCGGGGCATTGTATGGTTGACATCCTGATGAAAGCCCTGGACCCAAGTGGCCTCAGTATAGGGGCTGAAACATGTTGACGATGTATTGGGGTCAGAGGACCATAGCATCCTTACCCTCGATTGAGACATTTTAACTATACCCAAATAACCGATAGTAAAGGGAAACCGAGGTTGGTTTGAGATCTTTACCCCGCTCATAAAAATATTCTAAATGCTCCCTAGAATACGCTTGGGGCCCATCCTGGTTTTTAGAGACTAGGATGAGACCCGATGATGAAGCGTGCCAATACTAGAGTGGGTGAGGGGTCTAACAGTAGAAAAGGAATCTTTTCCTTTTCTTTGAAATCTGACAAGGCACCTATTTGTAAAGGAAAGCCCCTTACTCAGGCAGGATATAGATACCCTTTTGTTGTTGGTCCTGATTAAAGAAGGGAGAGTGCATCCCTTGGCCCTGTGATTCAAGCTCTCTCCTCCCTCCCTAGGAGTAGTGGCCCGGCATGGCCCCTGCTTCTGGCTTTTAGTTTCTGAAGCCCTCTTTGGCCTCGGGCATTGCTGGAGTGAGCCAGTCTTCTGCTTCCCAGCTTGTTGAAACACAAAGTAAAATGGTCCTACAGGTGGCTCTGTGGGGTCTGAAGGGTGGTTGGACGGTGTTCCCTTCTGTGGGAAGCTCCAGCGGGGGTGGTACACAAGCATGCTTCAAGTCTGTGTGATGCATGACCTGATGAGTAACACCTCTCACAGTATGGTTTGTAGAGAGCACAACGCTGCTTCTCACCTCACTGGGTGTGTGCTGATTTACAGTGCATGTGCCTGCGTGCCTGGTTTCTTGTTTAAAAAGAGTGTGTCTTGTTTTCGAAGAGTGTGTGGATGCCCCGTGCTGTGGGTCAGACAGGGCCTGGCGTAGATAAGGTGGGGTGCCCCAGCAGACCTGGAGGCCTGTCCTGGCAGGTTTCCTTTTGAACATGTTAGCTTCCTGTACTGACTCCGAGTTCTGTTCCAGGGTATCTTCATCTCGCGAGTGGCGGAGGAGGGTCCGGCGGCCCGAGCTGGTGTCCGGGTGGGAGACAAGCTCCTGGAGGTGAGGCGGCGGCTGATTGATGTGCTGTGCTTGTTTTAGCGTTCATTGCTGGTTCCTGCTCGCCAGTGTCTTCATTGCTTCCCTACCCCTGGCTGGCACTGCTGCTTCAGTTAAATGTCCAGTGGGCACTGGTAGCGGCCAGCACTGCCCTGACCCGAGCTGGCCGCAGAGGCCGCCCTCCTGCCTTCTTTAGCAGTTGCTGGCTCAGCAGCATGTGGGCGGGCTGCTGCTGGTACTCAGCTGCTACCCACCTTTCTTTCCCTGCGGGACGTGCAGTGCAGTCATGTGGGTGTTTTTGTTGCATGTTGGGAGCTTTCCTTCTGCGACTGCACGATTTATTGCACGTATTTCCCACATTAAATGTCCCGAGTGCTGCAGTGGGAAGGGCCGCTGTAGGTACTGGAGTGACACGTACCACCAGCAGCTGCATTGAATGCTTCGCACAGACTTGCACAGCCTCCTGATTCACCACTGGTCCAGATGACTTGCAGCACCGCGTGCAGCCAGTGGGTGGCCCGGAGATGCTGTGTTCAGCCAGAAGGGTCCTGATACCTCAGTATCAGGCCAGTGCCGAAGACCTTGGGCCGAGCTCCCTTACTCCCAGCTCTGGAGTAAGGGGCGGCTGAGAGGCAGGGAGGGGTTCACCTGCCTCGCGGAGGCCACGAGCTGCAATAGAAGAGGGACGGAGGGCTGTGTTAGCAGATTTGCATAGAGACACGGTACCCTTATTCCAAGAGTGCCGAGTTGCAACTCGAGGGAGGTTTCTTTTTTAAGGACTTTGCAATTAAAGTTTCAGGTTTATTTATTTTAATTTAAAGTCACAAGAAAACTTAAACGAGTTTTTTTTGTTGGATAAAATACTTCTGGTTAGGAAAATTCTCGCAAATAGGTTATTGCAAGGCAATTTTCCACCCCAAAAAGTTAGCTATTTGCACACGGTGCTTTAGGACTTTACTTTGAAGCCTGACACTGTTTCTTGCCTTGCCCACTCTTTAACTGTGCCTGGGAGCCACACTGCTTCCATAGAAGGCATCTTTCCTACTATAGACTCACTTGACCACAAACATCTCTTCCAGTACTTTTATGAGAAGCTGGTGATAAGCTGCAGCAGAGCCTGGGAGTAGCACAACACTGAACGTTACATTTCTGGTGTCCCCAGTACCTCGACTGTCTAGTTCCCTTCCTACACTCCTGTCACACCAACCTCCTGTTACCTCAGCAGCCACCTGCACAAACTCTCCTGACACAACACAGGCACTGGTCTGTAGAGGTCTAGTGGATAGGCCTATGCTGTCTCTGCTCCACAGGCACTGGTCTGTAGAGGCCTAGTGGGTAGACTTGTGCGGTGTCTCTGCTCCACAGGCACTGGTCTGTAGAGGCCTAGTGGGTAGGCCTGTGCGGTGTCTCTGCTCCACAGGCACCGGTCTGCAGAAGGCAGTGCCCAGAATGTGTTCAGTCTGTGAATGTCTCCAGCTTGACTCTCTCCGTTGTCTCCATCAGGTGAACGGCGTGGACCTGCACAATGCAGAGCACCACAAGGCGGTCGAGGCCCTGCGCAGCTCGGGCACCTCGGTCACCATGTCTGTGCTGCGGGAGCGGATGGTGGAGCCGGAGAACGCAATCACAGTCACCCCCCTGCGACCAGAAGACGACTACTATCCGCGGGAGCGCTGGAGCACCATGAGCTTCCCCGAGGAGGCGGACGAGGAGCCGGCGGCAGCAGTGCCCACCAAGCGCTTCTCCACGTGCCTTATGCGCAACGAGAAGGGGCTCGGTTTCAGCATCGCTGGGGGCAAGGGCTCCACGCTGTACAGAGTGGGAGACACGGTGAGTACAGTGCCCGGCCCCGTGGGACATCTGTGCACACTAGTTACGTGTATTCTCGGGGTGGCACTAAGTGATTTCATAGACCCTGGGCATACAGAGTCTACAATTCCAATTTAAAGTTGCATTTATTTGTCTGCACTAAAGATGCATTTGATATATATATATATATATATATATATATATATATATATATATATATATATATATATATATATATATATATATATATATATATATATATATACATACACATACACACACGCATACACAAACAGTCCTGCTCCCAACGAAGAAGGCACGTCCTTTAAAGCTGCATGAATATGGCACCTTTATTTTTCTGGGTCTCCCTCGACCCTGGGCTCAAGGAGACGCGTTTCGGCTTTGCAGAAGCCTTTGTCAATCAAATTGGCACCCAAACAATGTGGAATTTTATTGCCCTCCCCCTACAGGTATGCAATAGACAAACAAAATACTGACGCATAAACAACATGCACCAATGTGTAGCAATTGCAAGCTGTACCTAAATTATTGATGTTGAACAGCTGGGAAGTGTCGCTGGTATTGTTGGAACAAATCCGATATTTTACCAACATTGCATAATGCAAGGAATAAAAGGAAATCAACACTTTGTGATTTCTATGTAACCAGCAAATGTAATGCCACTTTTCCCCTTCTGTGAACATAAAAACGCTCATTAATAGACATCATTCAAGTCACCTGCATAAACGGGAACATTAGGAGTATATATACTGGGCCGCCAATCGCTCAAACATATGTGCCAAGATACTAAACTAAAAACATAAAATAAATGCTGTAAATTGTCACCGCGTTATTATTGGCAGAACTCCCCCCTAATTTGGCAAGTTAAATGAAAACATAAACGGGCCTGGTCAAAGATTGCTTTACGAGCGATTAATCTCATTGACTGCAAGCACCATATTAATAGATGCCAAAAGTTGCTTCACATTCAATCCGTATCTTATTCTGCAAATAGCAACACTGTTTTATGCCCTGATATCCACCAAGCGCTTCTCCACGTGCCTTATGCGCAACGAGAAGGTGCTCGGTTTCAGCATCGCTGGGGGCAAGGGCTACATGCCGTACAGAGTGGGAGACACGGTGAGTACAGTGCCCGGCCCCGTGGGACATCTGTGCACACTAGTTAAGTGTATTCTCGGGGTGGCACTAAGTGATTTCATAGACCCTGGGCATACAGAGTCTACAATTCCAATTTAAAGTTGCATTTATTTGTCTGCACTAAAGATGCATTTGATATATATATATATATATTAGTGTTTTACAGCTATACATGCATTACAGTTCACTCGTGGCCAGAGCAGCTACATGGCCTTCCCACGTAAGGTAGCAAGACTCTTGCGTGACGTGTGTAGTAGAGGCCACCTACTCCATGTAATCATCAAAATTCAGCAATTAAACTGATTCTCTCTACTGCTAGTGTGCTCTACATTACGTGACCATTCAGTAGTTTGCCAGTCAATATTGGAGCTCAGCTGTGGGAGTAGGTCAGTGTAAGTCACTTTACTGTCCAGCTGTTGGTTGTAGAATGGTTCATGTGTGCCTTGCCCCGTAGGCTTGTATATTTAATCCTGAAGCCTGGTAGCGGCACACTAGAACAAGCATTTGCAATGCAATAGGTCTCGGATTACTGAAAGTTTGAGCTATTGTCGTTGCAAATAATAATGCAGAGCCAATAGCTCAAACTTTCATTAATGCGAGACCTATTGCATTATGTGGAGGAAAGGTCTGTTTTCTGTCGGAGTGCTCGCTGTTTTTAGATGATGTTGTAATCGCGGTGGGATTTTCCCCACCACAAAACAAGGGGTAATGGATGAACAGAAAACCCTATTTGTTTAGCCAGAAACTTTTTTCCACAGAAGCTCACGGGTCTCTTTCATAAAAGTAACCAAGGGGTGCTGGGAAACTTTGGTTGCCATGGCGCCGTCCCATAAATCATCAATTATTGTCTTATTACAAGTGTGACAGCCTCACAGTGGCCTGAGGCAATTTGCATTTTAGGCTAATTGTAAAGGTGTTCTTTTCATATATTTGCTTTGCAGAGGGAACAGCATAGCAACCGGAGTACACTCAGGTCTGTTATCGGGTATTGGAGCTTTCCTTCGAAGGCTACCAGTTTGGAATTTATGCTCGCCTGCCTCGTTTGCATTATTGAGCAGTTTATCTTTCCAGTTCATAAATATGTTTCCAAACATGTGCATGAAGCCATCGGCTGCACGCACCCTGCAGAAGACACGGAGGCCCTCGGGTTGCCATAGAGACCTAAACTGATCAATTTCCTGTCACTGTTTTAAAGGAGGCACTCTCCTGTGGCAGTAAATACTAATTACAAATGAAGGCCGTTTGGTAACACGTTCAGTTTACAGATTAAAGCAGTCCATGCCTAATTTATCATTTTACATGTCCTCCCACGTTCCAGGAGCAGTATAGAATGAATAACAACTTCAGTTGTTTACAGCATTTGCAAGTTAACTTCACTAATTACTTTTCCAGTTGCAGGGAATGTCACGTTCTGCGCCAGTTCTGCGACATCTGTATGGGCAGCAGAACCTTTCAAATGCAGATCGCCCTTCTGTGTCCCTAAATGTTTTCCCCGCCATTAAGCACACAAGGAAGATGTGGCAAGTTATTCATGCTTGGTTTTGTGTCTCACTATTTGCATCCTCCACTTCTGTTGCCTTAATTAGAGGGACTCTCGAGCAGTTTTGGGCAGTGGTGTAGCATGGATGCCCTAATTCATGATTCGTATCGAAGGCCTGAGCGCAGCCTTCGATACAGTCAATCACCCGCTGTTGATTAGTAGACTTAAAGATGTAGGAGTGACAGGAATGGCACTTAAATGGTTACACTCTTTTTTAGAAAACAGTCTTCTCAGTTTTTGAGGATGAAACCCAGTCTAAACAAGTGCCCCTTATATGCGGAGTCCCTCAGGGGTCAGCGCTGAGTCCCACTTTATTCAATGTCTACATGGGCTCCTTGGTGCACATAGTCACTCCATCTGGGGTGCAGATTGTCACTTACGCCGACGACTCAGTTGGTCGTCTCCTTGAATAAAAAAGACAATTCTAGATCAGGCCTAACTTCTTGCCTGGAAAAAGTGGCCAGATGGATGGACACCTCATTTTTGAAGCTTAATGGGGCGAAAACGGAGGTCATGCTCCTTGGCAACGCCGTTCCGCTTAATATAGACTCCTTTTGGCCTAATTGTCTGGGTACTCCTCCGGTCCCGAAAAAGCATATAAAAGGCCTAGGAGTTGTATTGGATTCCAATTTGGATTTTAAGGAACAGGCTCGGAAAGTGGCAGCCACCTGTTATGGCCTTGTGAGGATGATTAGGAAAATTCTCCCAGTATTACCTCTCATGGCTAGAAGGCTGCTAGTACAAGCACTGATTTTGTCACGGCTTGATTATGCCAACTCTTTATACTTAGGAGCACCCCTTTCTACAACTAAAATATTAGACAGTTCAAAATTGTGCAGCTCGGCTGCTTCTAAATGTCCCGAAATGGCTTTCAGCCAAACCTGCTCTTGCCTCTCTGCATTGGCTCCCAATTCAGGAGAGGATTCAGTTCAAAGCTATGTGTATTGCAAATAAAGCACTCTCCGGAAAAGGATCATCGATGATTTGTGCAATGATCCATCCCTACCATCCCAAAAGAGCCTTAAGATCAGAAAATAAACATCTGCTGACAGTTCCAAAAATCAAACGAATGAGAAGTGGAGGTCGCCTTTTTTCTTACAATGTTGCCAAAACCTGGAATCTTATTCCCCTCCACACTCGTTCACAACCAAACTACATGAACTTCCGTAAGCAGCTAAAAACCTTTCTCTTTCCCTGACGGGTTTTGAATTGAGTATTTGTGTACCTCTTAGCGCTGGGATGCCCTTGGGTAACCAGGTGCTTTATAAGTGCTACCTCATTCATTCATTCAATTCATGCAAGAAAAAAATATGGCCCTGATATAGCTGCCAAGCTTCCCAGATCCATGCGTGACTAGTTAGGCCACTCACAATTTTTTCTTCGAATTCTGGGACTTGTAGTCCTGGTTTCCGGTCCCATTTATTTTCTTAGAATTGTGGGACTTGTAGTATCATTTAACCCAATATAAATACATGACTGCAAGTCCTTTAATTATGAGAAAAAACGGTACTGGCCGAACTAGTCATGCATGGACCTGGAAAACTTCGCAGTTTTATGCAACTGGAGTGCAGAGGACCTTTCACACTCCTGGGCCGTGGTGCTATTGCACCTGCTGCACTGTTGATAGCTGCGTCTCTTGGCTTTGAATGTGTATGCATAGCTATCCATTGCCCCACTGCTCTCAAGTGTTCCTGTATCATGCGTCGCACCTTCAGCCAGTCCCGGTTTTTTTAAATCAACATTAATGTGCATATGGGATTTTTCAAACGATCTTATTTTAAAATAATAACGGAAATCCCAGAATTCAGGTGACACACATAATTAGGGCCACTTGGTAGCTATGCAATGGGCCTGTATCAATTGGATGTCAGTAAAAAGTCAGTGCTGACTTTTCAGTGAAAGAATTAAAGATGCTGGAACGTGCATTTTCAGTTACCCTATTATAAGTACGGGCCTACGAATCCCAATATGCTTAGTGCTTATGGCAAAAAACAAATTGATGAAAGTCACGCTCATAGATACGTATTTCTACTCTATTTCTACTTCGAAGATGTTTGCGGCCATAGTTTGTGGTATTTAACATTGGAACGCCCGGCAGCTGAGTAGCATGTTACTTGTGCTATGTGTAGGCTGAAGGCAAGCTTGCGATGTCATTTGAAGTTTACATTAATTAAGCATGCAATACAAGAAGATCTCTTGACAAAAAAAAGATTTTTTGTGCTGTCCCCAACTATGGAAGCGAAATACATTTAAGAGGTACTGTGAGATGGTTGTTCCTCTATTACGAATTATGCCCTTCACAAATGCCTAGAACACACATACAACAAAAAATAATGCGTTGAAAGCGAGCATGACAAAAGTAAGCAAGGTAGATTTTAGCATATACAAATTGTAGCGGTTTATTGACATAACATGTGGGATTTCAAGAGGCAAGAGCCACGCATTTTAGGAGAAATCATCTACACAGCTGTATGTTTTAATACATCGTGCCCCGGGGACTGGGAGAGAGCAAGGCTGTAATCCCTGGCTAATATTTGCACTAGCGCAGTCACAAAAGAGACTGCTTGACAGCCCAGCCCCCGAGGCAGCTCCTCCCCTTCACCAGTCGTACAAAAGGGCTCTTTCCCCGAACTCCCAGTAATCAGCGGAAATTATACATCCAGACAAAGTGTCTCGCGCGCTCCTTTCCATATCTCCAGCAGCCACCGCTGCTGTCTTAGCGGCTTCCAGGGCCTCAAAGGGCTTTGGAGGCAAAGAAAATTTCAAATATTTTAGTTGTGCTCTGTGCTGAGCAGTCGATCATAACTTGCTTTTACGTAGCGCCGACTTTGGTGCTGGAAACCAGGGTTCGAGCCTCGGGGTCGCGTCCACATCCTGTGATTCTGGGCAAATCACTTAATTTCCCCGTGCCTGAATGTGTAATGTAAATACGGTGCTCATGTAAAGCGCTCCAATACCTTCGGGTCGAGTTCGCGCTATAGAAATATGCAAAAAAAAAAAATTCAGTTTCTGAGCGCTACAAGTAACTAGATTTTCTACTACCTAATTTAATGGCACTCGGTTTGAGTTTAAAAAGCTGAGTTAGCCGTGCCAACATGCGATTCATGGCTTGCAGATCACATCCGATGTCAGCAATGAGCGCTTTAGAACACTCAGTTATTTTACTGGTTGGAGGTAAATTAAATGTGTGCAAGTAAAGCTGTTATATGTTTGTGTCCGTCTGAGGGCGTACGCCCCTTTTACCATTTAATAGTCAAAAGCAATCAGCTTAATAATTAAATGTGCACAACATAATTTCCCCAATACAGTTGCATAATGTCCATCAACGGAGCTTGCAGGGCGCTTTGTCCACCACGAAGGTATACTATTTAGTACTAAGCTAAAATGGAGAAAGTAAAACAACAAATACAGTAGAAAGCGTAGAAGTAAATACATTTTGCGATACGTAAACTCGTTTTTGAAAGCTCCATAAACCAGTGGTGCGCGCGCACCACAGAGGAGCGGGGGGAAAGGGAGCGCGGCAGCGAGGCGAACGCGCGCTACTGCGCGTGCTAGCCACCGATGGGAATGGGCGGAGCAAAGGCGGGACATGCGCCCGCCTTTGCCCAATTGCGTGCATTTCTTTAAAAAAAAAAAAAAAACGCTACAGCCAATGGCAGCCGGAGAAAAAAAAACCACACACACGAGTGTGTGGTTAGCTTCCAAAAGCCCGTACAAGAGGTCTCGGGCTGCGCACTGCAACGCTAGGCCCGAGACCTAAAAATGAATGCGTTGGCACATGAAATGTTTCCTTATTAGCTAGTTACGGAATTGTGAGGACGTTCAAAGAGAAGAAAGAAATTAAATGGCACCTCCGTTTTCAATACATATCCGACAGCATTTCGGTCTTTGACATACTAGGATTGAAGGTTGCTAGACACAATGCAGTATCTAAAGGTCTGGACTTAATATAGATATTATCTGGCCTCGATGTATTACAGGAGATAAAGTACCCCCAGACATACATTATTAACGTAGCACAAGTCACTGAGGTGTTCTGTGATCTTATTGAGACCCCAGGTTGCAGACCTAGCCTTTGGAAGGCCACTCATCTCAGACTTGTCTTACAAAATCCTTTTTAGGTCTCGCCTAGGCCTCGCTTGCGCTGTTGCTTTGAGACATGTTGTATTTAGGTATGGACTTGAAGCTCCGCCCACTTTCCGCCCTTCTTTTTAATTGGGTCCTGTCACTGTCCTTTGTAAACTGCGGCTTTTCATTGGTCAATAGGCTTAGTAATCTGAAAGAGACACGTTAGTGATAGATTCCTTACCTTAGAATATCCCCAGGCGTCAGACTGGATCCAGAAAGTTTTCATCAGCAGTACCCCTGCGCGTCGGTAGGCGTCGTCGTGCGGCTCCGCGTACGTCGCTGGCGTCGTAGTCGCCGATGTCGTCGGAGCTACTTAGACGCGCCCACGCGCGCTGACGTCAGTTCTTTCTTTTTCCGCGCCAGCAAGCGGAGATCCGAGAGAGAGCGGTACTCCTAGTTAAAATTTTAACTTGGTTTCTGAGAACATGTTTCTCTTGTTTTGTCGAGTACTCGACTCGTGGTGCAGTAGGGATGGCCCGGGTTTAAGTGTTTAAGTCCTGTAGGGACTGCCGCCGGACCATGTCGATAGCGGACCCGCATGACGTGTCTCTTCTGCTTGGGACACGCCCATGACCCCGAGGCGTGCCCCGATTGTCGGGCCATGGCGCCGAAGGCTTTGCGTGAGCATTCCCGAAAGTTGTTGGAGGCCCGGAAATCGGTTCCGCGCCGCTCCAGGTCCCGCTCCCATGGGAGGTCGAGGTACAGGTCGCGGGGCCGACACCATCGTTCGTCTGAATCGGGGCTCGGGTGTTCACAAAAGTGATGGCGGTGGTCGCAGCTAATCTGCGCAGATCAGGGGTTTCAGTCTTCCCCTATCTCGACGACTGGCTGTTGAAGGCGGGCTAGCCCCAGGCAGTCGTCTCCCACCTCCAGACTACGGCCGACCTCCTGCATTCGCTGGGGTTTTCTATCAACGTGCCGAAGTCGCATCTGATTTCCTCTCAGAAGCTCCTCTTCATCGGAGCGGTTCTGGACAATCATGCCAGATGGCATATGCGGGCCCTGCAGTGGGACCTGAAGTTCCAGTGGACGCAGCATCGGGTAAACCTGTCCGACTACGTCCAGATCTCGGAGGGCACTGCACAGGACTTGCAGTGGTGGCTCACGGACCAGTGTTGGGTCAGCGGCAGATCCCTCTCCCTTCCCCAACCGGAGCACACAGTGGTGACGGATGCGTCCCTCCTGGGATGGGGCGGCCACATGGGAGAGGCGGAGATCAGAGGCCTCTGGTCTCCGGCGGAGTCCAAGCTCCATATCAACTTTTTGGAGCTCAGGGCTGTAGGAAGGTGGAATCTGACTGCATGGTTGCCCCCACTTTTTTCCTGGTGTTTTGCTGGTTTTCGACTTAGATGGACTGGGACCCTGCTATTCAGGGCCCCAGTTTATCTGCTTTCTCTTTAAAATGGATTCCTAGTACCTTGGGTACACTTCAGATTGGATTCTGGGGTGCCCTTATAAGTCCCTAGTATATGGTATACTATGTGCCCAGGGCATAGGTACCCCAGAGGCCTACCAGGGGCTGCAGCATGTATTATGCCACTCCTGGGAAGCCTTCCAAAATGACACCACAGGACAGCTACAGCAGCCTGAGTGAGGTGGTGCATGCACCCCTTACTGAGATATAGGTTCACTATATCTCACCCTATCACTGCACATATAAACCTATCAGTCACCCCTATGGCAGGCCTTACCAATCCTGAAGGCAGGGTGCTTGGTTTTATGTGAGAGGGTGCCCATGCATGAGCAGAGCCCCTCTGCAGCCTTCGGAATCTATCCTCCGGGGTTGTCAGAGTGCAGCCTGACCATATACTCTTAAGTGCATTATATCGCAACGGTAAATGCTAACTTTGGGATGGCTGCACGGAAAGATGTGTTTGGTGTCAAGCACCTTGGAATCATACCCCCACACCAGTAACTGGTGTGGGATTATGATCCCACCCTTCTAGAGGGAGAGACATGACAGCACCGGTATACCCGGTACCAGCTAACAGAGCCCTGGCATCACAAAATGGATGCTGCAGCCACAGACACGAGTCTGGCCTCCTGCTGCTGACCGAATCTCCGGCAGGGGAGGCCTGGACAATAGGTTTCCTGTCACAGGGAGGTGTTACCACCTCCCAGACAGGCTTTAGTGTATTGGGGCTGCGTGGGTGCACTCTCTGAGTGCTTTGAACTCCTGCACTGGGGGCACATTTGGTGTCCCTGTGCATAGCCCAGTTCAAACCGGTTGCAGGGGCTACCAGCCCCTGCTCTGGCGAGAAACTGGACAAAGGAAATGGGTGTAGCCACCCCTCTTTCCAAACCCTCCCATAGGTGGGGCCCCTGAGTTAGTCCAACCCTTTCCTTGGGTATAAGATAGGAACCCCTGGCAACAGGACATTAGATATCCCTGGACGAAACTCTGAAACTGAAACCTGGACCTTCGACGATCTGTTAAACGCCAGATGACTGAAGAATCTCCCTTGGAGTAAAGGAGTTACTCCCCTGCTTGGCAGGCACCAAAGATGCATCTGTCCGGTCTGCATCTCCGAAGCTCCCGCCGGACGCCGACGACCCTGCAACCCAGGAGGTGGATTTCCAGACTTCCCAGAGGCTGGCCCGAGTCCCCAGCAAAGCTGAGACCCGTAGCCCTCGTGGGTACCATGGAACCGGAACCCCTGGACACCGTGCACATTTGCAAGTGCATAAGCTTCTGGTCGATCCTAGAGGCTGTGCTTTGGGCTACTTGTAGCCCCGACCCCGAGCAGTGAATCCACCGAAGATTGCTGGCCTGGCCACTCCAAGTGACCCGTGGGCTGCCATTTTGTGATTCCGCTTGAGGTTCCTTCGTGATCCCTTGTCCGTCGACTTGTGGGTCCCTCAGAAGGACATCTCTGATTTCAACGGGCCTCCCTGGTTGCACCAGGCCTGCCCTGACTCTCCCTCGCTTGGGGAGTCCCTCGGACCTCGCTGGTCCGCATCGAAGCCTTTGTTCTCTTTCTGCGTGGGTTGCTGTTGCCAAGGCTTGTTGGGTCCAATCCGGTCACCGACACCGCAGCCAGCTACTACCTTCATGGGACAGCTTGATTCCAACTCCTGGTAGTCGTCGACGCCTCCTGGTCCTCGTGGCTGCAGGGACAATCTTCACCTCTTCGAACTTGAAGCACCCGACATCGGTGGGCATTCGACTACCGTGCCCCTGGTCACTGGCTAGTGACCTAGACTCTGTCCCCTCTGCTTTCATGTTCTTCTCATCCTCGATCCAGGCTTGGATCTCTTCGGACACTTCGCAACTTCCCGGCAGCAGCACTTTCCAGTCAGCGGCCATTGAAAACGACGGCGCGGCCCAACACCATTTGACACCTGTGCACCCGGCTTCCCTGGGTGAGGTAACACGAGTACTTCGGTGCTCCTGTGGGTGTAGGCCCTAGAACCCTCTAAGTACAAAAGGGTTTGTTCCTAGTCCACTCCGAAGTGCCCCTAAACGTTAAAACTCTAACCGCGACTTTCCCCATAGACGCTAACGGAGCTTGTGGCTGTGTTCACACACTGCACACGTCCCCCGTGGGTCCCCTGTGTCACTACCTTGGGTGGTTCCTTGGGGTCCCAGCGATTCTACAGGCTCTAGGCCCTGTGTCTAGACAAGTCGTGGTTCTTATACCACTTTCTTAATATATGGTTTGGTACGCCCCTTGGGCTAATCGTATATTGTGCTAATTTACTGTGCTATTTGACTTGTAACTTGTGTATTTCGACCTCTAGCCTCATAAAGAGACTAGTGGGTAGTGTTTAGTAATAAATACATATATTTTATATATATACCTGGTGTGGTTCTCCTTTCATTTGGTCATTCATGAGATTATAGACTGGTAAAACAAACAGCTTAACACTCCTTCAAGACTTGGCCTGAAGGCTGCTCTCCATAGCTACCACTAGGATAGCTTTCAATAAAGGTTGTCTTTAAACCTATCATCAATAAAGGTCGTTTGGACTGGTGCAAGGTGCCCACTATAACTAGTGGACAGCATATACCAGGCCAACTTCTCACAAGGGCGATCCTACTTGCACTGAAAGCATTCCTTCCCTCTGTCAAGGGGAGAGTAGTGCAGGTGTTCACAGACAACACCACCGCCATGTGGTACTGCAACAAGCAAGGCGGGGTGGGGTCGTGGACCCTATGTCGGGAGGCTCTGCGTCTCTGGACGTGGCTGGAACGTCAAGGCATTTCCTTGGTGGTTCAACACCTGGCAGGTTCCCTGAACGCAAGGGCGGACGAACTCAGCCGCAGGTGCATCTTGGATCACGAATATGGCGTCTTCACTCGGAGGTGGCACAAGGTCTCTTTCAACAGTGGGGAGATCCTTGGTTGAGATCTATTCGCCACTGAAGAGAACGCGCAATGTCAGCAGTTCTGCGCGTTGGAGTTTCCAAGGCGGCACTCACTCGGCGACGCTTTTCGTCGCGAGTGGAGTTCCGGTCTGTTGTACGCTTTTCCGCCGATACCACTTCTGCCCAGAGTGCTGAAAAAGATCAGGTGCGACCGGGCCCAAGTTATTCTTGTGGCAGCGGACTGGGCTCGAAGAGTTTGGTATCCCGAGCTACTCAGTATGAGCGTAGATCCCCCGATCCGGCTGCGTCTTCGGGAGGATCTTCTGTCGCAGCAACAGGGGTCGGTCCTCCACCCGAACCTGTCCAGCCTCCACCTCCTTGCGTGGAGATTGAGCGGCGACAGCTGATTCCATTTGACTTGCCTCCTGAAGTCTGTAATGTGATTCTGGCAGCCAGGCGTCCCTCAACTAAAACTGTATACGCCTGCCGGTGGAACAGATTTGTGGCATGGTGCCCAGCGAAAGCTGTAGATCCCCTTTCTGCCCCTCTTTCTGAGGTCCTCTTGTTCCTTCTCTCTTTGGCCCAGCAGGGCTCTGCTCTGGGCACTATCAAGGACTACCTTTCTGCTCTTTCAGCCTTTCTTAGGCTGCCTGATCAGCCCTCTCTTTTCAAGTCCCCTGTTGTCAATAGATTTCTCAAAGGCATTACTCACCTTTTCCCTCCTATTCCTTTTGTAATGCCTCAGTGGGACTTGAACCTGGTTCTCACATACTTAATGTGCGCTCCCTTTGAGCCTCTTCATAACTGTCCTTTGCGGTTATTAACTTTGAAAACTGTCTTCCTGGTGGCCATCACCTCCGCTAGGCGTGTCAGTTAGCTCCAGGTTCTTTCGTGTAAACCTCCTTTCATGGCGATTCATCCGGACAAGGTTGTGCTTCGGCCACGTCCCTCCTTTCTGCCAAAAGTAGTCTCTGCCTTTCATCTTGGGCAAACTGTCACTCTGCCTACTTTCTTTCCTCCTCCGCACCCTTCCAGGGAGAAAGAGGCTCCACCGTCTGGACCCAAAACGTGCACTTTCATTCTATCTCAACCGCACACAACAGTTCTGGGTGGATGACCAGTTCTTTGTTGGCTACTGGGCGTCAAGAAAGGCCGTCCTGTGCACAAGCGGACTATCTCCCGATGGGTTGTCTTGTGTATTAAAGCCTGTTACTCTCTGGCTAAAAAGGAACCTCCAGTAGGGCTGCGCGCCCATTCTACCAGGGCGACAGCTGCTACTAGAGCATTGGGACGCGGTGTCCCCCTGCAAGATATGTCCGGCAGCTACGTGGGCCTCGCTGCAT
The DNA here is from genome assembly GCA_963921515.1 of Calotriton arnoldi. Taxonomy (NCBI): domain Eukaryota; kingdom Metazoa; phylum Chordata; class Amphibia; order Caudata; family Salamandridae; genus Calotriton; species Calotriton arnoldi. The sequence continues at coordinate 773,084 of CAWUFW010006065.1, forward strand.
ACTTTCACTAAGCACTATTGCCTTGACAGTCCAGTCCGGAGAGACAGTTTCTTTGGCCGGTCGGTTCTCCGTGACTTTCTGGTGTGATTTCACTTCGCAGACCCACCACCGGGGATGGTATTGCTTGGGTATGTATTCTAAGGTAAGGAATCTATCACTAACGTGTCTTTCAAATGCACAAGTTACTTACTTGTGTAACGATATATCTGTAAGAGACATTAGTTAGTGATAGATTCTTTACCGCCCGTTCATCCTCCCCGTTCTGCGACCTGTTCTCTAGGGTACAGGTCATGCCTTTCAGGGCCCTAGTTCTGTTGCACCAGTAGTAGGTCTCTGGCATGGCTCTGCGTTCCTGGCGCGGAAAAGTCGTGTTCAGAACTGATGTCAGCGCGCGTGGGTGCATCTATGTAGCTCCGACTACGTCATCTCGGTGGCTACGACGCCAGTGACGTACGCGGAGCCGCACGACGACGCCTACCGACGCGCAGGGGTACTGCTGACGAAAACTTTCCAGATCCAGTCTGACGCCTGGGGATATTCTAAGGTAAGGAATCTATCACTAACTAATCTCTCTTACAGATATATCGTTACACAAGTAAGTAACTTGTGCGTCCCTCCTTGTCTCATCTTGTATTTTCCCATGAGGACACCCCCTGTTAAATGTGTTGTTACTCGGGAATCTTTAATTGCGGCCTCTGAGTACTATTTTCTTAAATTAGTTGATCCTGCCTGCACACAGGCAGGACACTCCCTCAACACTTTTTTTCAATCATTTATCCATCGTATGCTGGCCGAACGTGGCTGCATGCCTTTCTTTTTCTGTTTATTTTTAATGGTGGCACCCGCAGTTTAGCTTTAAACTTCTTCAGCTAAAGCGTGGGTGCCGCGATTGCTTTAAAAGTAAACAAATAGAAAAAAAGTGTGCATTTCTTTTTCTATTTGTTTACTTTTGTAGCAATGGCGGCACCCGCATTTTAGCTTTCAACATCTTAATCTAAAGCTCGGGTACCACGATAGCTTTAAAAGTAAAGGAATAGAAAAAAACTTTCAACATCCTTAGCTAAAGCGCTGGTGCCGCATTTGCTTAAGGTCTCGCATTTTCGAGAGTTTGAGCTATTGGCATTATAAATGACAATGCCTTTTATTTCTGTGTTTACAAAACCTGCAAGCGGTGTTTACGCACCGCTTGCAGGTTTTGTAAACACATAAATAAACGGCATTATCAAACTCTCGCAAATGCGAGATCTATTGCATTGCAAATGTTTGTTATGTATAGTTTGAGGTATTTTGTTTATCATTGTGATCTTTGTATAGAAGGCAGGTGGACCTGTCATTCTGAGCACTCCAGCCAGTCATGGCTTAGTAGTTAAAAGTTGTTTCCATGCAGGGATGGTTTCGGTCAAATGTGTAAAGTTAGAATAAATAATGTGTCCTACAATGCATCCTGTTGTAGGATCAAAGAGAGGAATCCCCACAATTGTCGCACAGAAGGAATCACGTGACCTTTATTAAACTGCAGCATCCAAGCACAACTATTCTACATGGTAAGAGCATGCCACCACTTCAAACCTCAAAGTAATTCAGATATTTCACCTTCAAACCTTCAAAGCTCAAAAATATCCTTCACGGACTTGAGAATAATAATTTGCTTCCAGTGTAGCGTTCCACACTTCTCTTCTGCTATTTCTAAGTTCTGTAAATAAGGTGTCATTATCATCTAAGAAATGAAATGGAATCGTGGCCATTGTTTCCATCGTCTGCGGTACCTACCATCCAACACGTTAAGAGAATAGTGGGGACATTTTCTCATTGCAGCTGGTGAGCCACCCCTCTCCTAAACGTAAGTTTTGGGAAGAATCAGAGTCTGCAAGTGTTCTAAAATATATTTAGATTGACATCTACTATACTGTTTGGTAATTAGCTTTTTATGAAAATGTTTCACAAAACAATAGTTTAAATAAGTCAATGGCCACGTACTCTTAAACTAATACAAGCAACAAAGACAAGTTCATGCCGAGGAGAGCAGAAGGTTCTGCAGAGAGCCTTGCAGAAGCGTCAACCCGCCTCTTGTCGCAGGGTTTGGGTCCGCTGCAGTTGATGCCAGTCCTTTTTTTTTTTTTTTTTTTTTTTTTAGGAGTTTTGGCCCTCTGCCCAAGGTGTATTCACCATCAGCTTAATATGATGCTTGTATGTTCCTTTTTTTTGCATCCTGGTAAAAAATGCAGTGGATCTGAAACATTCCTTTTGAACCATCCCCAAGTCGTGTATAAACCGATCTCATCCTGGCTATGCGAGTTCTGCAACATTGTGTGACTGTGGCAAATCACTTTATCGCCCGTGCCTCAGATTTTTTTTTAAGTATAACGTAATCGCAGTTTGTGTTGAGTATACAAGAGTTAATATCTGCGGTATAAACTAGCATTGGCAAAGCCAATAGGTCTCGAATTTGCAAGAAGTTTTTTTTTCTTTGCTTTACAGTAGTGTGGGTTTATAGTAAGTACAGATTGTATGTGTTTTTTTAAATAGATGAGGCAGTAGAGAGAGTTCTTTAGAAACAGCCTGTTAAGATAAACGGTTACTTTATTTGCATTGTTGTTTATACAGTTATTCGTGATGCAGACATGGTTGAAAGCATATCATTTTAAAATAAATTACAGGCAATACTGAAAGCCGCAGCTGCCAAAATAAAGTAAGTTCCCGGCATCGAGTTTTGCTTTCAGCCAATGGGCTTACTCAAAAAACGGAATAGAATTAATTACTCGGATATGGTACTGCTAGACATTTCTCAAAATCATCGGCGTGTATACCATGAAAGCAAAACATTGCCAAGCACTAATACTCTGATAGCAGACTAGTATTAATGTCTACAATGTATGTGCCTTTCTTATTGTGGTTTCGCCCATATTTACATTACATACAAAACTGTACTTTTCTGGCGAACATAGTCATGTGCCTAGACACAGAACTTGCACTAGTGCCCACAATGTAACTAAACTAAGTGCAAACAAGCAGCATTATTCCGTTGCTAGTGACAAGTCAAACGTGCAGAACTGAAGTCAAGCAGCAGCATGACCAAGCCCACCAGCCCATCACGGAGCTCTGGAAAGTATTTGGGAACTTCATTAGCTGCTGTTGTGTTATTACCTTGCAGCCACAACTGGCGCTCTACAATTACTTCGTTTCAGCACCACTTGCAAGCCAATGAATAGAGCCGCTGGGTGCAGACTCTGCACAATCACACCAGTACCGGTTCATCGCCTACAGCCATCAGATACACGCATGATTAATGTGCTGCCGAAGTTTAAGATCCGTGAGTCTCCTCCCCTGGAGGTATAGTTCTGGCGCACGAACACAACACGCCACACTCTACATACAGAACTCGTCAGTCTAGCACACCTCTCATGCCACGATGCACCAATTCACTAGAGTTGCACAAGTAATGGGTCCCACCAACGATCAGACGTAAAGCAGTTTGTAACAAGACGCGAGAGCTGTTGAAAATGTTAAAAACAAATTACATATAAGCCAATCCCAGGGCAGAGTTGAAAAGAAAAAAAAAAACAGCTTTGGAAGCATGTTAAGTAGTATGTAATAGCGGCGAAAGACAAAATCCTACAGACAGAGCTGCAGTGGAGGCTCTACTTAGTCGTGACTGCGTGCTCAGCATTATAACACCATTGACAGCTTCCCGTACCAGTCGTAGGTGTCTTGCGGATAGATCCTTATGTTGCTGGAGGATGCCTTGGGCGCGTCCCCGGTGTCAATAAGGCGCCAGGCGACTTTGAGGTGGACAGGGATGAAAACACGGCGGAAGAGCAGGTGATAAACAAGTTGTATGGGATACTAAATATTAAACAACAGTGGTACTTCGCAATACTTAAAAAGAAACCTTGAGCTGGCCCTTAAATATGAGCTCCGCTGTGATTCTTAAAGGAAACTAAACGTGGTATTGTTGTGATCATTCAAAGTATCCCTCGAGGTCATGAAAGAGGAGTGCTTAAAGAAAACCACTTTAGCTTTTAAAAGATGGTCCAGAGATTTAGTAAGCGGCAAATGAGTGATTACAACAGATGCACGTTATGAGGTAGGGGATGGTTCTCGCTTGTATTTAAAAGGTGCAGTTGGCAGGTTAGGCACCACTATCTACGAAAGACCCCATAGTACGACGACTGCACTAGTATACTGCCATCTCTTCTGACTGTGTCAGTCCTGTTGTGAACCGCTGGCAGCCAAATGCTGCCTCCGAAATTAATGGGTTAGTCCACTACGGTGAAAAATGTGAAGTTCCAGGGAGACTCAGTTTGTTGTGGGATATCTGTGTGCCAAACACAACTCTCTAGAAAGGCGCAAGATATCACGCAAAAAACAAAACTAAAAACACACTACTCTTGAACAGGATAAAAGTTAATCTCAACAGTTGTTTCCCCCATTTTAGCCTGTAGGTGGTTTCGCCAGTGTTTGAATCTGGAGCTCCTCTGATAAAGGTGTACGGGGATGTGGGTTAAAAAAAAAATTGGGCACTGACTACAACGTGGATAGTGTGCCACACCTTTAGTGAAAAGTGTCATGTCACACATTTTTGTGTTAACGCGTATTTTCTCTTTCATGTGCTCATCACAAACATTCTATGACAATAGTGGGAGATATGTCAATAGTCTTCCCACCCCCTGTACCTGGGAACTGGCATAGCCCTTCTTTGGTCAGTTGTTTGGTACCATCCATTCTAGTTGCTATGGAAAATGTAGGGGGGCATTCAAAGTGTTATTTTTAACTGTATTTCATAACTGTTGGCGTTAATGTGAAATAAAGTATAAAAATAAAATGTGGTCTTATAGCTACAGCAACAATGCCTGCTCTGTGCTTGCAATAAGAACCCATGTTGGACCCACTTTAAACCTTTGTGAATGGCACACTCTAGTGAGGCTCTTTTGGTAAAGTCTGGGTTAACGCTGCACTTTTTTTTTTTGGTAAACTTTTTATTTAACGTTGGTCATATAAAACTGAGGTTTAAGGGATGTGGGGTGGGGGAGTGAGAGAAACCGGCACGGACTGGTTGGGGGCCGGAGAAAAAGACAGACATGAGTGAGAGCTAGTCAAAACACAAACACTGGTGTGAAATACTCTTTTCAGATTTTTTTTTTTTTTTTTTTTTTAAAAGTCCTTGAGCCGGTAACTATAATGAGACAAGTGGAATGCTACAAGTAATGGGGGCCTGCTCTGTGGGAGGGAACAAATAATGAAAAAGGAGGGGACAATAGGAAAAATAACTACTTAGAAGCAGGGATTTTTAAAGGACACTAAAACAAATAAATGAAAAGCAGTGGGCGGGCTGTATCCCACAGAGTGAATACAGCATGTTTCTAAGAGACTGCACATGCGCTGCCTAGGCTTGACCTAAAAAGAGCAGATGGCTCTCTCCAGGTACTCCTCGCCACCACCTCATCTCCGTTCCAGTCATCGCATCTTAGTTTCTCTGGATGCACAGACGCCCAGCACCTCACGTTTGAGATGCTCCTCTGCAATTATAATGCTGTCTTAGAAGCCCTCTGAAGTTCCTTGGAGATAGTTTTGCTCCATATGAAATATCTTGAAGCTATTCTTTCACTTTGACAACATTTTTAGTTCTGGCATTAACCAAAACCTTTTGATTTTACTAAAATTATATGCATAATATACCTACTTAAAAGGACTTTCAGTCAGCACTCTTCGTCCATTGATCTGTTATTGTCATTCACTTTTGTCTTCTGCCTATTACAACATGACGGGATGAGGGCTTTGGGCCATCTCATTATGAAATATGCCATTCTGCCCTTTCACAAGGTGCACATCCACAAGCACAGTACCCTGTGTTTTTTTTGGGCCAAAAATATTATCGGTTTTAACCAATGTTTTTTTCCAGATTGAGGCTCTTGCAGCTTCTACAACAAAGTTTAGTAAAAACCATGCCAAACAAGCATTGACAGCCAGAAAGCTGGCACCAGACACATTGGCTTTGCCAATTCTTGGCTATACCTGTTACTGAGCACAGTACACATGTATCTGTCAAAAGAAGAGCAACATTTCGGAAAGGTTTTGCAATTCATGCTTTTTGTTCTAGAGTCCATTACATACTCTGATACAGTTTTGTTCCTCAATATTTGGTTATACTACAAGCCTGTGTTCCATTTTGATATTCCTATTAATTGAAATCTCAGTGAAAACATTAAAAGAGCTGCTTTGAAAAATATTCCCTTCTCTTTTAGCCGGGCTGCTCTTTCAACCTGTTGTCTATGGATATCACTCCAGTGTTGAGGCGCAGTCACAAGCTGTAATTACTCAATGTTTCACTGATAAGATGGGGTTAGGAGTATTACTTCAGAATGTTAAAATGTTAGCTATCACTTTCTGATGTAATTTGTGGGTAGTTTAATGTTTTGCCTGCCGTGTCTTTGCAAGAATTCCCAGGTGTATCTCTTTAAGGGTTCAACTTGTATATTGATGTGTGCTGGAATCTGCAAGGTGTTGCTTCTGCTAGAGTGGGCAGGCACTGCTGAGAGGACAGTGGCTACAAGCCATGGTGGCTTGCAAGACATGGCAAAAAAACAAGTGCTGCAGGCTGGAATGCTTGAAAAACTCCCAGCCCTGTCCTTATAGCAGCAAGTCTCACACCTATTTTGAGTAAACAGGAGCAGATTCTTCTAATCTTAAGAATATTCATCCTACATCATTACCACCCTTTGCTGCTAAAGTTTTGGAGAAGCATGTGGCATAACTAGTAGATAACCATAGTCAGACCAACACGTGTTTAGTATCCCTGCAAGCTGGATTATGGCTGGCTTCTAGAACAGAATCTGGGCTTCTTGTCATTTTAGATGATCTAAGACGCCATTGTGATGCCGGTGAAGTCAATGCCCTACTTGTATTGGACCCGTCTTTAGCATTTGAAATGGTCGACCATAACTTCCTGTTTGACAGAGTTGCTGCAGTGTGTCTAAGAGGCTGTGCCTTGCATTGGTTTCAGTCATACTTTTTCAACGGGACTAATTCTCTTAAACTAGATTCATTTATGGGTCACAAGTTACCTATTACATGCAGCATTCTACGAGGATCCCCCCTCGTCTTTTTAGCATGTATGTACACAAAGAAAGAAATTAAAGCCTGCATGTATGCAGATGACTCGCAGTTATCAGTGCGTTTAGGTGATAACCCTTTGTCTCATCAAATGTTCCAACTAACCATCATACCCATCTGGACCTGAATGGGGAGTGATAAACTGAAGCTAAATGCTGGAAACAGAGGGTTTGAGGCATCTGAGCTGTAGATTATATACTTGCATAGATCACCATCTGGTGTTGGGCTCGGATGTTTTCACTTTGTTTTTGTCTTCGAAGAAGTGTTTGTAGTCACGAGATAGGTGACTCCTCCTTACGGTGATAGTGCGCATGGGCATCGACTCCATCTCCAGATTGTTTTTTTCCGCCATCGGGTTCGGATGTGATTTGCTGCGCTGCGCTCCGGGTCGGTGTCGTTCTCGAACCCCCCTTCGACGCGCAATCCCTCACCACTCGACGGTATTGTTTCGAACGCGTTTCCCTTTTGACGTGCATCTTCGAAAAATATAAAATCCTCGACGCGGGCCGTTGGCCTTATCCGCGCCGACCACGTCAGCAGTCAATGGAAGGAACTCCTTTTAAAAAATGCCCCGGGTGTGGTGCTAAGATCCCACACAAGAACTTACACGAGGTTTGTAATCTCTGCTTCTCCCCGGATCACGAAGACAAGAACTGCGAGGCCTGTGCATCTTTCAGGTCGAAGAAAACCATCCGTGACCATCGGCCTCAACGTCACGAAATGTCCCGCGAAAGCAGCTCGGTTCCGGATATCTTCGGAGCAGATCCCAATGTCCATCCAGAACAACAAGCTGATGAAGGAGAGACCTCCGTCTCCTAGGCCGACGACTCCGACATCGAAGACCAGACAGTCACCCCGGATCAACGGTCCGTGAGTACCGAGACCCCTCTCCTAACAAATCCCAAACAAAAGGCTCCGGTAACACCTCCGCCCTCTGGCTCAGGTCGACACCGGTAACACATTTCAGACACCCCGCCCTCGGGCCCGGCTATGAAACCGAAAGAAAAGCCTTCGGGCTCGAGCCAAACCCATTCCGGTGCCGATAAGTCACCTCCGGCACCGAAGCCCAAAACTAAACCTGTGCCACAGTATCGAGGACATATAAACTAATAAAACCCGATACTTTGTAAATACAGTAGGACTTTCAAAGTTAACCAGATGAAGTTTTATGTAATTCATGTAATGTATGTCATGTTTTGATGTCATTGTATATAGAGTCTTATGTAAATCGTCTGAAAAAAGTCTTCAATATGTTTGTATAACTGTTTTTTGTCACGAAAAAGAAAACCAACAAAAAGACAAAGCAAACAAATATATTCCTTTTGATAAATGAACCCTGTGTTTTGGTTTTCTAAAACTAGTGTATGTATGATGGCTCTAATCTTTGCGCACTAAACTAAAATGTATTAAATGAAGTTCATTAACTGAAACTTACCTGCAGGTGAGAATAGATTCCCTGAGGTACTAAAAGAATAGAGTATTGATGGTCCAAGAGGCAAATGTTCATTGTTTTGTCACACCTTTATTCATCGGCACCGAAAACAACCTCGACGCCAAAGCCCTCGGCGTCGAAACAAAGGACAAGCCTTCGGAGCCGAAACAGGTTAAATCAAAACCTTTGGAGCCGAAAAAGGTCTCGGAGCTACAAACTCCTACACCAAAAGCTAAAGAGTCCAAGACCCCGCAGAAAGCTTCAGAGACAAAGTCAAAGGAACATTCTGACCCTAAGCCTTCAGCACCCAAAAAGGACTTTGTACCCAAACAACAGTCTGTGCCAGATTTTTCGGATCCAAAGCAGAAGACACTACACATTGACCCACAAACCGGTCATGTTACCACCAAGCCTCCTAAAAAGAGGAAACTGGACCATTCAGAAGACTCTGAAATACCCATTAAATGGAAGGAAATGGGCACTAATACTTCTCTACCTTCCTCTCCTTCTCCAGCTGATCCTAATTTGTTAATTTCTCCAGCACACTCCCTACAACATACATTTTCACCTCAACCACACGATGAAGATGATTATACCGATGGGGATGGGAACGGAGATCCAGATAGGGATGATGACGCACATACTATCCCACACGATACAGACCCTTGGGATCATTATAATACCGATCCCAATCCACATAATGACCCAGGCCTCTACCCCTCTAGGCCATCACCACCAGATGATAATATTGGGTTTGCGCAACTAATTAATAGGGCTGCCCAATACCACGGGGTGCAATTACACTCTGATTCCTTAGAAGAAGACTACTTATTAGAAACATTTGCACCCTCACAAAAGTCTACACACACCCTGCCAATGCTAAAAGGCATGCTAAAACATGCACCAGAAGTGTTTAAAGACCCTGTCAGAGCCAGGATCCTCAACTCCAGGGTGGACAAAAAATATAAGGCAGCTCCCAATGACCCAGTGTACATCAGGGGTCAGGTCCCTTTAGATTCTCTTGTGGTGTCTAATGCACGCAAGAGGGCTAATTCACAGAGTACAGGCGACGTCCCTCCTCCTGATAAGGAATCAAAACTCATAGACGCATCCGGCAAACGAATTGCGTCACAGGCTGCAAATCATTGGCGGATTGCCAATGCCCAAGCTTTGTTGGCTAGATATGACACAGCTCACTATGACGAGCTTGAAAAGCTTATGCAACATCTTCCTGAGCAATATAAAAACAAAGTTAATGACCTTATACAGGAGGGTAAACTAATAACCAACACATCTATAAATTGTGCCCTCGATGCGGCTGATAGAGCATCTCGTGCTATTAATACCAGCGTTCTACTAAGCAGGCACGCTTGGCTCTGGATATCCGGATTCAAGCAAGAGGTGCAATCCACTATTCTTAATCAGCCTTTCGACCAAGAGCATCTTTTTGGGCCCACAGTCGATACATCTTTAGAAAAGATGAAAAAGGATACTGAGACTGCCAAGTCCATGGGGGCCTTGCAATTGTCTTCCCCTGGAGGGTCTTTTTGTCGCTCCTTTTACAGGGTTGGCTCCTAAACTACTGGCTCAGAACATCCCTATTCATCATATAAAGTCCCAATCAAACTACTTCATCCAGAGGATATTTTGGAGGAGGATACAGGGGTAACAACAATAAGGGAAGAGCCCGCGGTAACAACACCCGCAACTCCCCTACCACGAAGCAGTGACTTCCCTTCACTTCCCCCCGATTATTCCACTCCTGTCGGGGGACGTCTCTCACAGTTCCTACTGTCTGGAATTCCATCACAACAGACAGGTGGGTAAGACAAATTATCCAGTATGGTTATTGCCTAGAACTCACCTCCATTTCCCCAAATATCCCTCCCAGACAACGTCCAGTGTCCTCGGAACATGTGACTCTTCTAAAGCAAGAGGTTCTCTCTCTATTACAAAAACACGCAATAGAACCTGTCCCCTTGCCTCATCAAGGCACAGGGGTTTACTCCCTATATTTTCTAATTCCAAAAAAGGACGGCTCTCTCAGGCCAATACTGGACCTCAGACCGTTAAACTTTACATTCAGTCAGACCACTTCCACATGGTCACTCTCCAACAGGTGCTACCACTGCTTCAACAAGGCGACTTTCTCTCCACTCTGGATTTAAAGGATGCCTACTTTCATATTCCCATTCACCCCGCTCACGGGAAATATCTCAGTTCGTGGTAGACGGTCAACACTACCAGTTCAAAGTCCTCCCGTTTGGAGTGACCACAGCACCGAGCCTTCACCAAGTGCCTTGCAGTAGTGGCAGCTCACTTACGAAGACAACATATTCACGTGTTCCCTTATCTGGACGACTGGCTCATAAAAGCCAAGTCACACAGCAGCTGTGTGCAACACACCCACAAAACAATCCAGTTGCTTCACGACTTGGGATTCACGGTGAACCTCACCAAGTCCCACCTCCAGCCGTCCAGCACACGACAATATCTAGGGGCTACAATAAACACTTCAAAAGCTCTAGCATACCCCAACCCTGTCAGGATATGCAACATGCAAGCTCTAATATCACAATATCTGAAAGAGACACGTTAGTGACAGATTCCTTACCTTAGAATATCCCCAGGCGTCAGGCTGGATCCGGAAAGTTTTTTTGCGTAGCAGTACCCTTGCGCGTCGGTAGGCGGCGTCGTGCGGCTCCGCGTCCGTCGTCGGCGTCGTGATCGCCGGGATGACGTCGCGGGCAGTACTTAGGCGCCGCCCCTGCGCGCTGACGTCAGTTCTTCTTTTTCCGCGCCAGTAAGCGCAGATCCGGGAAGAGCAGTGCCCTAGTCACTTTTTGACTATCTTTTGTGAAATTTTTCACTGTTCTCTTCAACGAGTCTTCACGACTCCTAAGGTGTCGTAGGGATGCCCGGCTTTAAGCCCTGCGAGGTATGTGGTCGTATGATGTCCATCACGGACCCCCACCTCGAGTGTCTCTTCTGCCTCGGCCGAGGCCACGACACGAAGTCGTGCCCTGACTGCCGGAAACTTCATCCGAAGGCTTTGCGAGAGCGGTCTCGAAAGCTCCTTGAAGTCCGGCAGTCGGCTCCGCGCCGCAGCAAGCCCCGGTCCCGGGAGAGGTCGAGGGGCCGGACGCGGAGTCCCCGCCGTTCGTCGGAATCCAAGTCTTCGCGCTCCTCCGGTAAGTCGAAGCACAAGAAGTCTAAGCGGCGTCATCGCTCTAAGACTTCGCCTCGCCGGTCGCGCGACTCGGCTGAGGTCCCTGTCGGCACCGTCCCCGCCCCGCGGCCCCGGACGTGCCTGTCGAGTTGCCCCCGCATTACCCGTCCTTCCCGGGTTCGGGGGCGACTCCGGCCGAAGTACAGGAATTCCTGTCGGCCATGGCCCGCCTCTTCGGGCCTCAAGGTCCCTCCGGTGCGCCTTCGGGCCCCGCGGGCCCAGATGGGGTTGCTCCGGCGTCGCCGTCGACTCCGGTCCCGGCGTCGCCTGTCCCACCAGCCTTCGTCCCGGCCTCGGCTCCGGCCCCGGCCTCGACCCCGGTTCCGGTGGTGCCGCAACCTCCATCGACGCCGGTTGACCTAACCACGCCTCCGCCGACGCCGATGTCCCCGGTGCCGTTTCCGACGCCGTCCGGGGCTCCGGGCGGCGTCGTTCCCGGTTCTCCCCGGGTCCGGACATGGAGCCGGACCGGCGTCGCCCGACGCCGGTTCCGGCGCCGATGAGGCCTTGGGTCCCTTATGTCCCTCCTCCTCCATCTTTTCAACCTGAGGAGGACCAGGAGAGCTGGGAGGGGTCTGACGACCCTCTCACACAACAGTGCGAGTTTGACCCGGACTGGGTTGAGGAACTTGGGGATGCCAGTGGGCTGGATACCTCCCCGACTCTGGCATGCTGTCTCCTCCCGTGGCAACGGAGGAGGGGGCTAATTTTGCAACGGTGTTGCGTAGAGCTGCTGGAGCCTTAAATCTCCAGTTGCCTACAGTGGCCGTCAGGACTAACCTCCTGACTGAAGTGCTTCAGCCGGCGGCCTCCTCTTCGGAGCCTGTGCTGCCGTTCAACGATGCACTCACTGACGTTCTTTTGGGTGCCTGGTCCAAACCCACCACAGGGGCTCCTGTGGATAGGAACGTGGCCCGACGCCATCGCCCGGCTCCGGGCGACCCCTGTTTCTCTCCCAACACCCCACCCCTGAGAGCTTGGTTGTCCAAGCCTCTGCCTCCCAAACAGCCTTCCCTACCGCCCCTCCGGATAGGGAATCCAAGCGCCTGGATCACTTTGGGAAGAAGGCTTTCTCTTCCTCCAGTGCTGGCTTGCGGTCTGTTAATACCGCTTGCCTCTTGGGCCGATACACCCACTCCCTGTGGGATTCGGTGGCTGATGTTTTGCCGCAGTGTTCTGAGGAGGTCCAGACACTGCTTACCCGCGCTATTGCGGAAGGGCGTGATGCGGCTAAGTATACCATCCGCTGTGGCCTTGATACCGCCGACTCGCTGGGCAGATCGCTTGCAACGACGGTGGCGCTGCGTCGCCACGCCTGGCTGAGAACCACTGGTTTTTCAGGGGATGTCCAGAATACTCTCATGGACATGCCCTTTGATGGAGTCGGTCTCTTTGGTTCAAAGGCGGACCATGCGCTGGAGCGTTTCAAGGATTCACGGGCTACTGCTAAGTCCCTGGGCCTTGCTGTTGTGCGCCCTCCGCATACGTCTGCTTTTCGCCCCTTTCGTGGCCACGGAAGGGGCGCCCAGTCACGTCCACAGCCCGGCCAACGGCCCGCGCAGCAAGCGCCTTCGCGTGGCCGAGGACGTGGATACCGCCGTGGCGGTTCGGGCAACCAGCGTGCGGGTCAGGCCACCACCTCCAACCCGTCCGCGGCCTCCAAGCCCTCCTAGTCCCTCCTTTCAGGTGCACAGCACGCCAGTCGAGGGCAGGGTCCGCCATCACCTTCACCACTGGCGTCCCATCACCTCGGACAAGTGGGTCTTGGACATTGTCCGAAGGGGCTACTCCCTCCCCTTCGAGACCACCCCCCAGCCATGCCACCTCAATTCCACCGCATGTCAGGGGATCACTTGGTGCTTCTACAGAAGGAAGTCACGGCCCTCTTGGCCAAGAGGGCCATCGAGCATGTTCCGACCCCAGAAGTAGGGCGTGGTTGCTACTCCCACTACTTTCTGGTGCCCAAAAAGGACAAGGAGGACATGCGTCCTATCTTGGACCTCCGGAACGTCAATCGCTTCCTCCGGAAGGAGAAGTTCAAGATGCTCACCCTAGCTCAGGTCTTGACTGCCCTCGACCCCGGAGACTGGTTGGTAGCGTTGGACTTGCAGGACGCCTATTTCCACATCCCCGTCCTGCCGGCCCACCGGCGTTACCTTCGGTTCACGGTAGGCCTCGAGCATTTTCAGTTCACCGTGCTCCCCTTTGGCCTTACCAGTGCCCCTCGGGTGTTCACGAAAGTGATGGCGGTGGTCGCAGCTCATCTGCGCCGGGCAGGGGTTTCAGTCTTCCCCTACCTCGACGACTGGCTGCTGAAGGCGGGCTCGTCCCAGGCAGTTGTCTCCCACCTCCAGACTACGGCCGAACTCCTGCACTCGCTGGGGTTCTCCATCAATGTGCCAAAGTCGCATCTGATTCCTTCTCCACAGCTCCTTTTCATCGGAGCAGTTCTGGACACGACGCAGTTTCGGGCCTATCCTCCCGAACGGCGAGTCCGGGATATTCAGGCTATGATTCCGATCTTTCAGCCCTTATCCTGGGTTTCGGTACGGATGACCCTGAGGCTGCTGGGCCTCATGGCCTCCTGCATCCTGCTGGTCACTCATGCCAGATGGCATATGCGGGCTCTGCAGTGGGACCTGAAGTTCCAGTGGGCGCAGCACCAGGGCGACCTGTCCGATCACGTCCAGATCTCGGAGGGGACTGCAAAACAGTTGCAGTGGTGGCTCTCGAACCGGCAATGGGTCATGGGCAGATCCCTCTCCCTTCCCCAGCCAGAGCACACAGTTGTGACGGACGCGTCCCTTCTGGGATGGGGCGGTCACATGGGAGAGGCGGAGATCAGAGGCCTCTGGTCTCCGGCGGAGTCCCGGCTCCATATCAACCTTCTGGAGCTCCGGGCGATCCGACTTGCACTCAAGGCATTCCTTCCCTCTGTCAAAGGGAAGGTAGTGCAGGTGTTCACAGACAACACCACTGCCATGTGGTACTGCAACAAACAAGGCGGGGTGGGGTCGTGGACCCTTTGTCAGGAGGCTCTGCGCCTCTGGACATGGCTGGAACACCAGGGCATGTTCCTGGTGGTTCAACACCTGGCAGGTTCCCTGAACGCCAGGGCGGACGAACTCAGCCGCAGGTGCATGATGGATCACGAATGGCGTCTTCACTCGGAAGTGGCGCAAGGACTCTTTCTACAGTGGGGAGAGCCTTGGTTAGATCTATTCGCCACCGAAGAGAACGCGCAATGTCATCAGTTCTGCGCGTTGGAATTTCCAAGGCGGCACTCGCTCGGCGACGCTTTTCGTCACGAGTGGAGTTGCGGTCTATTGTACGCCTTTCCGCCTATACCACTTCTACCCAGAGTGTTGAAGAAGATTCGGCACGACCGGGCCCAAGTCATTCTTGTGGCTCCGGACTGGGCTCGAAGAGTTTGGTATCCCGAGCTACTCAATATGAGCGTAGATCCCCCGATCCGTCTGCCTCTTCGGGAGGATCTTCTGTCGCAGCAGCAGGGGACGGTCCTCCACCCGAACCTGTCCAGTCTACACCTGCTTGCGTGGAGATTGAGCGGCGGCAGTTGATTCCTTTCGACTTGCCTCCCGAAGTTTGTGATGTGATTCTGGCAGCCAGGCGTCCCTCCACTAAGGTGGTATACGCCTGCAGGTGGAACAAATTTGTGGCATGGTGCACAGCAAAGGCTGTGGATCCCCTTTCTGCCCCTCTTTCTGAGGTCCTTCTGTTCCTTCTCTCTCTGGCCCAACAGGGTTCTGCCCTGGGTACCATCAAGGGTTATCTTTGTGCTATCTCGGCCTTCCTCAGGCTCCCTGATCAGCCCTCCCTTTTCAAGTCCCCTGTTGTTAACAGGTTCTTAAAAGGCATTACTCACCTCTTCCCTCCTGTTCCGTTTGTGATGCCTCAGTGGGACTTAAACTTGGTTCTTACCTTTTTAATGTGCGCTCCCTTTGAGCCTCTACATAACTGTCCTCTTCGTCTTCTGACTCTGAAGACAGCCTTTCTGGTGGCCATCACCTCCGCTCGGCGGGTGAGTGAGCTCCAGGCTCTATCTTGCAAACCTCCCTTTCTGTCTGTTCATCCAGACAAGGTTGTTCTTCGGACGCGTCCGTCCTTCTTGCCAAAGGTGGTTACTGCTTTCCACATTGGGCAGACCATCACTTTGCCCACCTTCTTTCCGCCTCCGCATCCTTCCAGAGAGGAAGAGAGGCTCCACCGTCTGGACCCAAAACGTGCGCTCTCCTTCTATATTGACCGCACAAAACACTTCCGGGTGGATGACCAGCTCTTTATTGGCTACGTGGGCGCCAAAAAGGTCGGGCGGTGCACAAGAGGACCATCTCCCGCTGGGTTACCTTGTGCATCAAGACCTGCTATTCTTTGGCTAAAAAGGAGCCTCCTGTTGGGCTGCGTGCCCATTCCACCAGGGCAACGGCTGCTACCACGGCCTTGGGCCGCGGTGTTCCGCTGCCGGTTATCTGTCAGGCAGCTACGTGGGCCTCGCTGCACACGTTTACAAAGCATTACTGCCTTGACAGTCAGGTCCGGAGGGACGGCTTCTTTGGCCGTTCTGTCCTCCAGGACTTCCTTGTCTGATCTTTGTTCGCAGACCCACCACCGGGGTTGGTATTGCTGGGGTATCTATTCTAAGGTAAGGAATCTGTCACTAACGTGTCTCTTTCAGATGCACAAGTTACTAACTTGTGTAACGATATATCTGTAAGAGACAGTAGTTAGTGACAGATTCCCTACCGCCCCACCCATCCTCCCCGTTCTGCGAACTGATTTCTAGGGTTAAGGACATCCCTTTCAGGGCCCTAGTATTTTTCAGACACCTATGTCAGCTTCTTGCATGGCTCTGCGTTCCTGGCGCGGAAAGTCGTGTACAGAACTGACGTCAGCGCGCAGGGGCGGCGCCTAAGTACTGCCCGCGACGTCATCCCGGCGATCACGACGCCGACGACGGACGCGGAGCCGCACGACGCCGCCTACCGACGCGCAAGGGTACTGCTACGCAAAAAAACTTTCCGGATCCAGCCTGACGCCTGGGGATATTCTAAGGTAAGGAATCTGTCACTAACTACTGTCTCTTACAGATATATCGTTACACAAGTTAGTAACTTGTGCTTCAGCCTCAACACTTATTACCAGCTCGAGTGTTCATGCAGTTAATCGGGATGATGGCTTCTTGCATTCTCATCGTCCTTTATGCAAGACTCCAAATGCGTCCCTTACAGGAGTGTTTGGCACGTCAGTGGAACCAGGCTCAAGGTCCGCTAACGGATCTGGTGTTGGTGGACAGCCGCACACATCGCTCTCTGCAGTGGTGGAACACACAAAACCTTTCCATAGGGCGGCCGTTCCTTGACCCGGTTCCACAGATAGTGCTAACAGCAGATGCATCGCTCACCGGCTGGGGAGCTCATCTTCAAAACCATACCATTCAGGGCATATGGACCCTTCAGCAAAAACAACTCCACATAAATTACCTGGAATTACTGGCAATTTTTCTGGCATTAAAATCCTTTCAACTCCATCTGGTAGGCAAAGCTGTCCTGGTCCGTACAGACAACATGACAGCAATGTACTACTTACAGAAACGGGGGGTGGGGGGGACGGACACACTCTACAGCTTTCACACCTAGCTCAAAGCATATGGAGATAGGCCATTCCGCAAAACATATATCTCCTTGCAGAACACCTCCCAGGAGTACACAATCAAATTGCAGATCTGCTCAGTCGTCAAAGACAGCAGATCCACAAATGGGAACTTCATCCTCAAGTTCTTCTTCCATTCTTTCACATGTGGGGCCACCCAGAACTAGATCTGTTCGCCACACACCAAAATGCAAAATGCCCAAGCTTCGTGTCCAGGTATCCACACCGATTGTCCAAAGGCAATGCGCTATGTATGAACTGGTCAGGCAAATTTGCTTGCGCTTTTCCACCTCTCCCACTCATTCCGTTAGTGGTTCAGAAGCTCAAACAGCATTCCCTCACAATGATCCTGGTTGCTCCAACATGGGCCCGACAACCATGGTTTACAACCCTCTTAGAACTATCAGTAGTTCCTCATCAAAAGATACACCTCTCACCCAAGCTTCTCACTCAGAACCATGGAGAGATGAGGCATCCAGATCCCAGTCAACTCAACCTTGCGATCTGGCACCTGAAGTCTTAGAGTTTGGCTACCTCAATCTCCCGCAAGACTACATGAACATCATTAAAGAGGCTAGACGTCCTACCACCAGAGCATGCTCCGCCGCTAAGTGGAAACGATTTGTAATTTACTGTACAAATAACAAAATCAATCCACTAGATGCTTCTATTCAAAACATTATCTGTTATCTCTTGCACCTACAACAATGTAACCTAGCATACACATCCATAAGACTACATCTCGCTGCAATTGCAGCTTCTCTCTAAACAGACAACACTTTATTTAGAGTACCCGCTATCAAAGCATTTATGGAAGGACTTAAAAGAATAATTCCACCCAGAGTTCCACCCTCTCCGGTATGGAATCTAAATATTGTCCTTACCAGACTCATGGGTCCCCCATTTGAACCTCTGCACAAATGCGAATTACAGTTCCTCACTTGGAAAGTAGCCTTCCTGGTTGCTATCCCACCTCTTAGAAGAGTAAGTGAACTCCAGGCATTAACCATACAAGAACCATTTTTGCAAATCCATCATAACAAAGTGGTTCTTAGGACTAACCCAAACTTTTTACCCAAAGTCGTGTATGCCTTCCACCTTAACCAGTCTGTAGAACTCCCAATTATTTTTCCCTCTACCAGACTCCGTGGCAGAACGAGCTCTTCACACGCTAGACGTTAAAAGAGCAATACTCTACTACATTGAAAGAACAAAATCCTTTAGAAAAACTAAACAACTCTTTGTGGCTTTCTCCCCACCTCATAAAGGCAATCCCATCTCAAAAGCGGGTATTGCAAGGTGGATTATTAAGTGCATCCAAATATGCTACCTTAAAGCCAAACGTACATTAACCATTCCCCTTAGAGCTCATTCCACACGCAAACTAGGGGCTTCTATGGTTTCTTAGAGAACATTCCCCTAGATGACATCTGTAAAGCAGCAACTTGGTCTACACCACACACTTTCACAAAACACTATTGTGTAGATGTGCAAGCAAAACAACAAGCTAGTGTGGGCCAGGCTGTATTAAGAACACTTCAGACCACTGCAACAGATACAGGTTAGCCACCGCTAGGGAGATAACTGCTGTATAGTCTATGCAAGTATATAATCTACAGCTCATATGCCTCGAACGGAAAATGCTACTTACCAGTATGCATCTGTTCTTGGCATGTAGAGCTGTAGATTCGTATACGCCCACCCGCCTCCCCGGGTACCTCTATCTGTTGCAGTGCTATCTTACTTAGATACATCACACATGGACATCACTTTCTATTTCTTACTAACTCCATCATCACCCTTTATGGCGAAAACAATCTGGAGATGGAGTCGATGCCCATGCGCCCTATCACCGTAAGGAGGAGTCACCTATCTCGTGACTACAAAGACTTCTTCGAAGACAAAAACAACATCCGAGCCCAACACCAGATGGCGATCTATGCAAGTATATGAATCTACAGCTCTACATGCCAAGAACAGATGCATACTGGTAAGTAGCATTTTCCTTCTTATTGTCAGTGGCCTCAGTGGCCTGTTCAATAAATACGGGCTAGTTCTAATGGGCACTAAGCCTGTTCCCTCTAAAACTAATATGAGTCTAGGTCTTATATTTGATTCCCAATTATCTCTGACTGCGCAGATTCTTTTGGTTCATAATGTTCTTACCTCATTAAACTCCTTCAAAGATCCTCCCCTTACTATGTACAAAACGCAAGCTTACCTCAGTCATGGCACGAACAGGATCACAATAGCATTATGCAGCTTCCCTGTATCCCCAACTTCCCAAATATCTCTTGCTCAAGCTGCAGCTACTGCTGCTCGCTTGACTCCTAAGGCTTGATAAGCACACTTGCCTGACTTTATCAGAAAGCACCTAGAAAATAGAACGCCTGTGTGGCCACTGAGATCTTCACCCGTGAATCATTTATCTGTCCAGAGGTTCAAGGAGCAAGCGCCAAATCGTTTACATTCTTGGGGGTGTGTTTGGAATTCTCTCCTCATCCATCTGTTCTTAGTCCTCTATTCACGCGTTCTGTTCCCAACTTAAAACTTGGCTTCTTCATCAAGCCTTTTGGCATGTAATGTACAGAATAAGACTTCAGTCATACATATATCACTACAGCTGCATTCCAGTCCATTGTTTTTTGCCCACTGTGCCATACCAGACAAGGAAAGACCATATGTAAATCAGTTTTGATGGGGACCAGGTCTGGTTATTCCCGTAAGAAAATTAATCATTCTTTCCTTGGTGGCTTAGAAGGAATTGATCCGTTTGTACATTGATGGCTCTTAACACCTGATTAAACTTGTTTTGGTAGCTTGTAAGGATTAATTCCATTCTTGCCTTTGGGGCTTATGTAGCTTGTAAGGGATGATTCCATTCTTGCCTTTTTGGCTTGTAGTGATTGATTGTGTTCTTGTCTTGGTGGCTTGTAAAGAATAATTCCATTCTTTCCTTGATGGTTTAGCTTGCGCGGAAAATGTTTCTTCTTGTCTGGTATTTATCAGTGATGCTGTTACTGCTGTGATGGCTTCTAATTAATGTTTTCATTTGTGCTTTGGTTGCTTGTAAAGAATGATTTGATTCTGCAAGTGCTTCATGCATTTGCCATACTGTTTTGCTCTTTGATACCTATATGGTCAGACTGGACTTTTTGACACTGGAGCAGAGTGTTGTATCAAGTGCTTTAGAGAAATAAAGGAGCCTTCTTGAGGTTGTGGTCAGGTGACGTAGACGCTGCAGCTTTCGGGTGGCACAGCAGAAGACAAGATGACTTGAAGCAGCATGCCAGATTCAGTGCCCACTTAAGGTTCAGTGACACCACATTTAGAAGTGACTTCAAACTACAGTGCAGTGCATAACTGCCCTCGCATCTAATACCCTTTGGTCCTTTCTGTAACCCTGGCACTGTGCTACTGAGGCTCTGCACTATCCACAACCCCTGTGGACACAGATTTACAGCCCCTGGTGCCCTCTGCAGGCTCGCTGCTACAGCTCTTTTTTGGACGTATCTTCTCTGGACTGCCCAGAGTTGGGTATGGGAAAGTGATCTGTGGGGCTCTCTGTGCGGTGACTGTGAGTTATTGGTCCTGTAGCTCCAGACAGGTTTGATCTTACCAATAATCTGCCTCTGTTCTGGCGTGCAGTGCCCACAGAGTTTGATGCGGTTAGGCGGTCTGCAGCTGCCCTGGTGCCCTCTGCGGCTGTGGGTTTACTATTGCTGCTGTAGCTCCAGACAGAGTCTTACCCTTGACTTCTCCTCTGTTCGGCCGTGCAGTGTTCACAGAGCTGGGTGCGGTAAGATGATCTATGGTGCCCTCGGTGGCAGTGGGTTTACTCTTGCTGCACTTGCTCCAGGCAAAGGTTGGATCTTTCGAAGATCTCTCCTCTGTTATAATGTGCAGTGCCCACAGAGTTGCATACAGTAGGGTGGTCCGCGGGTGCCCTCTACAGCAGTGGGTTTACTATTGCTGCTGTAACTCCAGGCAGAGGTTGAATCTTGCCAATGACTTCTCCTCTGTTCTGACGTGCAGTGTCCACAGAGCTGGGTACGGTAAGATGATCTGTGGTGTCCTCGGTGGCAGTGGGTTTACTCTTGCTCCTGTAGCTCCAGCCAAAGGTTTGATTTTACTGATGATCTCTGGTTTAACATGCAGTGTGCACAGCGTTGGATGTGGTTAGGTGACCATTGGCTGCACTGGTGCCCTCTGCAGCGCTGGATTTACTCTTGCTGCACTAGCTCCAGGCAAAGGTTGGATCTTACGAAGATCTCTTCTGTTCTGATGTGGAGTGTACGCAGAGTTGCATACAGTAAGGTGGTCCCCGGGTGCCCTCGGTGGCAGTGGCTTTACTCTTGCTCCTGGAGCGCCAGGTGTAGGGTGGACATTGCTAAAGACCTCTCCTGTGGTTTGACGTGCATTGTGCACCGAATTGGATACTGTATGGTGATCTGTGGTGCCCTCTACAACTGTGGGTTATTCTCGCTCCGGCTAGAGGTTGGGTCTTAGTGAAGATCTCTCCTCTTGTTTGACGTGCAGTGTGTGCAGAGTTTGATGTGGCAAGGAAAACTGTGCTGCCCTCCATGGCTCCTGGTTTTTTCTCGCTCCTGTGGCACACTGCACAAGCAATCTGAAAGAGACAATTAGTTATAGATTCCTTACCTTAGAATTGCCCCCAGGTGTCAGATTGGATCCGGAGAATTTTTTCGTCTGCAGTACCTCTGCGCGTCGAAAGGTGGCGTCGGTTGACTGCGTTCGTCGTTGGCGTCGTGGTCGCCGGGATGACGTCGCGGTAGCTACTTAGATGCCGCCCTCACGCGCTGACGTCAGTTTTCTTTTTCCGTGCCAGCCAGCGCAGATCCGGAGAGAGCGGTACCTCCAATCACTTTTTGACTGACTTTTTGACTGACTTTTTGCTGACTTTTGTCGACATCGTTTTTGAGTCTTCGACACCTGGTGCGCGTCGGGGATGCCCGGTTTCAAGGCTTGCGGCACCTGCAGCCGGCTGATGTCGGTACGGATCTGCACCACGTGTGCCTGTTTCGCCTGGAGCGCGACCATGACCCCAAGTCGTGCTCCGGCTGCCGGACCATGAATCCAAAGTCTTTGTGGGAGCGATCCCGAAAGCTTCTTGAGGCCCGGCAGTCGGCTCCGTGCCGTTTGAGGTCCCAGTCGCGTGGGTGGTCGAGGGACCGGTCGCGGAGCCACCACCACTAGTCTTCTTCAAAGTCTTCGCATTCCTCAGGTAAGTCGAAGCACAAGAAGTCGAAGAAGCACCGTCGCTCTTCGACTTCTCCCCGTCGATCGGCCGACGCGACGAGGGATGTGGGTGGTGCCCCTCCTGCGGCTCCGCGTGCGGAGCCCCAAGGTTAGACTCAGAGTTTCCCTCCCTTCCCGGGACCCTGAGCGACCCCTGCCCAGCTTTGCAACTTTTACGAAGCGATGCATGCCATCTTTGGGCAGCCCGACTCCGCCGGCGTGCCTTCGAGCCCCGCGGACTCGGCTGGGGGCCCTGGGCCTTCGACGCCAGCGGCTCCGGCCCGCGGCCCCCTTGGATCCAGGCCTGGATGCGGATCAGCGCCGGTCGACCTGATTACACCTCCCCCAGCGCCGATTCCACCGGCACCACGTCCGCAGCCGACGCCTATTGTGTCCCCAGCTGGCGTCGATCCCGGCCTCCACTCCGGCGCCGACGGGCACTTTTGTGCCCCTGTTCTACCCTGGCTCTTTTAGGCCAGATTGGCAGCCAGAGGAGGGTGAGGAGGACTGGGAGGGGTCTGGAGACCCTTTCACTGACCAATTGGGTTACGAACCGGACTGGAGAGAGGAACTGGGGGAAGCCAGTGGTCTGGATACCTCACCAGACCTTGGCATGTTGTCTCCTACCTTGGCTACGGAGGAAGGGAGCGTCTTACGCCGTGGTGTTGCGTAGGGTGGCCGAGGCTCTCAACCTCGCTACCTACGGTGGCAGTCGGGACTAACCTCCTGACAGAGGTGCTTCAACCGGCCGCGAGCTCTTCGGAGCCCCTGCTACCGTTTAATGAAGCCCTCACTGACATCCTTTTGGGCAACTGGCCCAGGCCCAACACGGGCTCCTGTGGATAGGATGATTGCCAGCCGCCCGGCCCTGGGCGACCCCACTTTCCTTCGTGGTCCAAGCCTCCACATCTAAAGGCGCATTCCCTAACGCACCACCTGATAGGGAATACAAAAAGCTGGACCATCTTGGGAAGATGTTGTCTTCCTCCAGCTTGGGACTGCGGTCGGTAAACACTGCATGCCTGTTGAGCCGTTACACCCACTCCGTGTGTGATACGGTGGCGCAAGTGCTGCCCCAGTGTCCGGAGGAGGCCTGGGCCGTACTCTCTCTCGTGCAGTTGCCGAAGGGAGAGACGCAGCAAAGTTTACCATTCGCTGTGGACTGGATACCGCCGACTCGCTAGGCAGGACGATTTCCACGTCGGTAGCCCTTCGACGCTACGCCTGGCTGAGGTCGACTGGTTTTTCCGGGGATGTCCAATCCACTCTTATGGACATGCCCTTTGATGGCCGTCGCCTGTATAGCGACAAGGCAGACAACGTGCTAGAGCGCTTCAAGGACTCTCTGGCTACGGCCAAGTCCTTGGGCCTCTCCACCACCCGCCCTGCGCAGTCTGCCTTTCGCCTCTTTCGTGGCTACAGAAGGGGTGCCCCACCACGTTCCGCCCTGAGCCACAGGCCGGCGCAAGCTGTTCAGCCCCTGCGCGGTCGGGTACGTGGGAACCACTGCTGTGGTTCTGGTGGCCAGCGAGTGGGCCACTCCACCACAGCCCCCTCTGCAGCAGCCTCCAAACCCTCCTAGTCCGACCGCCAGTGGGCGGCAGGATTCGCCATCACCTCCCCCACTGGCGCACCATCACGTCGGACAGGTGGGTTTTGCAGATAGTCCGAAGGGACTACTCCCTCCCCTTCGAGACTACCCCCCCAGCCATGCCACCTCAGTACCATCGCATGTCGGAGGATCATCTGGCCCTTCTCCAACAGGAAGTTACAGCTCTCTTGGCCAAGTGAGCCATCGAGTGAGTTCCTGCCCCAGAAGTATGTTGTGGTTGCTATTCCCACTACTTTCTGGTGCCCAAGAAGGACAA
This sequence comes from Calotriton arnoldi, assembly GCA_963921515.1. Classification (NCBI taxonomy): domain Eukaryota; kingdom Metazoa; phylum Chordata; class Amphibia; order Caudata; family Salamandridae; genus Calotriton; species Calotriton arnoldi. The sequence continues at coordinate 797,652 of CAWUFW010006065.1, forward strand.
AGGCCTGCGTCCTATCTTGGATCTCGGGAACGTCAACTGCTTCCTCCGGAAGGAGAAGTTCAAAATGGTGACGCTAGCTCAGGTCCTTTCTGCTCTCAACCCTGGAGACTGGATGGTAGCGTTGGACTTGCAGGACGCTTACTTTCACATCCCCGTCCTGCCGGCCCACCGGTGCTACTTGCGGTTCACGGTAGGTCACGAGCACTTTCAGTTTACCGTGCTCCCCTTCAGCCTTACCAGTGCCCCTCGGGTGTTCACGAAGGTGATGGTGGTGGTCGCAGCTCATCTGCGCAGATCAGGGGTTCCAGTCTTCCCCTATCTCGATGACTGGCTGTTGCAGGCAGGCTCGCCCCAGGCTGTCGTCTCCCATCTCCAGACTACGGCTGACCTCCTGCATTCGCTGGGGTTTTCTGTCAACGTACTGAAGTCACACCTGACTCCCTCTCAGAAGCTCCTCTTCATTGGAGCGGTTCTGGACACGACGCAGTTTCGAGTCTATCCTCCCGAGTAGCGAGTCCAGGATATTCGGGCTATGATTCCGATCTTTCAGCCTCTGTCCCGGGTTTCGGTCAGAGTGACTCTGCGGCTGCTGGGTCTGATGGCCTCCTGCATCCTGCTGGTGAATCATGCCAGATGGCATATGCGGGCTCTGCAGTGGGACCTGAAGTTCCAGTGGGCACAGCATCAGGGGAACCTGTCCGTTTGCGTCCAGATGTCGTAGGGCACTGCACGCCAATTGCAGTGGTGGCTAACGAACCGGGATTGGGTCAAAGGCAGATCTCTCTCCCTTCCCCAACCAGAGTTCACAGTGGTGACGGATGTATCCCTTCTGGGGTGGGGCGGTCACATGGGAAAGGCGAAGATCAGAGACCTCTGGTCTCCTGCGGAGTCCGGGCTCCACATCAACCTTCTGGAGCTTCGGGCGATCCGTCTTGCGCTGAAAGCATTCCTTCCCTCTGTCCAGGGAAGAGTAGTGCAGGTGTTCACGGACAACACCACTGCCATGTGGTACTGCAACAAACAGGGCGGGTGGGGACGTGGACCCTATGTCAAGAGGCTCTTAGTCTCTGGACATGGCTGGAACATCAGGGCATATCCCTGGTGGTTCAACACCTGGCAGGTTCACTGAACGCCAGGGCGGACAAACTCAGCCGCAGGTGCATGATGGGTCACGAATGGCATCTTCACTCGGAGGTGGTGCAAGGTCTCTTTCAGCAGTGGGGAGATCCTTGGTTAGATCTATTCACCACCGAAGAGAACGCGCAATGTCAGCAATTCTGAGCGTTGGAATTTCCAAGGCGGCACTCGCTAGGCGCCGCTTTTCATCACGAGTGGAGTTGCGGTCTTCTATATGCCTTTTCACCTATACCACTTCTGCCCAGAGTGCTGAAGAAGATCAAGCGCGACCGGGCCCCAACTCATTCTGGTGGCTCCGGATTGGGCATGAAGAGTCTGGTATCCCGAGCTGCTACACATGGCCTTCGATCCTCCGATCCGACTGCCTCTTTGGGAGGATCTTCTGTCGCAGCAGCAGGGGACGGTCCTTTACCCGAACCTGTCCAGTCTCCACCTCCTTGCGTGGAGATTGAGCGGCGGCAGTTGATGTCTTTTGATCTGCCTCCCGAAGTCTGTGATGTTATCTTGGCAGCCAGGCGTCCCTCCACTAAGACGGTATACGCCTGCAGATGGAACAAATTTGTGGCATGGTGCGCAGCAAAGGCTGTGGATCCCCTTTCTGTCCCTCTTTCTGAGGTTCTCTTGTTCCTCCTTTCTTTGGCCCAGCAGGGCTCTGCTCTGGGCACTCTTAAGGGCTACCTCTCAGCCATTTCAGCCTTTCTTAGGCTTCCTGATCAGCCTTCTCTTTTCAAGTCCCCTGTTGTAAATCGCTTCCTTAAGGGCATTACTCATGTTTTTCCTCCTGTTCCCTTCGTAATGCCTCAGTGGGACTTGAATTTGGTTCTTACTTACCTTAGGTGCGCTCCCTTTGAGCCGCTTCATAACTGTCCTCTCAGACTTCTTACTCTAAAGACTGCTTTTCTGGTTGCCATCACTTCTGCTCGCAGGATGAGTGAGCTCCAAGCTCTTTCTTCAAAACCTCCTTTTCTGGGTGTTCATCCGGACAAGGTCGTCCTCAGAACCAGACCTTCCTTTCTTCCCAAGGTGGTTACTTCTTTTCACATTGGTCAAACCATCACTTTGCCCACCTTCTTTCCGCATCCTTCTAAGGAGGAAGAGAGGCTCCACCGTCTGGATCCAAAACGTGCGCTTTCCTTTTATGTGGATCGCACCAAGCAATTCCGGGTGGATGACCAGCTCTTTGTTGGCTACGTGGGCGCCAAAAAAGGTTGAGCCGTGCTCAAACGGACCATCTCCAGGTGGGTCGTTTTGTGCATAAGAGCTTGCTACTCTTTGGCAAAGAAGGAGCCTCCAGTGGGACTGAGCGCCCATTCCACCAGGGCAACGGCAGCTACCACTGCTTTGGGATGGGGAGTCCCCCTCAGTGACATCTGTCAGGCAACTACGTGGGCATCTCTGCAAACGTTCACAAAACACTACTGCCTGGACAGCCAAGTCCGGAGAGAAGGCTTCTTTGGCCGTTCTGTTCTCCAGGACTTTCTGGTGTGAAGTTAGTTTGCAGACCCACCTCTGGGGTTGGTATTGCTGGGGTATCTATTCTAAGGTAAGGAATCTATAACTGTCTCTTTCAGATGAACAAGTTACTTACCTTCGGTAGCGATATATCTGTAAGAGACATAGATTAGTTATAGATACCTTACCGCCCCACCCATCCTTCCCGTTCTGCAAACTGACTTCTAGGGTGAGGGAATCCTTTTCAGGGCCCTAGTTTTGTGCACTAGTGGTCAGTGTCTTGCATAGCTCTGCGCTTCTGGCGTGGAATGTTGTGTAAAAGAACTAATGTCAGCGCGCGAGGGCGACGTTTAAGTAGCTACTGCAACGTCATCCCGGCGCCAATGACGAACGCGGAGTCGACCGACTCCACCTTTCGACGCGCAGGGGTACTGCTGACGAAAAAATTCTCTCGATCCAGTCTGACGCATGGGGGTAATTCTAAGGTAAGGAATCTATAACTAATCTGTCTCGCCAGGATACCCGTTGGGTGATAGTGCGCTATATAAATGCTGTCTACATTACTTTACTTACAGATATATCTTTACCGAAGGTAAGTAACTTGTTTGACTAGATCTTACCGAACATCTCTCCTCTAGCTTGATCTGCTTTAAGCATAGAGTTGGATACGGTAAGATGATCTGCATTGCCCTCTGTGGCTGTGAGGTTGACTCATTCCTGTAGCTCCTTAAAGACTTAGTTGATCTTGGCTCTGGGTTTGCACTTCCTCCTGTTGCTCCAGGCAGAGGTTGGATTTTACCAAAAATCTCTCCGGTATTGCGTGCAGAGCTGGATACACGGATGTGATCTGCGGTGCCCTCAATGACTGTGGGTTTACTCTCACTCAGATGGCAGCGGGCAGAGGTTTCATTTTATCAACGATCCTCTTTGACGGACAGTGCCCAAAGACTTAGATGTAGTAAGATGATATGTGGTGTCCTCTGTGGGTTTACTCTTGATCCTGGAGCTCCAGGCATGGATGGAATGTTGCCAAAGATCACTTCTCTTGGTTTGACATAGTGTGTGCACAGGTAGAAGCGGTAAGGTGATCAGCAGGTGCCCTGGTCCCATCTGTGGCTGTGGGTTTAGTCTCGCTCCTGTGACACCGGTCAGAGGTTGGTTCTTATTGGAAATCTGATTTGACGTTCAGTGCGCACAGATTTGGATGTAATAAGATGATCTGTGGGGTCTTCTGCAACTGTGGGTTTACTCTTGCACCTGTGGCACCAGGCAGAGGTTGGAGCTCATCAAAAATCTGGTTTAACAAACAGTATGCGCCGGGTCGGAGGTGGTAAGGTGTCCTGCAGTGGCCTCTGAGGTGTGCATATTTACTCGTACTCCTGTGGCACCAGACAGAGATTGGGTGCCTATGCAAATCTCTCCTTTGGTCTGAGTGCAGTACGCGCAGAGTTGGAAGTGGTAAGGTGGTGTGTGTAGCCCTCTGCCGGGGCAGATTTACTGTCGGTCCTGTTACTCCTGCTCACTCCTCTCATTTTACGTGCAGTGTGCGTAGAGTGGGAAGTGGTAAGGCCGTTTCACTGAAGATCTCTCCAGGTCTGAGTGCAGTGCGCGCAGAGTTGGAGGCGTTAAGGTTGTCCGCGGTGCCCTCCGCGGGGGCAGATTTCCTGTGGCACTGGGCAGAGGTTCGATGTCGTTGGGAGACCCCTCCTGTGGTTGACGTGCAGAGCACAGAGGTGGCGGGCGGCGGTAAGGTGATCTGCGCTGCCCTGGCTGCTCTTTGGCTCCGGGGTTGTGCTAGTATTTTGGGATCTGTGCTGAGTCAGGTCAGGTGCTTGTGAACTTCGGGTGAGTGGAGAGCAGAGCTCGGGAGGCACCGGGAGACGCAGCCCAGCCTGTGGATAGCGCGCCTGGCTCCGCCGTCGCACAGGTACGCTGCCGCGTGTGGAGGGTTCTCGGGGTGTCTGCCGCTTGGGTGGGTGTGGCTGTGTCCCCCCTCTTCTGTGTCTGACCCTCTCCTGCTCGCCCCCGGACCCTGACACGGGTTGTAAGATTGGGTGTTAACTGCGGTGTTACTCGGCCTGGGCACGGCCGAGGTGCGAGTGTTGCGCACGCCCTGAGAGCGCCAAGGTGTCCCCCTTGGTTCAGCAGGAGTTGGTCTCGCCCTCACGATCTCCGTAAACCTGATTTGCACAAGTGCTGTCCTTCGCCCAGTGTTACTCGGAGCCACACACTTCCAGCAGCACGGCAGCCGAAACCCCTCGGTTTCTAACCCCCGGCACTTTCTCCATACCTTTCAGGTTATTTTACCGCCTGGTGCGTTTGGGCCTCACGCACCAAGGTAGGTTTTGCTGAGAATAGCTCGGCGCCCCATGCATGCTTTCCTATGGTTGGTTACCTGATTATTTTTGTATGTAAGTCTCCAAACAAAGATTAAAGCTGCCTCTTTCTGCTTCGAGTTTTATTCGCCTGTCTGGAATTATATTTACCAGTCTGATCTCTGAACACTGCGTACTGTTCTAATCCCTGAGATTGTTTATCTAAATCCGTCTCATTTCTGCCAACATATCGATATGACTCGAATTACATTATCCTGGTTTAAATCTCCTCAGATTTACATTTGCCCGTCTGTAATTGCCCGATTTCTATCTGGGAATAAATCCAGGCGTTTCATGGCTACCTTGGAAAATATCAGCCTGCCTGATTTCAGTTTGAAGCTACAACAGCAGGGCACAAGTCTTAAAAAAAAAATAAAAAAAAAAAAAAAAAAAATGAAGTGGGGGACTGACCAAGTTAGGCAGTATGCAAGTGACATCATGGCGTATGACAATACTGCGCATGACCTCCCAGGGAGTGACATCAGATCTTAAGCCCTCGCACATTTAGCAGTCTATCATGAGCACATTTGAGCGCATTACAATTTTTAGCAAAGGAGATTTTGCGTCTGGGTTGTGCCAAAAAATTGACAACCTGATGCAAAATCTGGGCCTTAGTTTATGCTTTTATTTTTTTAAAACTCTGCCACAAAGAAATTGACAACAAGGAGAAACGTGGCATTAAATTTGTTTGGCTTAATTGGTTGCAAAATCTGCATTTTAAAATATCTTATGGGGTTAAGGCACATGCTGCAGAGATCTTTGTGTGCCTAGTAAATCTCAGTGAATAATAATGATGGCAAGACAGCTCTGGAGGATAGCGTATTTGCTGGTGAGATCTGTGTTTGCCTAGTCTTTGGTTTGAGCAAAAAAACAATTGATGGACGGAATGCTGAACAATGCAAACATTCGCCCCCAGAACCCATCGTTCTTTTGCTCACCATGCCACCCCTGTTTGCAGCCAGCCATATGCAAATCAGTCTTGACCCTGCTCCTCTTGGGAACTGTCCAGCCTGAACTACCAAGTCGGTTCCTCCCTGGATTGGAAACAAGCATTCTGGGACCAGTTTCGGGTTATTACCCAGTGGCACAGTGAGCACGGGACCCATGTCTGGGTATACCATTGAGGTTTGAATCAAAGTAGCATAGAGGATTAATATGTTTCCTGCAAAGCACATTGTGTAACACACAGATGACAGATTTTTATTTTATGTAAATGGGTAAGTGGGTTTCTGCATTTAACACAGATTCTTTTGTTACTTGCAGTTCATAAATTGTAATCCTTCTAATGTATCACAGTGAACTATGAAGGACATGGCTCCTACACCTTGTAGCCCTCACTATCATATGTAACACATCCTACGCATTGATTTGCGCACATATGATTTATTGTCAATGTTTAATGTGTACGTGTGATGTAAAGCGTGCTGACACCCTGCATTGGGATGAGTAGCGCTATAAAATAAATAAAACAAAATAGTAGTTTTTAAATTGTGTGTAAATACGGGGGCAGACCAACACATCTGGGATTCTTACAGTGCATACGTATCGCTTATACATAGGGACTGAACAAAGTCAAAGCATGCCTCCCTTAACTATTTGTGAAGTGATAAGCTGTGTGCCTTTATTTGCCTTCCATTGCATTTAGGTGTGAGGCTCCCAGTACCTCCCAGCCAGGATACTCTTACAGAAGTTTGATCCCCTTAACTTTGGTCTCTGTTATGGCCCTCCTGGAATCTGATAAGCCCCCTCTCTGCCTGCACGTTGCTGCTTGGAATGAAAGACAATGTGCAGGTGCTGCTGAATGTGTCCTGGTGTCTGAAAATTGCACCAGGATAAGTTTAGCTTACTTCTGTGGGGCCCAACCTCTTGGCAGGATAGACAGCGTCCACCCTGTGAAAAGAGTGGGTAGATGCCGTCTACCCGCGTGTGCCCTGTACAACAGCCTAGATGTTTTCCTTGGATGATAGCTCAGTGAGCTCTAGGTTCGCCCTTGACGCAAGTAAAATACCAGCAAGTCAGACTAAGAGTTTCAGCCTTCGTAGGTCGACAGATTGAGTACCATAAATCTGAGTAATTATGACATCTATTATGTACATCGCTTGGAAGCGTCAGAAGTGCAATATTAAGCGCTGTATCACACCTGTTTGATCTTTGAGTGCACCTGGCTGTCTCACTTCTGTCTCGGTTATCATTTACCTGACATTACCTCTGTTTATCTGGTGTCTGCCTGCTTGATCTCTGTCTGGGACTTAATCACTTATCTGGTATTGCATCCACTTTTATGCTTTCTGTCTTGGGCTACATCTACCTGTCTGACCTCTTCTGGGATTGTTACACTTGAATTTGTAGGTTTTATTATTTTGTGCATATAGCTGCAAGTTACTTGAGAAAAGCATGTTGGAGATGGCTTTCTTCCCTGACTTTTTAACGAGGCCATTTCATATACAGGTGCTAGATCCCGAGCACCTTTATGTTTGCAGATTTCTTGGTTTGGATTTAGACAACAGAGCTGTGCCTTTGGTTTAATGAGTATTTTATTCTTCCACATGAATGCCCAATTCGTTGCAACTCTGTGTCGTTGAGACCCTTCTGCTGAGTTTCAGGTAAAACAGTAAACAAATTACCAGCACTTTAAAACCCACCATCTAGCTAGGGATTGAGTCCCACCAAATATCTTGTGGAGGGCTGCAGGGCGTTGATGGACTGGTAACTGGTGTCATGTTTGGGTCTACAGTCTTTGCAAAGTTTACAGTCTACATGCGGAAATTTTAAGCCAAACACATTCTTTTAGGGTGGTCATTGTGGTCTGTCACTAGCGACTGCACAGACCTCCATAGAGTGGACCGTCAGACTTTAAGAGCCCAGATCTTGCAAACGTCCGGTTGTGGTCAAACGATTATGGTGGCTGGGTACGCCATGGGACTCCCACAACCACTGCACCCCTCACCAGTTTCATGTGGTAACTAAACATTAAAGGTTGAGCCTTTTGTGAATTCATGCTGCTTTATCTCGGGAACTCTAAGGGTTAGAAAGATTCTTCATACCATTACAAAATCAGGATGGTTGGCTTCGCTAAGGGAGCCATATGCTGGGGATTTAAATGTGGGACACATCTAGGCCGCTTGAGACTGGGAAAGGAACATACTGGTACCCTACAGATATAGGATGGCATTGGACAAGGCAGGTTCACCATTGATGATGCTAGAAGGCATTCCAGTGCCACAATTATGGAAATGCTTTTCTGTGGTTTCGAGCCAGAACGTTTCCTGTTTTGGAGATGCAGACGAGATCCTGTAGCCAATCAATGTTCTGATTTATTTCAAAGGCACTCTTTTCTCATAATCTGTGTTGGCGCTCAAGCACAGGGGCATGCAGGGTGTCTTCTCCAGCTTTGTCAAAGGATGCCCTGCATCTTGTACAGCATGCCTCTCTATGGTGGTTTCTACAGACAAACTCCATGCAGTTAAATGCACACTATGTGCAGACAAGTTACCCATATCTGTCCCACACATGAATGGAATAAAGACCCCAGAGGGTTGGACAGATCTTTGTGGGGGAGAATTGATCAGTCTCTCCAGCAGGAGTGCAGGTAAACAGACCTGTACTCCTGAACTGTGGTCACTGCCTGTAAGAAAGTGCCCTCTTTTTGCATGGTCACCCCCACTTTTTGCCAAACTGTTGATGTACGTTGACTGAGTGTGCCCTGGGTTCCTGCCAAACAGGTACCCAGGGCCTATGTTCTTTCCCTAAAACTGCATTGAGACAAAACCCAATTGGCACTCTTTGGCCCCAGGTCAGTCCCTTGTAAATGGTACCATAGGTACCAAGGGCACTGTGGCCAGGGAAGGCCTCTAGAGGCTGCAGCACTTATTGTGCCACCCTTAACCCCTTAAGTGCTTCTGTCGGCCAACGGCCGTCGCGAGCACTACCTCGGTAGTGCTGCGCACGTCCGTTGGCCGACGCGGCCCCGCCCGCTTAATAGAACGTTCCGCACTGGCGCGGAACGTTCGAAGCAGTTAAGTAGTTAACGGCCCGTACCTTTACACACACACACACACACACTGCCTTTGCAGACTGTGTGTTTTGGTGCAAAACAAAGTGAAGAGTCGACATGGCACACATCCCTGTGTGCCATGCCTACAACCCACTGCCCTGGCATAGGTCAGCCACCCCTCTAGGTGGCAGCACTGTACTAGTGGTGAGGGTACAGGTGCATGAGCACTGTACCCCTACAATGTCTAAGCCAATTCTTAGACATTGTAAGTGAAGTAATGCTTTAAGAGTATATGGTGCTGGGAGTTTGTCATTACGAACCCCACAGCACCATAATGGCTTTACTGAAAACTGGGAAGTTTGGTATCAAACGTCTCAGCACATTAAACCCACATTGATGCCAGTGTGGGATTTAATGAAAAATGCACACAGAGGGCATCTTATAGCTGCCCCCCTGAAAAACGACCTAACACGAGTGTCCTGGCTGAGTGGCTGCTTGCCAGCTGTCACCACCAGGCATGTTTCTGGACCCCTGGGTGGAGAGCCGGCTGTTCTCGGGTGGGGGAGGGGAGGAGGGGTGAAGGATATGGAACAATGCACATCCTGGGACGAGGTGCCAAGCCTCCTCCCCCAGGATGGGCAGAGTCCACGAAGGGGGAGCTTCAAAGGCCTGCCGCCTTTGTGAGCTACCCCAGCCCCTTTGCTGCTTCCAGCAATTGACTCCCACCGGTTCTGACCCCCACTTTGGGCAGGAGAATCGGCAGGTAGGGAGGTGTGCCCACCTTTGCCAACCCCACCCCTCCATCTTGCAGATGGGGGACCCAGCCAACCAGAGAGAGGCAGATGCCCCCCCTCCACTGGAGGGTGGCATAATAGGGGGTGTACCCACCCCAAGGAAGGGACCCATTGGTCCCAACCTTCACTTACCTATGACACCACTAAATCTAGTATTTAGGGGCACCCCTGAACCTTGCCTCCTCAGACAAGAACCGACCAAGAAGAAAAGAAGGACCGAAGAAGCCGTGCTGAAGCTAAGAGGAGGAGGACGCCCACTGACTTGGCCTCAGCCCTACCGGCCTGTCCCCACCTCGAACCTGCTCCTGCGGAATCCCGGTGTGTCCTGCAGCCAGCAGCCTCAAGAACCCGAGGGACCTGCCCTGCCTTCCAGACCCAAGACTTTGTCTCCCGTGAGCACCGAATTTGCTCACCAAACAGACTCTGGCCCCAGCCAAAACCCCTGAGTCTGCACCCGACGCCTACGGCCTGAGTTCGAGTGGCCCAACACTACGAGTAGGTCTCCCCGGCGATCCAGACCTGAGATCTGGTGAGTTCTGACCCGCCTTGAATCTCCAAGCAAAGCCTGCAGACCCTTTCTGGAGGATCCCCCTGACCGCGACCAGAGCTGGTAAGAAAACCCGATGCCTAAAGACACCCCTGCACCCGACGTCCCACGGCCTTGGGTGGCCCAACTGACGGTGTCCCAGCATCCGCAGACATCCCAACTTATCTTTCTAACTGGTGGTCGCCTCCAGAAGATCTTCATCCCCGAGCCTGCAGTCTTTGATGCAACCGGAGAATCCCCATTGAAAACAACAGGGCACTGATGCCAAAACAGCACCCTGCACCTGGCCACCCCTGCCCCGCTGTGGGTGTACTTTGGGTGCTAACTCAGATCCCCCTTTGCCCTGAGCCTAACAACAGGAGCTTTGCTCCCACAACCTTGTGGCCTGCTCGTGAGCAGCCACCAACCGGAAGCCCCCTTTCCCCTATTGGATAGCATTGGGCCTCATCACTCTGCACCCGGCCGCCCTAGTGCCGCTGAGGGTGTTTCAAGAGTGCATCATTGACCCTGGGGAAACCCTGGTTCTATCCCCAGAATACCAACTCCCACAAATAACTACTTACCTGTAAACCAATAACTCAATTTCCTTCCGTAGGATTGCATAGACTGCTTTTCTTGAAAATTGTTGTGTGGAGTTGGTTTTGTGTGAGAACTTGAAAAACTGCAAATAACGAAAAACTGCTTTACTTACCTTTTACTCTAGGAAATGTCCCAGTGTGATATCTAGGCATATCACACTGAGTAGAAAAAGTAATCCATAAAGTAATCAAAAGTAATCTAACAGTAATTTTCACTGTATTGAAAAGATTTACAGACCTGTAACAGACATTTTCATTCAGCTTGCTTGTATTGTTCAACCTGCCTTGAAAAGTACCAGTTATACTTACCTGTGCCTGGTTTGCTTGGTTCTAGAAAATAAATACAACTAAATAATATTTTTATACAAATCAAATTGGTCTGAGTTCAGTCTTTGTGTGTCGCATCATTTGCTGATTGAGTGTGTACAACAAATGCTTAACACTACCCTCTGATAAAGCCTTACTGCTCGCCCACACTACCACAAATAGAGAGTAAGGTGCTATCTACTTTTACCTCTGCCTACCTTTGGGCTTCCACTCGACTGTGCACTCTATACCTCATTTTGGTATAGTATATACAGAGTCAGCTTCCTACACTGCCATCAAGGCAGTTTACAGCTAGGGATTAGGGGTCAGTATCAGCTTTCACTGAGGATGGTGGCACATTTTTAATGTACTCTGATATCTGCAGAGCATTTGTGCTAATGAACCATGGTATCAGTGTGAAGCACCTCTAGGGAACTTGTACATTGTTTAGGTCATTGGAGGCAAAACTTGTAAAAGGCCATAAAAAATAAACGGGGGACCATCTACTCAGCTTTTCCAACCCCCATAGAGGTCTTGCACCCTGATGTCATATGACTAGCCTCACAAAGCTGATTTCTCCCTGAGGTTACACATCCCATAGAGATATCTGCCTCACATAGCAAAGTGATGCAGCCAGTCTACATGGAAGAGCTATCTCCCAAGTTACACATAGGTTAGCGTACAAGCTGCACAAAACTGTCCCTCAGCTGACGCAACCCCGTGCAGCAGTATTATCCCTCTAGGTTGCGCACAGCCTTGCAATGGAAGGACGGAAGTCCTGCATGGCCCAGTTTTTCACACTTCTGGATGGCGCTGTTTATTCACTTCCTGGATTTTCACATCCTTGAGTTCCTGGAGGGCTTGGTGTCACATTGGGGAGTGGTTCCACCAGGAGTGTAATTGCCATCATGCAGAGTCGAGGAACGCATTCAAATCCTTGCTATGCTGATTTGTTTTTGTCCTTCACTACAGGGCTTTCTACCTGTGCCTCAGTGAGTGGTGTACCGACCCTCTCTGGTAAAAATAAACTCTCTCCGCTTCCACAGAACATGGAGGATTCACATCCCCTGCGCAGGTGTAGTGTGTGTTGTAAGAAGAGTGGATCTTTGTCACGAGTTAGTGATGGCGACACAAAATGTTGGTTTTCCACCCAATGACGAGCCCTTGAGAACTTGGTACTCAACATGTTGCTTCCCGTTGGGCGTGCGCTATGCATGACTCTTGATTATTGAATTTTTTGATCTATCTATGTTTATTGGCATGGAAACAGAACACCTGGTAATGCAGTGACAACAGACACAGTGCCAGCAAATATGTGGCAAGGTAACTAACACATGGTACATCACAGTGACAGTCCAGGAGCTCCATAGCAATTAGAGAACAATTAGCACTGTAAAGAATGGACCCTAAAGAAACCAAGCTGGGGCAGAGGTGGAAGGGAGAGAGAGGATCAACGGATGGGGCGTGGGTAAGAAACATTTAATGCTGTAGCCATTTACCTCCTCCAGGGAGATGTGGCATCGTCCAGGTCAGAGGAGGTACAAGGTGGCGGTCTTGGCCGAGGAGCTGAAAAGAACAATCAATGGAGGTCTGCAGCATATGATAGCAGAACCCTCCCCGCTGCCCTGGTGACACTGGGTGCGCAAACGGGCCCGGTCCAAGTATGCCATTGAAGCAATGCCTTAACTGTAGGTATTCCCAACATTGGGGAAATCCCTGGCACACAGGTATCAGCCTTAACAGCAGAGCGACGCCTCAGGCTTTACAGACCTTTGTTATCAGCATCGCACAGCAGAGGTCACCCTACAGTAACACAGGTGTTAAAGGAACTGGTCCTGTGCAGCAGTTTCCTTCATAGCAGTTACTCGTGTTCACTAACCTTGCAGGTCTGTGCAGCAGAGTTGTCTGCTGGTTTACATGCACCTTATTTGACAGCGCTGCCCGAGACACGAAAATTATACCAGCACCAGCCTACACAGCAGAGAAACTTCTCGTTTATTCCACTTTACCCCATGGCATTAATCATTGGGTTACAAGGACCTTTAGGGCAGTCTTATTACACATCAGACGTTTGGCTCGAGGTAGCAAGCTTTCGAGGACTTAGTTTCTAGGCCACCTGAGACTTCACCCATGCACTACTGTTCTAGTTTTAAGCTTTGCACAGCAGAGCTATCTCGCAGGCCCCAGTAACCTGGAAGGCACTGGCCTTAAACTGTACAGCGATTCTTTTGTCTACAAAGCAGAGCTGTTTGGGCGGATACAACTTTAGAGGCTGTAACTACAGCAGGTCTGGAAACAAACCCAGCAGCCCTTTTTCCACCAGTATTTCATAAATAGTTTATAAGCTTCAACGGTCACTAATTTGCTCATTCAGACCTCAGGTGGATCAATCTGTAAAACAGACCCGTTTATTTTGAGCATCTTGTGAATGCAACATAGAGCTCCGCAAGCTGACCACGTTGCATAGATTCTCTTTCTCAGTAAGAACGTGTTTTCATTCTGGAGAGCGTCCGTGCACTAAATATTTCGCATTTAATAATTGTTTTTTTTAGTTTAACCCTTAACGCTGAAGAAAGCCCAGTTGTGTGCCACCTTATTTTACTTTTCTGAGCAAATATCTGTAGGAAAAATGCAGCCATTTACTGGGTCACCTGGTATCTCATGCTTTGGCAGAGCGAGAGGGCCACATCAAGATGCGGAGAATGGCAGAGTGAAAGATGCGTAAGAGCCAGAAGGGCAAACCGAGAGGGTCAGAGAAAGAAACAAAATAGGTAGTGTACAGCAGGAATGGAAGGGTAGCAGAGCAAGACGTCTGCACCAAAAGTGAGAATACATGTATTCGGGAAGCAGTCCACTGTGTCCCAATGAAGTGAAAAGTTGTAGAACGAAGACTCCCAGGATTTCTCACTCCCCGTTACACCTTTCAGTACTTGTTGTGACCCTCTTGCTCTCCCATAGTGTGGATCCTGTTCAGGCAGCTCTGCCTCTAGCAAAAGTTGATTCTTGTCGTAATTCTCTTGTTTTTAACCACTCGTGGCTCTTGTTTTAGTCCTCTTGCTTGGTTGTTTGATTAATTTTTCACCCTAATGTTTCATGTTGTGGTCCTTTGGCACTTTCATTCTTGGCTTTTACTCTGTCCTCCTCTCAAGTTAGTTCTTGTTTACGCTGCACCATTTGTTTCGTTCTCTTCTTGTGGCCGTCTTCCTCTACCACTCATTAGTTCTTTTACTACCCTTTAGGTCTGACCGTGCTGCTTCCTCTAGTGTCTCTTTTGCTGTAGTACTCTTTAGTTCTGCCTTTGTTTTCTTTCTTATATATCCCTTTGTTCTCTCACTGTTCATTCTTGTCATAGTCCTCTTTCTTTGTCTTCTGCTTGTGTATTTCGCTTTCATCTGCTTGTTTTACCTCTTGTTTGTACCTTTCTTTTCTCATGCTGTTGGTCTTAGTTGTGCCCCTCTTGCCTCACTTGTAGTCTGTTGACTTGGCCCCTTTGTAATATGGCCTGCTTGTTTTTTGCAGACCCTCTTGCTCATCCACTCATTGTTTTTTTGTGTGCACCTTTTACTGTACGTCTGATTGGTTCTAGCACTGACCCCTAGCCTCTTCCATCCGCAATGCTAGCTTCACCTATGTTAAGCTACCACTCATTGGGTCTCATCTTTCCTCTCTTGTGTTTCCACTCTTTACTTCTTATTCTCAACAGGTCACCTTTGCTCTTCTACTACGGATGTTGTTTCACCACTTGTTCTGTCTTCCTTCAGTTCTTTTGCCACTGTTGAAGCATTATTTTTCTACCATGGTTGTGTTTTCCCCACTTTCTAAACTTTCTGTAAAATAAATAAAAGCTTAAATATAAACTGAAAACAAACAGACATTATTAAGTGTTTCAACGGCTTGAAATGTGTTGTACATTTTCAGGATGAGTCCATTGAGGGCAAATTAGCGCTGTTTGCTTTACAGTGTTATGGGTGACTAGATTTCGCTAGTGAAGGCTTGATGGATGAGAAATATTTTGACAGCTGTTTAATAACGAACGAGAAGGGGATGTTGCTTGCAGTCAAGTTCAATACCTGTGCAAACTCTATCTTGAGTTTAAGACCATGAGAGATGGCTCGCACGCTTCACCCTTCCATTGCTTTCTATAAAGTGATTATATCTTGGGATACTGAGGTACATCTTCTGTTCTGATAGGGCACTTTTTTGTTTGTCAGTTAAGTGTTGCACACTGTCATTGGTCTTGGAAGGAGCTATTTTGTTTATTGGGAGATGCTCATGTGTGTTCTGTATTGTGCATAATTGATTTGTTTAGCCTCTGTCAAAAGGTAAAGTGCTGGTGCTCTTTTCAGGCAGCAGTGACATAGGTTCAGTGGTGGTCATGGACTTCCACCACGGTCTGAAAACCTATTCAGCAGTAAAGCTCGAATGACATGATTCTTAACTGTTCTGTGCAGCACAGGTGACTTCCTATATCTAGGAATTTGTAACATGGCGACCAACTCACCATGTCTGCCCAACAGGTTCTGCTACCTTTTCCTCGCTGCTTAATTTTTGGCCATATCATTATGCAAACTCCTGTCCCTGCTTGAGCTTTGCAGTACTTGTGTGCAACTCAGTCCTCTGAATTTGACCAAGGTTTCTCTCTCTTGTTTACAGGGAATCTTCATCTCGCGGATAGCAGAGGGCGGAGCTGCTCATAAAGATGGTGCTCTCAGCGTGGGGGACCGAGTTATGTCAGTGAGTATTCCAGCTGCATGCTTCTGTCAGCGTTGCTGACATTTCACACTCGCTCTCCCTTTCTCAGATTTCCAGTCACCGAACACGCTTGTCACATCCCTACAACTTAAGGATCGAAGTGGCTACATTACGTGTTGTGCTTGCATGGCTGCATGTTTGTGCTCTTGGAGTTCCAGCTACAGTATTGGGTCTGGTTTCTGAGGCAGGCACCCTAGTTTGTCAAATATCCATTTGAGTTTGATATAAGGAATATAGCTTTTGTGAGTGCTTGCTCTGTTTGTGTCGTGTTTGTATCTTTCTTCCACCTGGCTGAGGCTGGCTTTTTATTATCTAACCCTACTTTGTTTTATACCAGTTCTTCCTCTTTCTGTGTACTTTAGACAAACTGGAATGAGTTTTCCTTTGCATTTTTGGCGTGGTGTATTCTCAAGTCATTCATTTGCCATGTAATAGACCATCCCTTTCCTTCTGTACTGAAATACAGTTGCACCTTTTGCTCCACTCTCCAACGCCCCACATCCGCTATCGCCTCTTTGCTCTCCTTGACTCTTGGAATGTCATCATCTTATCACTTTGCATGCCCTGAGTGAGTTGGGCTCACCTGGCAGCTGCTGGTGGAGTGCTGGTTATTCTAAATTTGCTGTCATGGTAACAGCATGTGTTACCGTAACAACTCCCATTGGTAAGAGCGGATACTGCCTTGTCGGTGCTGGCTTTCTGTCTGTCCTTTACCACAGGACTGCACTTTAGCCAGCTTTAGTCCTTTATCCACTTAAGCAATGTTGCTGCCCAAGAGCAAGTGTCTGAGTAGTTAACTAAAGGGGACTCCTTGTTGTAAGGTTCTACATGTTTATGCTAGAATGACCTTAGCGTATCACATATGGAAATCATTGAAAGGGAGTATCTGAGTTCACCTGCCTCTTGTAGGTTGCTTTTTGGTTTATTTTTGAGTCTTGAACTACATGAGATGTTGGTAATGAAATACATAAAATGTCTCTGTCTTCCCATCCTATGCATTTTATATCTATGGCCTGAGCACATAACCAACATGCTGACTCTCCTCTCATTACTGTACCTCCTGTTCAGGATATCCAGTCCTTTTTTATTAAAGCAAGACAGCCTAGTGTTTCATAGTACAAACAGCTCACCACCCCTCCCTTCATTAGTAGGTAACACAAGCATCCTAACTTGGGCTGCTGAGAATGGAGAGCTATAAGGGACATTTCTTAGCACCTCTTTTAAGCGCTACTTGCTGTTTTAGGAAGGTGGCACGTGAGGAGTCTTTGGTGATGGTGAAAATGTTATTTGGTCTTACCCTTCAGCCTTTGGTCCTGCTCATTTGACCTGTCTTCCTTTACTAACCCCTTAGCTTTTGTCTTCTTCCTCCTCTTCTGGATTATTTTCTGAACGAATGTGTCTTTGTCTATACATGCAGGCCACCCATGCACAACACGAGGATGAGAAAAGTAGGTTACTAGTAGCGCTGCCCCGTTTAAGTTTACACATACCTGAGTAAACCATCACCACTTGTCTAAGTCCTCAATGATTGTACGGTGATCCTAAGTAATATAACTTTTCACAAGGATGCTTTTCAATACCTCTGGTGCAGTGAGTGCCAGTGCAATGACTGCAGCGAAGTTGCATTTTGGCATTCGTACCGAATGCTGCTCTGCAGCAGGAGTTGCTGTAGTGTTTGTGAATGTGGTATGTTAGACGTAGCACATATGGATATTGCTGTGTGGTTGGTAGTTTTGGGGCATGGCATTATTGAAGAGGTGATGTGAGGATTGTGTGAAGTTGGGGTGATCTACTCGTCGATGTTCCAAGGATTTTGTTGAAGGGATGTCCTTATGTTGGCAGAATAGATAACCATATTTAGGGGTCATAGTCACAGGTTGAATTCTTCAGGTCACTACAAGAAGGCAGCCTCAAATTGTTCCCTTTTGTTTACCCCTTATCACTAACCAACAAAAACAGCTACACTGTTGACTTTAACGGAAATGTGGCAATGCCTGGAATTGCAGACATGTCTTCTACAATCCTAGCCCTGTGTGCTGCATGCTAGCTTCACACATCTCCCTCTAGTCTATTTTCTCATCTGACCGATGCACATTGGAGCTTGTGTCATTATCCCAATTCTCCAGGTTTTGGCGTTTGTTAAACCTTTGAGAGCACATCCTGTCTGACATTTCTGAGACCTCATAGGTGTCAAACAATCACTTGGAAGTGCGCACATATCTGCTTTGTCATTGGAACTGTGGAAATGAATAATGTCATGGATGGCCCTCTGGTTCAAGAAGGAAATCGGGAAAAGAGGGGTACATCTGGGTCTTTTCCTTGCCTTTTCCTTCTTGTCTCAGTCACCAACCTTATGTCACTCGCCCACCAGTTTGGTGTTGGACTATGAACAAGACGTACCCTCTTTGAAACCTGTTTCTTGACACACCCAGCAACACCAACCTGATGGACACCTACTGTGGCTATTTGACAATTTCAAACCTATAAAATGGGCAACAGCTTCTTCCGAAAGATCCACAAATTTATGGGGTTGCAAGCAAATTCCTCTTCTTATCACTCGCAAGATTACAAGAGCCTTGGTGGAAGGGTAAACAAGTCATCCAATGCAGTCAAAGAGCGATTCATTGCTCCATGTTGATATTGGGTTTTCTCTACTGTGCAGATGAATAACCAAGGGATACTTCTGCCTGGGCATGGAACTGTGGAAGCTGATGTAGAAGTATTGATGGTTGTGGTGTTTTCTTGATGCAACATTTCAGTTTAATCCTTCTGGTCCGCGTATCCCCTCTAACTTTTCCTTGCAACTTCTTCCAAGTCTATCCACCTTCTATGGCTGTGGACAGACTCCCATTCGTATATCTAATGCTGCATTGCGCTACACGAGTTATTCCTGTGATGGCAATAAAACATGTGTCATCACATAGGATGTCAAGCCTCATCAAAGTTTCTGAGCTTTAAACAAAAATAAAGATTATTCATTAAACGCTATTGAAGAGAACGGTGTAGTTTTCTTTAGTAGTACTTCCCACCATGATCCCATCAAAATAACCCTTCTATATGGGGATATACTACTTCAAACCCAACTCTGTCCATTGAGCACTTGCACTGTCTTTGATAGGCGACAGTGCCATGTCATGTAGCCTCTGTCTCTGGTCATCTCATTGAGGCACTGCCTTGCACTAGTTGCAGCATAAATGTGTAACTAAGTACCTCATCATATGAACCCATACCTTTAAATGGTCTCTGCAACTGGAGCTGGTAAAAGCTTACAGATATCTAGGAGTTCTATTTGATGATAGAGGCACCTTCCATCAGCATAGGATGGACCTGCTGAGGAAAGGTGACACCCTGCTTCTTGCCTTTCATAGCTTACAAAGAGTACTGGATTGTTCAAGCTACCTGCCACTGCTGAAGATAACAGCAAACGTTATACCGAGCATCTCTTATGACAGCAAAGTCCTCAGAGTTAGAGATGCCTTAACCCTAAACTTAATCACCTCCAAAATATTGAGAACGCTTTGTCATCTCCCTCCAAACCCCTCACCGGCCCAGATGAGGCTGGAGTTTGGCCTACTGAACCAATTAATAGCAAGAAAAGGGGTCTACATAAAAGCATAGAACAGAATAAAGTCCTCCCCAGCAAACCAGCTGTGCCAAGCGCTCTGGCAGGAACTACAAACCTACAAAGATACCCCCGCTCGTCGGTACCTAGACCTGGCCATTGACGACCTGAGTGTTCGGCCAACATGGGAAAATTCCCTTAAAAAAAGGATTAATGGGGTGCCGAAAAAAGTCTCTGTGCTCATAGTCAGAGTCCATATATTCCAGATCTCACACTTGGATGATCCTAAACGAGTATAAAATCCTTAAGCCCCAGTTTTACCTGGAGATCGGCTGGGTCCAGCCACCTAAAAGTTCATTTTGTGAGATATCGCTTTGTCCTTTTCCCAGGCCAGACACATGGGGTACCATGGAAGCAGATCACTGAAAGGCTTGCTGCAGATTGTGTAATGCAGAGGAAGAAAATAATCATGTAACATGTTTGTGTCCTGCTTCATTAAGAGAAAGTAGGACTCTACTAAGAGCTCCTTTTAACCAACGAGGTATAAGGTCCTGCAAGCAAGACGTGATTGCAAGCATCAAAGCAACGGGCCCTATTCGGAAATGTCGTTTTACAAAATTCTTGAAGCTCGCGGAAAAAAGCTGGTTGCTTGTGACATCTTGCAGCCTAATAATTGAAGCCTAAGTTAGTCTGTCGGAAATTCAAGGTCCTTATAAAACAAGTGATGGCCCCTTAAAAAAGCAATAAAACGCATCCTGAACCCATTCTTGAAAAAGTAGGTTAAGAACACGCAGACAACCTTTTAAGCACTTACCTTGTTGTATTTTGAAGCTGGTAGCCCTCTAATAAGCTCATGGTGCAACCACATTCCCTGCAATTCATATGTTACATTTTTTTGGCTTTTAATGGGTAGTAAACTGTCATCCCTAGTCTTAAAACGTTTTTTTCACCTCTGTCGGCGCTTTTACGCAACCACCCCTGTCACCTCTAACAAGGGTACTATTTTTAAGTGCTCTGTGATTTGAAACGAAATTTATAGTGTGTTCTTATAAAGCTTTAGAGCTGCAAAGGGTTAACTAACCATGTAATACAAACAAGTTAACTTTTTAGCATGCCATAAACGAATGTTTTCCACCTCTGGCACACTTATTAGGTGTTGCCTGTACTTGGCCTTTGCTTGTAGTCTCTAATATCGTACTCTTGTGGAGCTCTCAGTGACAGCTGCTGTAGTACCCCCAAGTTATTTCTTCTGTTGCTGCGAAATAAATACTCTTCCCTGAAAGCCAGGTGACGGCATCTGAAGTGGCCTTTGTACTTTTTTCTGATGTTATCACAACTTTGGTATATTTTGTCTATTAAAAAAAAAAAGCTGCTTTGTGATCAACATTTTATCTTGTATTGTCTGCTCGTATAACGCAATTCCAAAAAGGTGGCTTTGTAAATTAACATTTTTATCTTGTATTGTGTATTTTTATAATGAGTTTCTGCCTTTGTCTTTGATTAAGTATTAACGAGATGCTCGTCTGGTATGGTTTTAATTGTACAATAAATTAACTATGATTACATACCTTTACTACATGAATATACTTTGGAAATTCCTCTTTAGAAAACCACTTAGCACAAAATCCCATAGTGATAAAACTGGGGGCTCATCCTGTTCACTTGGCTGGATCTTCCATGGAGCCTGAATCAGTGCTGCGTGGACATTCAATTACTTCCTCACTCCTGATTCCTGTACCATCTTTTATCCGAGTTGCCAAATGCCTTTGCAGATAATCTGTTCACTTTGGCGAACTTTTGCAGCATTCCCAAATATCCTGCAGTATTAGGAGACATGTAATCCTATTTTGGCAATTGTGCCATGTGGCATTGCCAAGCATCCCTACTTTTCTGTTTATACCAAGGGTGTCCTCAAGCTTTACCATTCACTTGTGCTGTCATAACTTGCCAATAGTACCACCCAGCATTACCATGCACATGTAACTTACTGGTCGTGATTTGCTTTGTTACCAGACGTGCACTCTTGTATCTAACCTTTAGGATGCTCCAGAGTGTTACGAGGCCTGTGTACTCTCCCTTTTGCAATAATTACCAAGCGACCAGGCATCTCTACTCTTGTATAATGCCAATAACGTTCTCAAGTATATCCAGCCATGTATATTCTTGTATCTTAGAAATAGTGACATGCAGCATTAGGTTATGTTACCAGTAGTGCTTCACAGCATTACCAGGTAAGTGCACTTTAATTTTAGGAGTAATTGCATGTGCATAACCAATTCGGTGCTATTGTATCTTACCACTAGCACTCTACAACATTGGCAGGTCCATTATCTAAAAAATAGCTCAGAACACCCGAGCTGAGCAACACATTTATTCTGCCACTGTAAGAGTTGTCACCAGCTCTTTGAACAAGAGAAAATAAGTGATTGTATTAGCTTGGCGTTTTGTTTGATGCACCAGTAATAACTGACTATACAGTGAGGCACGTTGAACCTGTCGAGGTAATCGTTTTCTACATTCAAGGTACAGTCAAAGCAACTTCTCACCCGTTCATTAGACCAAAATGTGTGGTTTATTGTTCTGCTGCACATAGGAACAGTTGTATCATTGCTGCTGAAGATTTTAGACGGGTTCCTTGCCTAAAATATGGATTTGGTTCAATCAAAAGGCTTTCACAGAGCCTTCACCCCTGTCTTTTGGATCTAGTACAATTCATCTCTTTCATATACTGGTTGTTTATTTGAGGAACTCCTCCACTCTGGAGTTGAGTAACATTGGAAGCACAATACAGTGCTTTCTGTGGATCTTCCAGAGCCACCTCCTTGGTTCCTATGTTTATCCCCATCTCCCTTATGTTTTATGACTGCTGTTATATATGCCCCCTCACTGACACGCTAACCCTACACCTGGTCTCTATCTTGCATCATTCTAGTCTTGATCTTCTTGCATAGGAGAGAAGCACCTTCTGACCTGCAATCCTGGTCACCTCAATTTAAGCTAATTCTGCACCTAAAAAACATGTCCTCCATAGCTTTTCATTTTATTTACTCTCATTGAAAGACATGTTAGACAGGCCCGAGACTGAGGTGTGTGGCTGAGATGAGTGTGTTCAAGAATGGGGACTATTGTGGATTTCGACTCCAAATGGCTGTTCTTCCAGATGCTGACACTTTGGGTTTACGGGTTGTTTTAGATCAATGGGGTAGACATGACAGAAGCCAGGCACGATCAGGCAGTAGCGCTGCTTACCGGTTCCTCACCCACCATCACCCTGCTGGTGGAGCGAGAGATAGTAAAGTCGGTTGAAGAAGCAAATGCTGGAGCCTCACCAGCACTGCAGCGGATGAGGCCACATTCCCCGCCACCACCAAGTCAAGTGAATCCTGGTGAAGAAGCTGAAGGGCAGGAGGTGGATCCATTTGAAAGAAATAACCGGGCACGAGGCATGGAGGATGAATATCCAATGGAGGTAAGAGTTTATTTTTTGTTCCAATTCTTTGAAATCCACTTAAGAGTAATTAAATAATGATGCGTATAAATCGAGCTCAGTCACACCAGACCTTTTGTTTTGGGGTGGGGGACATTTGCTCTCTAGCATCCATGTTTTAGTTTTAACATTCTTCTTGCAATACCTAGGAGATTCTTCACGTATTTAACGCCTTCGCTGCGAGCGGAATT
Source organism: Calotriton arnoldi (assembly GCA_963921515.1). Classification (NCBI taxonomy): domain Eukaryota; kingdom Metazoa; phylum Chordata; class Amphibia; order Caudata; family Salamandridae; genus Calotriton; species Calotriton arnoldi. The sequence goes on from CAWUFW010006065.1 coordinate 820,827, forward strand.
CCAGCCAGGTGCTGGACATTCCAATCGCGGGCGTGGTCGTGACGAGCTCAGCTCGTCATGAGCACACGCCCACCGTGAGGCATGACGAGCTGAGCTCGTCATGAGCAAGGAAGGGGTTAAGAGGAGTACTTTCTTTTGAATGATGGTAATGGCACAGTCACATTGTGCAACCTGTCCTCATGTCATTAAAATGTACAAGCCGAGGTGAGTGACGGGGAGTTGGGGTAATTGCAGAATCATACATGTTCAGCAAACAATAGGAGGACAAGATGGGAGCCAGAAGGCAGTGACCACTGTAACTAAAGAGGTAGATCTCTTCCCTCACACCTCAAAAACAAGATTAAAAGATTTCAGCAGAGCACTATGGCGGATGGGGGATTTAGTTACCTGGGCATTAAATTTATAGAGAGCTTGTATCCAATTTTGTGAATAAATAAACCAAATGCTAAAAAATCAAGTAAACGTAAAAATATTTGGAACACAGATGCATAAAAGAAAAAATACAAAGAACCATAACTTAAGGTAGTAGTGCTAAACTAAGGAGATGGCTCTTAGGCATTTTAACAGAAGTATGGAGAGGTGGTAATACATTCCCCATTTTAGGGCTTTAAAGAGAAAAGGCCAAAATGGGAGTAAACTCAGGTAGGACATTGGCCATTTCAGAGATATATCTACTTGCAAGAAGGAGCTGGCTGGTACAAAGTGAACAAATCAAAACGAAAGAAGGGGTGTGGGCAAGACATTTGATACATTTAAAAATGATGCACAATTAATGAAATCACAAGGTATACAAAATAGGCAAACCATTTAGATAAGGTAAGTGAGAAGTAATATGAACCAACTGGCTGAGTCCATATAAAATGCATGCTGAAACCAGTCAATAGATTGAAATAGCAAATTGAGGAAAACCAACATGCATAGAACAAACACTAGTATTTCAGAAGAGGAGCATGGGAATGCCTTTAATCAGGGAGATCAACTTTAAGTTCATATTGTACCTTCCTTAAGGGTGCTAATCGGATCATTTTTGTGTCCTTAATCGAGCTTTTTGGGAGAGAAGTGCTGCTTTTACAACACAAAATTCCTAAGGCTTTGTCAGTTTGTGGTTTGATTGTTGCAGTGTCTGTGACGTTGCTATAAGCTAACCCTAAATATATTATAGCAGCTCAGCACGACTGAGGTCTAGGTCATGGAGAGTCTCTGTCGCCTGTAGTCATTGAGATGGGTGACCTGGTACCTACCTCCTTCCACCGATTAAATCATTGCAATCTCTCTAAAATAATGCTTTGCTTTCTCTGAAAGGGCGGGGCTCTTCTTTCCTTCTGGTAGGGGTCTTCTGGACTCTTTGCAAGTGCACTCTTGAGGACTTTAGTCTGTATCATTGAAACTGAATGAGTGCGACTAAAACCTCAAGAACCATCACCTTCCAGTTTGAAGTAACACTGCAAATACTCTGAAAAGAAGGCTTGAGTAACAACGTGAGCGCCTCTCGTGGTTCCCAGGCCACACCAGCTGTTCCCCACACTGTAACTTAAGACTGAGCCGTATGGCACATGTTAAATTAAAGCGCATGGCGTTAATCTGCTACATTTGTATTAGGTGCGCTAACCTGGTCCAGAAGAAGCTAGGCACTTCTTTTTCAATATTTATGCATGTTTAGTGTTTATTGTAGCAAAGATTTATAAACAACGTACTTTTCTTTACAAGTTAATTACCTGGACTTGTATGTATTAAATGTTTTTTCTGTTTTATAACCCCACACCAGCTTATGGAGTGAGCCTTCTACTGCTATGGCTTGGCCCTGCTACCTTGGGTTAGTTAAGTGATAAAAGGGTGCACTTGGTCATCCAGTTCGAGTGCAATAGTATTTTGACCCCAGAAAAGCATTGCTAAATGACATTAAATGTTAGTGTATTTCCAGTAGTCTGTTGCTGCCCTGAATCTGCAAAAAAGCCATACAATTGGGATCCCATTAAATAAAGTAAATAATCCCGGTCTCTAGGTTCAGTGTATAATTTGAAAATGTATTAAATTAAAAAATATAGGACTCTAGGTCTTTAAATGTTTTCTGTAACTAAATTGTGTAATCAATTACTTAGCATGTGTCTGTTAAGCTAATTCTAACCGGAAAACCCTTTCAAGTGATTTAAAAAAAAATATTCTGTTGGAAGTATAGTTTACATTATTGAATTCGATCATTTAAATTTGTTGTTACTTTTACATCTTTTAAATTACTTATTTTCTTACCTTAAAAGACCTAACATTGTGGTTGCATCATAGTATATCTAAATAAAAGTATTGGGATAGGTGCTGGAGTGAGGTTGAAGTAACAATGGTCGGTAGAAGTAATGATTTTGTGGATGGGGGTGCACCATGTCAATAGGCACTAATTCTTCAGACAAAGTGGACCTAACTGAACAAACTTAGAAGTCGTCCTACAAGCAACTAGTGTGGGTGGCTCATTACTCCTGAAATGGGTATGGATAACTTCAAACAGATGAGTAGTCCACATTATTCATTTATGCTGTACCCTTACATTCTTCGAATTCTCAGATTTTGACAGAAGATCTAAAGTTGTTCTTCCAAGAGATTCATAGCCTGTGGCATAAAGGTACCTTAGAAGACTTTACAAGAAAAAGAAAAACAAGGTACTTCCTGGTGCAGCAGAAGCTGAAACATGCAGCCCTAGAGTCTTAAGATTCGTCAACAAGTACACCTTGAAACATACTTGCATTGCTGTGAATTTTCCCTTAACCTAGGGAAGATTTCATTTGATCACTGGATCTCAAGGATGAGCTTTGCCTTGTCACCATTCACATGTTGCAGTAGGTTGCAGTAAACTTCAGAAATCCATTTTAATCACTAGCCTGGACTATGTCCCATGGGGTGTGCTTGGAGACACACCTGTGCAGTGTGACATTGCCAGCCCAAGAGTTTGAAACTCGCTCGCTAATTGCCTCACATTTCCAAATAGCCCTATCAGTACCTGCTGGTAGATGCATGGCTCTTGTGTACATTCTGCATCCTGCAGAACTGTGATCCTGTTCTGCATAATCTGAATTAGGGCTCTCCAAAAAGTGCTTCATCTGAAGTGGAACTGTAGGAAGCTGGCTTTTTATGTGATATATCAATCTAATATACCGTATAAAGAGTCTAGCGGTTCCCTTACTAGTGGACAGGGTTTGCTATGCAATCCCAAAGTGCTTTATTAGTGGATAGTGTAGTTAGGCATCCTTAGGCTTAACACAGAGGACTGTAAGACATTTGCAAATACACACAATGATTAATAAATGGCAACACGACTCAAGGAGGAGACCCACACCAGTTTATAAAAATAGCAAATATGTTAATATATGTTTAGGCATCAGAGAAAAATCGTTCAGGTAAGTACATTTTCAAATAGATATTCTTTTCACTTTAAAAAGTGGACATGGTGCAATTTCAGAGTTCTGCAATGTTATCCAATGGAGAAAGAACAAGTTTGGCAAACAGCTACAGTACATCGACTTACAGGACCAATCTCCAGGAGTTAAGGTGAATGGTGGGCAAGGTCCAAGGCAGCACCAACAGTACACCACAAGTGGCACGGGGGTGGCCGGGTGCAGGGTGCAAATCAGCATCTAGAGCCCGATGTGTTTCAATGGGGATCAGTCTTGGGAAGAAGATGCTGCAGGTGCTGGCAAGGAAGCCAGTGGGGCTGAACCAGCGAAGTGGGCTCAGGCCTTGCAATGCTCGGGACAGGGGGACACCTTTGTTCCTCTTATCCAAGGCCCAGGGCGACTGGTGCAAAGGGTGTCTTTGGGTGTTGGGTTTTTCCTTACCAGAGCAGTCGCGGTAGAGGGAGGAGGCCTGCGTGCAGAGGCTGCAGGCGACGTCGGGGAGTCCAGGAGGGGGAAACCACGCGGACTGTGGCTCTGGAGGGCTGGGGAACCTTGTTGGCACCGGTGGCCCACTTCAGCTCAGGCCGGAGGAGACTAGTGCAGCGGTGCTGCAGATGTTGGGTTTTGGTGGTTCTGGAGGCCTCAGAGTCTCTTCTTTGGAGTTTCTTCTTGAACAGTCTTTGTCGAAGGCAGACAGTCCTCCCACGTTTATGGAGTCACATCTGCAGGACGAGTCGACTTTGGTGCAGTTTTAGACGAGGGCTGCAGACAGGCCAGAGGGGCTGGGGCCTAGTCAGGTGCTCTCTTCAGTCTTCTGCTTTTGTGGCTCTTCGGTGTCCTCTCTTATGTCGTCAGGATCTGCTTCTGTGGTGCCGGGACTACCCTAAAGACTGAACTTAGGGGCGTTAGGGGAGTGTAGGGTAGTAGCCAATGGGCTAGTGACCCTGGGTATCACTATGCCCCCCCCCCCCAATATGACCACTTCCTGTTGGAAGTGGGCATAACCCAGTCCCAGAATTCCTAGGTATGCCATCACAAAGATGGCTACCTTTGAAAAATCACTTCTACCTCGCAGTAGGCCCGTCTTAGGGGTGGTACTAGCCTGGTTGTGGCCCGCCTACCCGACTAGCTAATTTTCATGCCTGTCTAGGTGCCAAGGGGGCTCTGGACAGGTGGTGGCTTCCGCTCCTGTGAGGGGGGCCAAATTCGCATTCCAAAGGCAGTGGCTCCTTTGAAGCTCGCCAGTCCAGTGAGGCTAATCAGCAGGTTATCCTGTGGGAGGGGGTGTTACACCCTCTTCCCGGACATGCTTCTGTTCCTGATCTCCTGTGAGCAAAAGGCTCTCACCCTATGAGGTCAGAAACTCGTCTCGAGTGTTGGGCTAGTAGAAACCAGTCAGAAAGCACACCAGAGACTGGTAGGTTTTCAGGGGGCATCTCTAAGATGCCCTCTGAGTGCATGTTTTGATAAATCCAACGCTGGCATCAGTGTAGGTTTATCAAGATGAGAAGTTTGGTACCAAACATCCCTATTTTCACTGAAGCCATCATGTAGCTGGGGAACTTGTTTTCACCAGTGTCCAGCACATGTCCTTAAAATGGCTTCCTTGGTCACTTGCACTGGCAGCAGTAGGGCTGCCCAGCACAGGGGCATATCTGCTCAGGCAGATATGTCCTCACATATAATACTAAGCACCCTGCCTCAGGGCTGTCAGGCCTGCTGTAGAAGGGGTGACTTACAAATATTATATGCAGTGGTAGGGGACACAGCACACAGGGATGTGTGACGTGTTTTCACTTTTGTCTGCACCAAGACACGCAGCCTGCAGTGGCAGTTGTGCATATGCCTGGTGAGGGGTCCCTTAGGGTGGCACAATTTGTGCTGCTGCCCTTAGGGACCTTCTTTAGTACCTCAGACTGTAGATATCAGGGTACCATGTACTAGGGGCTTGCAGAAGGTGCTAAAGGTTTGCCGATTGGGGAAACAATTGCACAGTTTTGTGAAAGAGCTCTGGCACTGGGGACCTGGTTAGCCGGAACCCAGTGCACTTTCAGTCGAAATCACATCAGTTACCAGGGAAAAAGTGGAGGTGACCATGTGCAAAAGGGGCACTTTCCTACAGGAACCAAATCCTTGGAGCCTATACATCCGACAGCATGAAAAACACCCTTTCATGGTCACCAAATCAATTAAACCTTGCTATAGATCTGCTTTATCACAGACACTTCTGGAAGGATGGGGGAACACAGTTACCCACCAAAGGGCTCTGGACGTTTAAATGAGCAATCGTTTCAGTAACTTATTTTCAATTATTGAAATGCCTCTTGTTCTGGTAGTCCCGAACCCCGTTTCACCAGTATGCATGGTGAAATGCGAACTCTGGCTAAAGGGAGCCAGGGAAACCATAGATGAGTGTAATCTTTGGCCATGCATTCACACTGAATACCCTTTGGAAGTTTATTTTCTTGTGCGGTGTGAGAGATCAATGTCTTCTAGCTGGAATTTTTCACGGAGCGGAAGGAACAGTACTGATTAGGTTTTGTCAATATAAGTTAGTATAGTGAGTTGCTTGTTCTAAATGATTGTGCATCTGGGCTTTTTAGTAAGGTTTCTCTTATTTCTATGGTTGCATTACGGCTCTTAACTTGTATATAACATACAGGTCACCTCTATGCTTTAATCATAGTCCACTTGTCTTCTACAGCCAAATTTAATTTGCTATGCCTCGTGGTCATTCATATTTATTGAAGGAGTTATTTGAAAGCTGGCTTTGGATGACATTTTCTTCTTTGATTAACATTGTGTATAATCGTGAGACGTGTTTTCTTTATTGAAAACTATTTTAGTGAATGTAACAAAAGGTCTTTCTTGATTGTGGAGCTGTGCACTGTTTTCCATTGTAGGAATGCCTTGTTGGAGCCATCTGTTAGTAGTTAAGCTTTAAATTCTATGACAGTTACTCTTGCACTTTACCTCCTTAACTGCTTAGCACCCACTCAATAGATAGTGCACACTTCATGTCAGAATGCACTTTTGTTACTGTTTGAAATCTGCCAATTAATTCGAACCAGTGTGACAAGCTACTGCTTAAAAACATTGTGTTGAGTGAAAGCAAGTTTTGTTCAAGTGGATTATCGCTTGCAATAAAATCGTGACGTTTTTTCTTCATCTCTTTGCACAGTCAGATTCTACTGAATATTTTTTTGGTTATTACGGTTTACAGTCTGTCTCTTGGCTGCCAGCACTGTCACCCTCTACTTGTTTAACCAAGTTACTTCTTTTCCGCAGTTGATTCTCCAAGGGGTAGTGAAGTTGAGCAGTTAAGGCTTACCGTTAAGTGTTTTTTTTAATTAACACACAGTATGACAATGTAAAGGACACAGACTTGATACCAAGTAGTATCTGTCAAATATATCTTCTTGTTCACAGGTGGGTAAAATAAAAGTTAAACTTAGGAATTACGTCAAATCACTTGAAGGTGCTAGCATCTGTTGAGGCACAGATACACACCTCAGGCCCTTTTTGATGTCGTTTTTTTTTTTTTTTAAATCACCTTGGCCTTTATAACCTCTGCACGCTCATGGGGAAAACCAAGGGTGATCTTAGCATTCATTGTATACCCTTGTGTTTACTTTCAGTTAGTCAGTTAAGTAGAGTACACACCTGTGAAATCACGTAGAAACACTGTTGCTTTTTTTGTCTGACTGACATTCACTTGGATATCATGCCAAAAGGCAAAATATTTGAAGAAATTCCAAACTGCCCTAACACGTTACCTAAATCAAATTTCACAAGAGAGTCTTGCTGTTCTCATTTAATGGGGTTACAGGGAGTCCAGTAGTGACAATGTCCCAGCAGGTTGACATAGTCACTGGGTAAGGGAGTCAGTTGGAGATGCAACTGGTCTAATGATTTGTATGGGAACTGGGTGCTAGTTGCTGTAGGCACCTTCAGCAAAGTCCTCCAGGCTTAGCTAGCATGGTCCCGAATCTAAGAACTGGATAGTTAGTCAAAATGTTCAGTTGGCTTAGGCCCTCAGTGGTCTGAGTAACCTTCTACACCCACGGTCTCAAAGAAGCACACATGAGACCTGCGATTTAGGGTCTGGGGGCAATCATGGCTTTAAGCATTTGTAACTCTTGAGCAATTAGACCTCGAATGACCATTCCTTCGGTGCCAGAATTATGGTGACCAGTTGTAACTTAGATGAGGGGTGATGAGCAAAATAAAAAGTCTATCTCTGGGCTGGATATGGGTCGATACAGGCTCTTCTTTGGCACCAGGCAGGGAGAGGATGACGCAAGCTCTCCTCACTCAGTCTTAGAATAAATTTTGACAGCTCTTTGACCTCTGATTTTATAGTCTCTTCTAGGGGAAATTCTGGTTAGCTGAGCTGCAAGTTATTCATGTCTCCTGGGTTAAACAGCTGCTTTTGCTTTTTGTTCCTTTGGAGAGGAAACAGATCCTCTCCCCTCTTGTGGCAGCTCTCCTAAAGCTCTTCCAATATATAGGCCAGCTCACGTTCTTGAGCAGATCATCTAGCAGCAAGGTCCTGTCTTAAGTAAGCATTCTCTCTGATGTAGTGCATGAAGTCTCCTCGAAGTCCTGATGAATTGCGAGTTACTGTTTCAGAGAGGCACGGACTGTAGCTAGTATTGGGAAAAATGCAACCTTCGTTCAAAATCTAAAAGTTCTTCGAGTCAGGTGGGAATGTTTATCACAGGCTTTCCAGGCCGGTGGCCACCCAGTCACCGTTTTTCTTGGTTGACACTAGACAACATTCCCCTGGTTGGTGGGGAAGTTTCAGTAGAGAGAAGCTGGTTTTATCCCAACTTGCAAGTGTTGATTGACAATGTTAGAGAAAGTATTGTATATCTACTTGCTTGAAATAGTTTTTTTCAGAGAAGAAATGCATGCTTATGCTGCAGTAATGGTTCAAATTTGAAATAATTAGTTTCCATTTTGTAGCCATGTCCTTATTTTCCACAATTTGCCCCCAAGGATAGATCTCTTGAGTTTGATGATGTGATCCTCATAAACATGGCATTTTCACAGTAACTCAAAGGGCAGCTGTTTCACTCTCTTTGACACAATCTGGATGTCATTAGCCTTCTGGTGTATGCAGACTATCAATGTTGAACTGTTCTTGATCTGAGATTATTTTTCTTCTCTCAACATTAACTTTACATTCCCTAAATCCCGCCATTTATTTCTTACAGGAGGTCCTGCTGGTGAAAGCAGGTGGTCCACTTGGACTCAGTATTGTTGGTGGAAGCGATCATTCGAGCCATCCTTTCGGAGTCCTTGAACCGGGGGTCTTCATCTCAAAGGTACTGTGAAAAGGGGGCAGTCATCCCGTGTATGGGGAGGTGTGCACTTTGGGGTCAACATGTGCTGGTTCGACAATGTGATTTTAATGGCAGATACCAATTTCTTGAAAGCGCAGTTGTCACTTAATGTTTGTACACACAGAGGGTGTCTGTTCCCACCTCTGATTCTCTGGTCCTTGTCATTTATTCAAGGTGATTCCCCAAGGGCTAGCTGCTCGTAGTGGACTACGAGTAGGCGACAGGATCTTAGAAGTTAACACCATTGACCTGCGACATGCTACCCACCAAGAGGCAGTGAATGCCCTGCTTTCTAACTCGCAAGAAATTCGGATGCTGGTCAGGAGAGATCCTCCACCACCAGGAATGCAGGTACGTACACGGTGTCAAATGTTGAGGATAATTAGGATGGGCACGACACTTGGTAACAAGGCGTTGTGTGTGTGTGTGTGTGTGTGTGTGTCTGTATATAAACTATAGTAGCCACTCCAATAGTATCTACATTTTGTATTTGATGCTTGTTTGGAGGAGTTCCTCACTCCATGGGAATAGCCTTTGTGGAAGGATTGTTTTAGTGCATCTCTTCCCAGACAGGAGTCGACATGACATTAGTTCAGTTTTTTTCAGGGACCTTATGATTAAACATACCTGTTCAACTCAGTGGCTGCTTAGCATTGGAAACAGCAACAGATGACCTGATCGGTCCGATGCATACACATTTTTGGTTTGTTTGCAAAGTTCTCTCCCGTCTGTTTTTAGAATACATTAGGATGAGCTCTTCATACTTGCAGTTGTAAGTCAGTCTTCATTGGGCCACTTCAGCTTTGTAACTGTGTGGGTCTGTTGGTGGCTCAGAGGCTTCCATGAAGGCAGCCAAACTGTAAATGTTAGTGATCATCCTTTGATGCTTTTCAACCTTATCACCAATCAGGATTCTGTAACCAACCTTTAATTCACCTCTTAGTACTATGGCCATCAACAGCAATCAGGTGGACTTGCCTAATTATGGGACAGAGGCTCCTCGATGAGCAAACTGAAGAACCGTGATCGACAAGCCTTACTTCTCATGCCGCCCATCTCTCTCAATATTCAAGCTAGTGTGCGAGTATATGGAGGTCTATGTTCCAGGCTGGCATGGTTTAACATTTGCGCACTGTCACTGGATATTTTGCGGCTTGGCCACACCATAGAATTTATTTTACAACCCTCCTATAACAGCACCAAAAATAGGAACACCATCTACAGAGACAAAAAAAAAGGTTTTTCAGGAAATAGCGATAGAACCGGTGCCCAAATTCGAACGTAGTCTGGGATTTTATTCATGGTTCTTTCTGGTGAATCAGAAATTGGGGTAATGGTGCCTTTTCTGGACCCAAGGAAAAAGTCTATCCTTCAGCATGGTCTCTCTTGTTGGCATACTAGAATCGATCATGAAGAATGTGTCCTAGCGTCCCTCAACTTGGAGGATGCCTATTTCATTTTCCAATTCTCCTCAAGCACAGGAGTTTTATTTGTGGTCAGTGGTCAGCATATTTAGTTCAAGACTCTGCCCTTTGTTTTTTTTGTTTGACTCTGTCTTCATCAAATGTCTGACCCTGTGACTGCAAGGAATTAGGGTGTTTTCCTTACTAGAAGTTTGTCTCATCAAAGGCGCGTGTCATCTGAGCGCACAAAGCAAGCAGTGAATTCGACCATACACAATATTAGTGTAATGTGTACTTTTAAAGCAGACAATGCCGTGGAGTATCTTGGTGCAAAATATGGTGTTTGTTACCAAACTCACTGGTGCTCATACACCTGCTAAACCAAATGAGCCTGACTCTAAACAGGAAAAGAGTGAATACTAACACTGCATCAACAGGTCATATCCCTTGGGTCTTGGCATCTGCACACACATCTAAATGCTTATTCTTCATGGGAAAGGTCCACAACCTGATGTAGTTAATAGAAAAACTCAGAACAGATCGGGATTTGAAATTCTCAAATATAAGACCATGCTAGGGATGATGTCATCTTGTATTCTTCTTATCCCTCAGTGTCGCCTCAGATGCATCCACTCCAACAGCAACTACTAGATCTTTAATGGTGACAAGTTATTGGGACAGCATTATTTCTTGGACTCCTAAAGTAAAGCAATCCATTGCGTGGTGGATTGAGCCGGCCAACATGTATACGGGTCAGGACCACTGTTCCCTCTAAGGTGCGCGCCTGGGCGCGCGTGCACCTAGGTCTCCCGTAGTGCGCATTTAAAAACTTAAAGCGCGCACAGTCAACTGAGGACCTTCGCGCCGCCGCTTTTAATATGCGTGCAGCGCGAAAACGGTCAGATTGTGGGCCTTTTTGTAAGTAATCGTGTTAATCACAGCGCCCGTCATGCGCTGCAATTAACATGATTACTTTTAACAAAGGCACACAATCTGACCTGCAGCTGTGCCCTATTAGGAAATGAAAGGCAGAAAGTCTACAAGCACTTCGTGCTTGTAGACTTGTGCTGCATTTCATTTGTGAATAGAGAGGGTCAGATAGTGTTGTGGGCTCGGCTGGGCAGTGTCTGGAGTCTTATCTCCGGCACGCCCGAGTTTTCACAGGTCTTTAAAGACCATTTGCATATTTACACACTTTTTTTTTTTTCTTTTCAGTTTCATACTGTATTTATTTCATAACTAAAATTCACAAGTAAAAAGACACTTTCCAAGTCTTTTGTAACACCTTTGTTTTCTCCACTAACTGTTTTTCCGACCCATGTGCATAAAAAATGGGCTTGGATTTTGTTTGTTTATTGTAACTGTTATACGATTAGTCAGCCGGAGAGTGAAGCACCAATGAAGAAGATGCTTGTTGAGATGAGGGCATCCCTATCCCACCACACATTTTCCCCTGGGGAACATCAGACAAGTCCTAGTGCCAGTCGCTCAGCTCCCATATAGCCCCCACCCATGTCATTTGCTTCTTCCAATCCTCATTCACGTTTGACCGCTTGTAGCCTCCTTCCCATTCCTGTCCACCTGGGACTGCCGTGCTGCTGATTAAGTCCATTCTGACACTGGTTCAGAGTCAATGTCAAGTAGGTTCTGCTGCAGCTCAGTGCCAGTTGGGTTTTAAATTTTCAGTGTGTGTAATTCTTTTCAGGTAGGCATGTGTGTCAATTCAGAAGGCTTTTTACTTTGCTTTAGAATCCTGACAGACTGCTGATTAAGGCTACTCTTATTCCAGGAACTGTTTGTGATAGAAAAGTAAATACCCTTCACTGTCTAGTACATCTTTAATACTAGCCTTGGTAATAATGGCGTCATCACATTTGAACTTCTGGTCCTTGTGCTGCCGGATAAAGCTTGTATAGTGCCCACTCTCCTAGGTGCCTTGGTGATTAACTACTGCAAATAAGGAATACTTATTATCGTTGTTTAGACTATCTGTTGGCTGTTGATACTGCCCATTCATTCTGCTCTCTTTACTGGAGACCATAAACGGTGTCATGTCCAATTCCAGAGGAAAAGAGACGTATTTAGTGATTTTTCGCCTCAGTTTGGCTGAGTGTTCAAACCGTTTGAGATGAAAACAGGCTACAATCGGTAATTTCTTCATTGTAAGCTGTTTGGTAAATTCCTGTGATCCAGCGCTAACAATAAAAATAATTCTCCTATTATGCTTTGGTCATCCAGGTGCAAATATTTTCCCAACACACACACACTATATCCATATGACGGTGGGGCCCATAACACCGCATATACATTCACTTACTCATTTATTCCCTGGATTTCCTCCGACAATGAACCTAGGAGAAAAACGATTCGCTGGAAGGAGACGGGATACCTCTTTTATCATGATATAATATTTCTCATTTGCTTTTAAGGTATTCCGCTCATTGGTCGATGGACCAACTAGTAGGAATCAGTTGATGGTGATTAAGACCAGCTTAATCACAATAAACTCCTTTATCATTTCATTTTAATCATTGAGCTAAAGAAATCACTGAGTCATTTATTTAAAGAAATAATAAAGTTTATATAAGGTTTTGAATGCAGGAAATGAGGTTAAGCTTATTATTCAGATCATTACATTTATCATCAATATAAGAATATTTTGAAATTGCGAGACTTTTATTAGACGGAAAAATGAGGTTATCATAATAAGAATTCTATAGATCAATCTACCTATCTATCTGGTGAAAGCCTAATAATTCTAATTAAACTCTATCAATTAAAAAGTTCTCCTAAAGCAGCATCTTATACTCAACTGGAAAAGGAAAATAACAGCAGCAGCATCAGCTCGTCAGCATCAGCAACCGCAACTTCTCCCATCTACAGCATCTAACTCACGCAGCATCTAACTTCTGCAGCATCTCCCGCAGCATTCGAACAGCATTCTATTCTCCAGCATTCTAATCCCTCCCACCAAGAGTAGGTCTTATACCCTAATTCTAGCTTACAGCATAAAATGTTTCTTCTTACATGGCGCGATTCATTCTCATTGGTCACAAACTCAGGTCCATATACATTTTAATCAAACTTCCTGGTCTTAACCAGTTCCGTGTGGAATGTCTATGCAAGCACCGTTTCTCACAGCTCATGCACTTGCTCATCCGTTTCGATCAGTCCAAATTGTATCTTTTTCTGCTACATTTTGTGTACAACTGTTCCGTCTATTGATTCTGTCGGACTTCTCACGCTTCTTGTCGATCATCTTGGCACACATCTGCTCAGAAGGGTCATGACAGCCTTGACCATACTTTCATCCCAGCCTCTCGGCATCAGCACATGATCATCCTTTTTCCACAGCCTCTCGCCTCTATCACATGGTTCCTTGCGCATGCGTACTCTAGCAACTCGCGGCCATTTTATATTGCTGCTCGACAGGCCTAAGCGCACTATTTTCAAAGATAAACAAAATATTATTAAAACAAGGAAATATAAAACCCTTTCGTTTCCCTCCCGTCTTCTACGTACCCCAATTAGGTATTACCTAGCAAAAAGCAACATATAAAGCTGTCCCTTACTTACCATCGCTTTATTTTGCAACTACACGTTTTATTTAAAAGCACGGATCATGCATTTATTTACTTAGTATGCAACTATTATGTTATGTTAGACACGTAAACAATTAGAAGTCAATTAATTTGCACACAGAATTGCGTGTTACCTTTATCCCTTAACATACATTGTTGGTTATTTACTTAAACGAACATGTTTGTTAATAATTTACGAAAATATTAGGAGGTTAAAAAAATTTCAATTATCCTGCTCCATCAACTCCCCCCTTTGGTGATTTTTAATATCACCACAAAACCCAAGTTATACAATTTTCTCAGACAGCATATATCTTTTATCCATTTGCTTTTGTTAGTTTACACAACTGTATCCCTTTCAACTTGTCTCTTCGTTTTCTTGTACATGTTCTCTTTTATTTCTTCTAATTCTATTTCACCCATTTCTCTCCTTGTTTATCATGTTTTCTTTTTCTATTTTATTCTGCCTTCTTTTTCTCTTTATACATGTTATTGCAAGTTTCAGCATTAAAATAATTATTATCATGGTTGCTATTATTATAACTTTCCCTATTATTAATCCACTCATTTTTGTTAACCAATTTATTACAGAAGAAAACCCTTTACCAAGTTTTCCAAAAGCACTTTCAACCTCCAGTGGAACAAGTTCTTTGTGCAAATTTGTAATATTTGTTATATACTTTTGTATACTTTTGCTTTTATCTGGAATGTAAGTGCAACAATGTTGGACTTTCAGCATTCCACAGACTCCGCCCTCTTTTGCCAAAAGAATGTCAAGGGCAAGACGATTTTGCATCACCATAGCTCTCATGGCAACCATCTCGGTATTTACCATCAAGAACCCTCCAGCAGTATCTGTAGATAAACGATCTACCATTGTGGATAATTTCCGAATACTAAATGCATTCAAAGATATTCCCACTGCTGGTATCAATGCACCAAAAATATCACCTACTATTTCTGAAAAACTTTCCCTTTTTCTACGTGTAAAGGTATTTATCATTTTGTGTGTTCCTTTTTCTTTTCTATCCACATGAAAAATCTTTGGAAAGACCAGGCCTAAGTAACATGACCCATACCAATGGTCCGGCAACCTATAATAAGCCCTAAATCCGCAAATATAATAAATCCCTGGGAATATTGGATCTTTTCCCCCTTTGAATCCCCATCCACCTAAAATTTGGTAATTGTCATAGCAATTACTGGAACCCACAAAATAATTGTCATATCTTGTCTTATTTCTTCTAATGCACAACCTTCCCTGTTGGGGCCAATCCAGAGTCATAGCTGCATTTATCTTTTTCTTGTCATGATTGTCTTCCTCAAACGCCCAAAGAGGTGTTTTTGTCTCTTCTATCACTTTTCTTTGGAATTTCACTCTTCTTTCTTCAACCATTTCTAAAAATACCTTTTCTTCCTTCTTTAATTCACAGGTAAGGTTGTACCTAATTATACTATCTAATGTTAAAATCTTATCTTCTAAAAAATATTCACCAAACATTTTTCCCTCTTTTATTTTGTTAAGCTCGGGAACTACAGAAACCTTTGCAAATATCTTATTTATGTCAGTGTAATAATATTCTAATCTACCTGTTTTATAAAATAAACTTGCTAAAACACTACATGTTATTCCATATGTCAAAGGGAGGTGATGATAAGTCACACCCTCTGCTACAGATGCAGGCAACTGCATACAAACATAACAATCTCTTACATCCATTGTTTCTACATACTCATATAATAATTTAGTAAAAACATTTTTTGAAAAATCTGTTATTGATTTGTCCTTGTGTAATTCTGCACTACTCTTTAAAATAACTGGCTCTTGAGTGTTAGCTCCCTTTTCTTTCTCAGTGTTATTAGACACTTCTATTACAGCTAAACTAATTGGAATAGTGATTGCTAGAACCACCCATACGGTTATTAATAATCCTGTACAAAAACAGCACATTTTGCACCATCTACTTAAAAACTCACATCTACATTTTCTATCTCTAGTATTCTCCATTTTGTTTTATAGGAAATTGTGTCACTACACCTCAGAAATGACTTGCTTGTCACTCTGTACTTCCAATGTTTTGTCTTTGCTTGGTACTTTCTTTCAATTCTTTATCAGAATTCTTTCTTTGTCACATCCGGTAAAGTCGTCAGATCTAGTGTTTTGTCAAATTCGGTAAAACTATCTATACTTCTTCAGGTTTGTTGCACTTCACTTTCTCCCATCAGGTTTCTTTGTTCTGGGTTTTCGTGAGTGTTCAATTCTTCTTTGTGACTAGTCAAAGCACGATACAACCATTCAGGCGATCTATACTTCTGATTTACTTTCTTTATTCTCTTCGTTTTCTGCAAGTGTTTTCCACCTTGTTTTTCTTGCTCCTTTTGACTTGTTATTTCATTCACTTGTTCAGCACTTTTCCCATCCAATTTTATGATTCTGTATCTTAATTTTCTTACTCCGTTGGGCCAATTGTCTCCTTTTCTTGGCCTTTTGGCTTCACTTCCTTTTTCCTCTCTTTTTGTTTTCCAATTTCTTTTTCTTGTCTTTAGTTTTTCATTTCTTTCTTCTCCACTTTCTTCAGATCCTGTTTCAAATCCTTTGTTATTTCCTCTTATTTTGAAACTTATTATTTCATTTTCTTCTACTTGTTGTTCTTTCCTTATCTTCCTTCGTTCACCTATTTCTGTCCCTCCTCGAGGTTCTTCCGAATTTGTGTCAGTCTTTCTATTTGCTTCTAAATTTACCTGTTCTTGTGTTTGACTATCTGTCCCTACTGCTCCTCTGGGATTTTCCGATTTTTCTAACTTTTTATTTGAAACTCTCCCTTCTTCATCTATTAATATTACCTCCGAAGGATTTTTACCATAACTTGTACTTGGTTGTTCACTGTCACTATCTTCTTGCTCAGTTTCTTCTCTTATGCTTTCAAAATTCCACTTTCTTTTTAGAATTTCTTCACAATTCGAATGCTCTGTTTCTGATTCTGAACTGGTGTCCGATATTTCCAGATGTCGACTTACAGGTCGATCTTCAGGTTCTGGCACCCTGTCTGTTTCTTCTTCTCTTTCTGATGCTGAACTGTTATCTGATATCTCCAAATGTCGACTCACATGTCGATCTTTTGGTTCCGGAACTCTGATAGTGTGACTGGCATGCACCCAGTGTTTCACTCCTGCACACTTGACTGCAGTGGTTGTTATCAGGATCACTTGTCGTGGTTCATCCCAGCGAGGAACCAAACAGTTTCTTCTCCGGTGGACTTTTATTCGAACCCAATCTCCTGGATTCAAGTCGTGAGCTGGTTTTCTTTCAAGAGTGGTCGCATCCGGTCCAACCTGATGAAACACAGAACGCACCACATCAGCCAATCCTTTGCAATAATCCAGCACTAGATCATCAGTTATAGTCAGTAGCTTGTTGACAGGTACTTGTGCTTGTCTCATTGCTCGTCCCATGATTATTTCATGTGGACTGAGTCCAGTTTTCCTTTCCGGAATACTTCTGATTGTCATCAGAACCAATGGCAAAGCATCTGGCCATTTTAGTCCTGTCGCTTGACACATTTTTCCTAATCTGTTCTTGATTGTTCCATTCACTTGCTCTACTATTCCAGAAGCCTCTGGTCTGTATGAAATGAAATGAAATTTGTACTTGTAAAGCGCACTTATACCCCCAAAGGGGTGTCCTGGCGCTGTACGCATACCGCTGTGGAACCCTTCCTGGCTTTTCCCTGTGAAATGTCCACTCCTGGGCACCCCCAAGGTGAAGCCAGGCATCCCAGCGCTGTTGGGGCCGTTGTGGAGATTAAGCAAGCTATTGCCCAGAGTTGCAGAGTGGGACCCATGATTAGAATAGGCACCGAGGCGAGAATTATCAGGTCCGAGGAAATTGAGCCCAAGACCCGCCGAGGCAGGAATTGAACCCTGGTCCCGGGCCAGATCTCTGCATCAGGGTCTGCCGCTCTAACCATTGAGCCACACTTCTCCACGTATGCACAGAAGTGTGCACAGTGTAGTTTCTGTTTAATACTAAGTGCTTCACAAATCAATTTAACGAACTCATTTTGAAAATGTGTTCCTCTATCTGTTTCAATCGTGACTGGAAAACCATACCTCGGAATGAATTCTCGCAGCATAAGTTTTGCTACCGTAATACTATCATTCCTTCTGGTTGGGTATGCCTCCACCCAACGGGAAAACAAACAGACGACCACTAGGACATATCTTAGTCTGTTGCAAGGTGGCATTTCAATAAAATCCATTTGCATTCTAGTGAAAGGACCCCCTTCTCATCCTATTCTCCCTAGACTCACTACTGTCTTCCTTCCTGGATTTAACTGTTGACAAATAAGACATCTCTGACAAAGACTCTCAGCTATGGCTCTGAATTTTGGATTGTACCATGTTTGTCTAAAAAGTCTGATCATTGAATCTCTCCCAATATGGGCTTGTCCATGGTACATCCGTGCCATGTCAGAAATCATGCTATCAGGCATAACTGGTCTCTCATCCCTGTAAACCCAAACATCAGTTTCTTCATGTTTTCTGCATCCTGCTTTTATCCATGTATCTTTTTCCTCATCCTCTGCAGCTTCTTGTAACTGTCTCACTTCATCCCATGTTTCAATGGAGTTAGTAAAAAGCAAAGGACAAGAAATATGCTCTCTTTCACGACATTTATTCAAAGAAACCACATTCTTTGCACAGTACTGTGCCATTTCGTCAGCATAATTATTGCCGACAGTTATGTAGTCTTCCCCATTTTTATGTGCATTGCACTTCACTACAGCAATTTGTTTAGGCAGCTGTATTGCCTCAAGCAGTTTTTTCACAAAATCTCCATTTCTGATGGGCGTTCCTGCAGACGTCAAGAAACCCCTTTGTGACCAAATCTGACCAAAGTCATGCACGACCCCAAAACCGTACTGACTATCTGTCACAATCGTAACCCGTACATTTCTTCGCAACTTGCATGCTTGAATCAGAGCTACTAATTCTGCGACTTGAGCAGACCGTACACCTTTCAAACAAGATGCTTCCATTACAGTTGCTACTGTGCACTGCATATGCTGCACTTAGAACTCCATCACTCGTTCTCAAACATGAGCCATCCACAAACAGAATATAATCTGATTCTTTCAAAGGCTCATCTCGTATGTCAGACCTTGGTTTTGTACAGTATTCAAGCACATTCAGACAATCGTGATCTACTTCATCCATTTCAATCACACTCTCTTCATCTGGCAATGATGTTGATGGATTCACATTCATACATCTGTCAATGGTCACATTATCTGCACTCAAAATTACTTTTTCATACCTAGTCAGCCGACTATGTGTCATGTATTGTGTTTTCGTTCTTGTCAAAAGAATTTCCACAGAATGGGGAACATATACTCTTAATGGATACCCCATCACTATACCTTCACTTTGTTCCAGACTCACACAAGTAGCAGCAACTGCTTTCAAACATCTAGGCAATGCTTTCGCTACAGGGTCTAAAACTGCTGAAAAATATGCAATTGGTCTTTTCATAGTTCCATGTCTCTGCACCAAAACTGAAAATGCACATCCATCTCTTTCACTGCAATACAGTTCAAAATCTTTCTCATAGTCAGGCATTCCTAGTGCTGGAGCCTCACATAATTTCTTTTTCAGCTCTCTGAATGCTTTCATTTCTTCATCATTCATTTCAAAAGGATCTTTAACATCTTTCTTGGTAAGTTTCTGCAATGGTTTTGCAATTAGTGAAAAACCGCTTATCCATTGTCGACAATATCCAACCATTCCCAAAAACATTCTTACCTCTCTTTGTGTCATTGGAGCTCTCATTCCTTGAATCATTTTTATCCTTTCAGTCGTTACCTTTCGCACTCCTTTCTCAATTTTGTGCCCTAAATACTGGACTTCTTGTTGACAAAACTGCAATTTTGAAGGGGACACTTTATGTCCTCTTTTTTGCTAAATGATTCAGCAAAGCAATTGTATCATTGACACATGCTTCTTTCGTTTTTGATGCCACCAGTAGGTCATCAATATACTGAACCATTACTGACTTTTCTGGCATTCTTAGATCTTCCAATGATTTCTTTCGGATCTGATTAAAGATCGAGGGACTTTCTGTGTACCCTTGAGGAATTCGGCACCATGCCAAAATACGCTCTCCAAACCTAAATGCAAATAATGGCTGGCTATCTGGATGCAATGGAATAGAGAAAAATGCATGACATAAATCAATTACTGTGTACCATTCTGCTTCACGTGGAATCTGGTATAGAATCACAGCAGGGTTTGGTACTATTGGGCAACAAGGTACAACAATTTTGTTTACCTTCCTTAAATCCTGTACGATTCTATATGTTCCGTTTGGCTTTTTCAGTCCCATTATAAGAGAATTACATGGACTGCTCATGATTTCTTTTAGAATCCCTTGTTCAATCATTTTATTTATTACTGGCGTTATTCCTTCAATTATCTCTGGAGTCAATTTATATTGGGGCGTGTTTGGGTAACTTGTTCCTTCTTTTACTGTTATTTTAACGGGATCTACTCCTTTCATTAATCCTACATCTTCTCCTGTAAAGTCCCATACTTCCTCTTTCACTGTCCCCTTTAATTCAATTGGGATTTTCTCTGCATCAAATACAGGAAACAAATCATTTACTTCTGGTTCTAAGTTTACCATTGTCATTTTATACAGCACATCCTCATCTGGAGTCTGAAATGCAATTCCGTCTGGGGTACAATAAATTGTGCAGTTTATTTTGCACAATAAATCGCGTCCTAGAAGGTTCACGGGACTACAATCACATACCACAAATCGGTGCATTTCACTAAATGGACCAATTCTTACCTTTACTAATTTAGTAAGAGGCGTTTTAATTTGCTGATTGGAAACTCCAACCACTTGGATATGTTCACCTGAGAGAGGAAGGTTTGGAATTTCTACTGACCTAACAGTAGAACGGGTAGCTCCAGTGTCAACAAGGAATGTTACATTTGCACCATTCACTTCTCCATCCACAAATGGACCAGACTGATCTCCCTCTAGAGTTGCGCCAAGCACGCACTCTTCCCTCTCTCTTAAGCACCGTCAGGAACTCTCATCCGTGTCATCCTCATCCTGTCGCAACCAATACTGGGAAATGGCAGCTGCACGCGGCAACTGTTACCTGTTCTCCTTCGTAGAATCCTGTTTCCGCACTGTATTTCTGTTGATTAACACTCTTGGGAAGTGGTGGTTGTGGCACCTGACTTTGTTGAGTAACTACCTCACTCTGCACCTGTGAATTTAATGATTGATTTTCCACATTAGGTTTTGGAGGAAATTTACACTTGTTTCTCCCAATGTCCTAGCTTTCCGCAGTTGTGGCATGGCCACTTTTTCTTTGCCTCATCTATGCTCATTTGTCCTTTTCCTTTACCTATATTAGGTCGGGATTTAAACTGTCCTGTTTCATTACCAGAATTATTCAATTGAGCTTCTTGCTTCTCTGCAACTTTCACCTGTGCCCACATGGCCTTTTCTTTCAATTTACGCTGTTTACTCTCAATTTCATCACTACAATATTTAGCATATCTGAAGACTTCATCCACTGTGCTATTCTGCCAACCAATCAAGTGCTGCTTAATCATTTCACTTATCTCTGGTTTTTTATCCATACACAAACCTATATACAAAATGACTCGTATCCTTCTCGTTCAAAGTCTCATAACCACTATACTGTTTGAAAACCAACAACAATCTCTCATAGTAGGCGTGCACTGACTCTTTGCTTTCCTGCGTTCTGTCTATTTTTAACCAATCTGTTTCTTTTGGTGGAATTTTATTTTTCAGAAAAGTAACTACTTGGTCGTATTTCCTCATTACTTCTGGACCTGGCGCTCCTGTTTTGGCATCCCTTGGATATTCTACAGTTGGCCAATCAATGGTAATCTTACATTCTGTCCACAAATCAGCTGGCACTACTATATCAAACAATCCATCCAAATCTATCCACAGTACTTTTGATACCTTAACAAATCTTTCCACTTGTCTGTACCACTCTACTGGTTTCTCTCTTAATTTTGGGAAGTCATTTGTAAATGACAGTATATCCTGTCTGGTCCATGGAACATGCACATAACTACCACCTGGTGTTTCTCTTCGGGTATTCCCTAGCAACTGGTTCCCTATCTGTTACTGCAAAAGCCAAAGAGGCTTTATCTGTTGTTTTCTCATTCCTTTTCGACCATCTATGTCTCCATCTATCCACATCACCCCATTTTCTCAATAAAACAATCGGCTCTTTTATTTGGGTCAGTCTTCCTGATGTGTTCAAATTCTCTGTCTTTCTCACAAAAATCTACTCTGTACGGTTTCTGCAACGTCCTTACTTTCACAAACTCTACTCCTAATTCGCTTGCAATCTCTTCCAATTTGTCATGTAAATTTCTGGCTCTCCATGTAAGACTCTTGCACAAAAACATAATCTCATCATCCTGATAATTCTTTAGTTTTTCTGTTCCAATTGTTCCCAAAATCAATTCTTCCATGTCTATTTTTAACCTAATTACATCTAATGGTTTTTCATCCGGTTCTTTTACTTTAAGCGCTTTCATCCATTCATTCAACTCTTCTGGAGTCGGACCTACAGGCGTACTATTTAATTCTATCCAATCGCTGCTCTTTTCTGGTGTTCTTGATGCGGACTCTGTCACCATAGGCATTCTCCTTATTTCATTCTCATTTATCGTCAAATTTGTAGGTGGGCTTGGTCTATAGGTACTAGCCAAATTGTGTGCCCCTTCTTTATTCAGTTCCATCCCTTCTCTTTTTCTTTGCAAATGTGAATTCATGGGAATCACCAAAGAATGATCATTAATTTTCTGATTCTCAAAAATTGGCATTACTGGACCTATCGTTACTGGTACAGTTACAGCTTCCATATTTCTTGTCAATTTTCTTATTTTCTCAGTCAATTCCTTTGTCGTTTTTGCTAATTCGGTTGCATTGTCACTTTCTATCTCTTCATTTTGTGAAGTTTTAAATGTTTCTTGTGACCTATTTGTTTCATTTCTTCGTTCAGGTTTTTTATTCCTCCCAGTTTCCATTAGTGGTGCATTAGGTGTCACCACCGCAGAAGTCGGTTGGTATGGAGGTGGGTTTCTGTTTAAAATATCTTCCAGCAATTCGTCATCTGTTTCACTACCACCATACACATACTTCTCTACCACTACATGTTTCTTTTTCTCGGTACACTTTCTCTTCGCTTCTTCCTCAACTGCAAAAGCTGGAAACAAACCTCCTGTCATGTTAGCATATCTCCATCGCTTTACTCTGTCCTCATGATTTATTCCCCACAGCCTTCCAGGCAAAAACTCATGATTCTTTAATCCTCTGGATCTCTCTCGCTCATACATCTCATCTTCCCATTCCGTTAAAGCTTCAAACTGTGTCGGTCTAGGTTCTAACATTACCATCTTTTCTCTCAAGTTCCGTAGTACAGCTACATTAAATGAACCATTCTCAGGAAAAGCCAATGCTCCATCATTCTTGGTGTATTTTGTCCAATTTTCTAACCATATGCATGTATGATATCCATATTTCAGCATCAAATGTGAAGCTGGTGATTTCGGCGGAGGAATTATTTGTCCCTCTCTAGTCACTACTTTTTTGTCCTTCTTAAAGAAGTTCTTAACTTTCGACATCCATGACGTTTTCTCTTTACCATACTCATAATACGACATGATTCACAACCTTTTTCTCCTTAAACAAATCCGCACTTCAAAACTGTTCTCTATGCGTTATTTCAACCAATCCTAGCGCGACTCACACTAACACTCCA
Source organism: Calotriton arnoldi (assembly GCA_963921515.1). Taxonomy (NCBI): domain Eukaryota; kingdom Metazoa; phylum Chordata; class Amphibia; order Caudata; family Salamandridae; genus Calotriton; species Calotriton arnoldi. Next base: position 844,363 of record CAWUFW010006065.1, read on the forward strand.
ATCACAGCGATTTCTATCTACGGCGCACTGTCCAATCCCAGCGCGGCTTTTGTCTACGTCAGTTCTGCTCCTGTTCTCATGTGACTATCGCACTGTCCAATCCCAGCGCGACTCTTGTCTACGTCACTTTTGCTCTTGACCCCTCCTTTACAAAATTTATCGGCAATTTCTTTTTCAACAATTTTGTTAGTTACAACATTTTAACCACATTTCCATTGTCTGATTCGCTAAACCGAAAAGTTAGCTTTGACCATTTACACAAGAATTCTGTATTTTCCAGTAGGCAGCACTTACCTCTACCCTACCACAGAATTTTCAGTTTCGCCGAAAAAGTAGCACTTTCCTCTACCTTACCCTTCTTTCAAGCAATCAGTAAACCCGTTTCTCTGGGGATAAAACACATGTGGAGACTATACTGCTCCTGAGAATTAAGGCCAGAGTTTCACAAGAAAACCGATCACTATTTCATTTACACACCTTTTTCACTCAAAAATGTCCCTATTATAACACAACCTGTGTTATTACCAAAAATGAACTCGCAGTGTACAATTCCATGTGACTTCTCTTGCCACACGTGTTCCACTTCCTACTTCCCGGAAGCGTGAAAACTTACATATAACATAACGCGACTCAACAAAAAGTGTTAGACATAAACTTATCAATAATCTATAATCAATAATCACCAAACTAATCTATAGTAACCATCCTCTGCTACCAAGAAATCTGATCCAGCGCTAACAATAAAAATAATTCTCCTATTATGTTTTGGTCATCCAGGTGCAAATATTTTCCTAACGCACACACACTATATCCATATGACGGTGGGGCCCATAACACCGCATATACATTCACTTGCTCATTTATTCCCTGGATTTCCTCCGACAATGAACCTAGGAGAAAAACGATTCGCTGGAAGGAGACGGGATACCTCTTTTATCATTATATAATATTTCTCATTTGCTTTTAAGGTATTTCGCTCATTGGTCGATGGACCAACTAGTAGGAATCAGTTGATGGTGATTAAGACCAGCTTAATCACAATAAACTCCTTTATCATTTCATTTTAATCATTGAGCTAAAGAAATCAGTCATTTATTTAAAGAAATAATAAAGTTTATATAAGGTTTTGAATGCAGGAAATGAGGTTAAGCTTATTATTCAGATCATTACATTTATCATCAATATAAGAATATTTTGAAATTGCGAGACACTTTTATTAGACGGAAAAATGAGGTTATCATAATAAGAATTCTATAGATCAATCTACCTATCTATCTGGTGAAAGCCTAATAATTCTAATTAAACTCTATCAATTAAAAAGTTCTCCTAAAGCAGCATCTTATACTCAACTGGAAAAGGAAAATAGCAGCAGCATCAGCTCATCAGCAACCGCAACTTCTCTCATCTTCAGCATCTAACTCACGCAGCATCTAACTTCTGCAGCATCTCCCGCAGCATTCGAACAGCATTCTATTCTCCAGCATTCTAACCCCTCCCACCAAGAGTAGGTCTTCTTATACCCTAATTCTAGCTTACAGCATAAAATGTTTCTTCTTACATGGCGCGATTCATTCTCATTGGTCACAAACTCGGGTCCATATACATTTTAATCAAACTTCCTGGTCTTAACCAGTTCCGTGTGGAATGTCTATGCAAGCACCGTTTCTCACAGTTCATGCACTTGCTCATCCGTTTCGATCAGTCCAAATTGTATCTTTTTCTGCTACATTTTGTGTACAACTGTTCCGTCTATTGATTCGGTCGGACTTCTCGCGCTTCTTGTCGATCATCTTGGCACACATCTGCTCAGAAGGGTCATGACAGCCTTGACCATACTTTCATCCCAGCCTCTCGGCATCAGCACATGATCATCCTTTTTCTACAGCCTCTCGCCTCTATCACATGGTCCCTTGCGCATGCGTACTCTAGCAACTCGCGGCCATTTTATATTGCTGCTCGACAGGCCTAAGCGCACTATTTTCAAAGATAAACAAAATATTATTAAAACAAGGAAATATAAAACCCTTTCGTTTCCCTCCCGTCTTCTACGTACCCCAATTAGGTATTACCTAGCAAAAAGCAACATATAAAGCTGTCCCTTACTTACCATCGCTTTATTTTGCAACTACACGTTTTATTTAAAAGCACGGATCATGCATTTATTATTTACTTAGTACGCAACTATTATGTTATGTTAGACACGTAAACAATTAGAAGTCAATTAATTTGCACACAGAATTGCGTGTTATCTTTATCCCTTAACATACATTGTTGGTTATTTACTTAAACGAACATGTTTGTTAATAATTTACGAAAATATTAGGAGGTTAAAAAATTTTCAGTTATCCTGCTCCATCACCTGGTAACTGTGGCGACCGCTACATTTGATTTTGGCACTGCTTCCTAAATGCTCGGGTCGTGTAAACCTTCTCAGGCAGTCTGTGTAGTAGTTCCTGTTACATGACTTTCCCCCTTCACCACACTGCCATCGCTTCCCGGGCTCAGTGGCCAGAACGGGGTGGAGGAGCCAGGCAAATCCAAACTTATGTCCCAAAATGGGTCTATTGTTGTGGAAACACCATGGCAGACTTGACACGTGACGTCAGACTGCAGTCCATCTGTAAAGATTTGGTCTATGATGCAGTTACAGTGGTTGGGATTGTTGGCCTTTTTCCAATTATCGTCACCTCCATCACTCCTGGGGTGTTCAGCTCCAGCGCAACCATTACCTTTGCAGTGTCTGTGTAGCACATATAATGCAGCGATGAGGAATTTGTGTGCATCCTGTTGCTCGTACCCTGCTAAATGACGTGCATGCGTCCTCACCAGATGCAATAACCTATAGGGAATGTGAGGAGATCGGTGCCCAGAGTAAAACTCCTGAAAGAGTGTAGACATTTCACAAACAAGACATGAGCTTGAGCTTTGCATTTCACATTTGTGCCTGTCTGAAAGGAAAAAGTCTCGCAGTAGTGGAGTGTGGGTAAGTGCTTGAACGATACAGTTCATAAAACACGTATTTCCAAGGTTGATCAGCCCCCGTAGACCTATGGTGCAGTTAGTGGTTATTTTTAGGTCTCGCCTGAGCCAGCGCGCATGCGCTGCTCTGGCGAGACTTTTAGTAAGCGGGTTTTGGAAGTGCAAACAGTGGCTTTGGCTGGGGACTAGCCTGCGTTCACGCGAGCGTGCACGCGCGATCAGGCGCCATATGGCTTCCCTCGCCATCTGGACGCTCGCGTGAACGCAAGCTGGTCGCCAGCAAAAGCCACTGTTTGCACTTACAAAACCCGCGATTACTTTCACGGCCGCGCGGCCGTGTCAGTGAAGTAAATGTAAACGTGAAGTCTTATACTTCAGGTTTTTTTTTTAACTTACAAGGTCCCAAAGGCGAGACCTATTGGCTATGCCAATGCTTGTTCTTCTCTTGGGATTGTCGTAGCAATTCTAATTCTCGTTTTGTTGGCTCCCACGTTGAATATTTCTCTCCAACTCCTGTCATTGTATACTGGTAAGGAGAAACCATTGTTGGGGTGAAAGCTTGTAGTTTCCAAGCTTTCCGCTGTTCTTCTTTGGCAATTTGTTCCATGTCTTTGTCGGAAATGTAATCTTGACACAAAAAGCAGTATATACCCCCATACAAAAGGTCTATGGCTAAATTATATTGTTTTGCTTTTGCGTGCTCGTGGATATATTTCTGTGTAAACAGCCAAAAAAGACACAGTAGAGGCATGAGTGAAGTCTGTTCAAGTGGGCACCGCACATGTGACAAATGCAAGACTTAGCCTTGCGTTTCCTGGTCTCGGGGGTGCCACGGCACACGAAGCACTGGTAGATGACTCGCAGCTTCTGCTTCCAGTTCTCCACCTTAAAGCTGTTCACATGGGAGCAGCCGGCCGGACTCATGACAGAAGACACATGAATTCAAGGGATTGGGGGGCGCCGGGGAGGGGAGCCTGGTAGAGAGTTCCAACACACTCACAGATGGAGAGGTGTGGGGGGCTGGCGGTGACTGCACAGTAGCTACAGGGGAAAGGGGGAGGTCCTGTGCTTGGAATAGGAAGTGCAGTCCTGCAGTTTGGGCTTTGTGGTCTGATGGGGTGGAGGCTTCAAGTGCAGGTATCTCAGAGGAATCAGTCTTGTATGTGGCGGTATCGAGAGGGAAGGGATTTGAAATGGAACATACAAGAGGGTAGCAGCCATGTTGGTTTCTTATGGAGAGGTTGGGATGAGAGCGTATGAGGCAATCTCTGGACTAAAAGCACCACTCTAATTGTGATGTTAATGTGCCTCTGGAGAAGGAGTATTGGGTGGGACAGGTACGTGAGAAGGGAGGGTAGAGGAAGGGAGAAGACTGGTAGGGGTGCCCGTGATGGGAAAGTCTCTCTCAGTGGGAGAGCCAGCCTCTCTCGTATACCACTGCTTCTCTTCACCTCCGCGGCCCGGCCCCCCTCGCCAGCAGCGCCGTGCAGCTCATGGAGCGGCCGCTCCTCCTCCTTTACAGACCAGAGGGGACACAAAGCAGTGCCCGAAAGACCGGGGGCCCGCGCAGCTCGCAAGCACTCTCTAATTCATTGATGGGCAGAGGGAGGAGTCCAGGCTGCACTCCCTACCGCTGCCTCAGCCGCACTCTCCCTGGCCAAGCAGCACACCTACACACATTTGTAAACTGGTTACCGAGGCTTACATTTTTTTTTTTGGTTCCAGTACCCCCTGGGCCCCACTCTTCCTATTCCTTTGCGGTAGTGTGAGAATCCATTTCATGAAGAGGAATATAAAGTAGGGTTGCCAAAAGAACATGCATTGGCATAGCCAATAGGTCTCGCTTTTGGGACCTTATAAGTATTTAGTTTTGCAGCGTGAATCTTTCTGGATTCACTATGCTGTGCATTATTCCGCCATCTCGTGGTTGGGTCCGGATTCGTAGTCTTTTCTTTGTTTTTGTGTTTTTTTTTTTTTTTTTTGTTGGCCCAGGTGGGCGGCGACGCCCACCATTTGGTGTCTTCGGTGACGTCGTCGCGCTTCCGGCGGAAGCTCCCACCTTTGGTAGCCATCTTCAGATTCTTTTTTCCGCCGTGGTGTCTGGATCGTTGCCGAGAAGTTCCAGAAAGTTTGGACGAAGAATCTCGAAAAGTCGAAATTTCATCAAAGAAGATGTACTCCTGAGACACCGGACGACGACACTAGTACCGGAGAAGAAGGACGACGAGGTAGAAGGTCCACGACCAAAATCTCGACGCCTACAGAGAATGCGCTCACAGGGGGCTCCCTAAGCGCGGTTATGGACAAGACTCCGTTCAAGTTCTGCAGAAATTGCCACCACAAATACGCCCAAAAAGACCAGCACCCAGTCTGCAACCTCTGCTTGCCGCTCGACCACGCCAGCGAAGACTGCAACGCGTGCTCGGCGTTCACCCCGAAGACCCTCCGGGTGAGAGACAGACAGAGAAGAGCGAACTACAGCATGCAGGGCCAGGGACCAGCACCATCTCTTCGAGACCTGGGTCTCTCGAGCGGAGAGGAGGACAACATCGCAGAGGGACCAGAGGACTGCGCTGTCGTCGAAATCGAAAAGAAAACGTCGAAGGAGGTAAGTGAGTCGTCGACCCCAAAACACCAAAGCGACGCTCGAAAGAGTGAAGCCAGAATCCCTAGCGACACTCCGAGAAGTGTAGCAAAGTCCTCGAAGGAGCGTTGCCGCCGAAACACTCGATGAAAGCAACAGCACCAAGGGACAAACAGCCGAGCGGATCCTTGGACAAGGACTCTCAATCGGCGAAAGCCTCCGAAAAACGAAGGCGTCGAAGGTCGTCCCCGAAAAGGAAACCTCGACACCGAGAAAGGAAGGCCCGGCGTCTGTTTCGACGACCGCGACCACGAAGAGAGGCACTGCACCACTCGACGCCGAAAAGGCCCACGAGATGGCGAAAAAGAAGAGGAGGCTCGAGGCAGAGATGGCGAGCATCCTGCAACGCAAAAAAGACTTCGACGAGAAGATGAAACAATACGCTATTCCGTCGAAGCAAGCCCACGAGGCAGTCGAGGAGTTTGAGGCCGAAGTTGTCGAGGCCCCGGGGACACCCGAACAGCTCGAAGACCAGGACGAGGAATACTACTACTTCGAGGCCGAAGGCGAAGAAGAGATGCTGTCTTACAGGGACTCGGCGTCCTCTGAAGTACAAGACCTAGACTGGCAAGACCTCGACACAGAGTCACCAGAAGAAGGGGTAGACACTTACCCCTCGAGACCTTCGCCGCCAGACGACATCGGAGTCTACAATGAGGTCGTGCAGAAGGCTGCAAAAACTTATGGGGTCGAAATGCAGGAGGAAAAAACAAAAGCAGGTTTCCTCTTCGAAAACCTGCTCCCCCAACAGACAAGGAGCCAATTTCTACCCATGTTACCTGGCATTCTCGACCAGGGAAGGGAGGCCTTCAGGGAACCAGCAATCTGCAAGGCGGTTACCCCGAGGAGCGAAAAGAAGTATAAGCACTCCACAAAAGATCCTGCATACATACAGGGGTCTGTACCAGCAGACTCCATTATCGCTGCAACAGCCAGGAAGAGGGCCGGTGTGCCCACCAACACAGGTCCACCTCCAGACAAGGAGAGCAAAAGAATAGACCTCACAGGACGTAAGGTGGAGAGGAACGCAGCCATACACTGGCGTATCGCCAACTCCAACGCCCTCATCAGCAGGCATGCATACCAGCATTGGGCAGAAATGAGCCAGCTCATTAAGCACCTGCCAGAAGAACACCAACAAAGGGCCAATTACCTAGCGGAAGAAGGCAAGGCCATCGCGAACACTTGCCTAAAGTCAGCCTTGGACGCAGCAGAGAACTCCAGCAGGCAAATGATGATAGGGATGACTGAGAGGAGACACGCATGGCTCAGGATCTCCGGCTTCAAACCAGAAGTACAGAGCAACATCATCAACACACCGTTCGACGGTGAGAAACTGTTTGGAGCAACAGTTGACAACAAACTAACACAACTAAAGACGGACAACGAAACTGCAAGGTCCATGGGAGCGCTGCAGTTCAGGGGAATGAGAAGAGGTAACCCCTCAAGGCGAGCCAGTGGTAGAGGAGGCAATGCACCTACCACTTCACACCAATCACAACAACAAGGGTACCAAGGGAACAACCAGGGCCAAAACCTGCAGGGACAACAGCAGCAAAATTGGCAGTACCAACCCAGAGGACGGTCCTTTCGAGGGCGCGGGTACGGACGGGGACAGGCCCGAAGAGGGGGCCAGCAGCCCGCCTCAAAGTGACTCCACACACAGAACAAGCCCCCACCGTTAACACCAAGGTTGAGGGGAAGTCCGCAAAAGGAAAAGATAAAGAGCAGAAGCACACAGCAAATAACCACCGAGCATACGACACCAGTGGGAGGAAGAATAGGAAAATTTCTCACACAATGGAGGAAAATTACCACGGACAAATGGATACTAAACACCATACAGCACGGGTACTGCATAGACCTCCAAAAACACCCGCCAGGGAGAAGACCAAGACATCGGTCAATACCCGCAAGAGAACTAGCCCTCCTCCGCCTAGAAGCAGAGGAACTGCTACAAAAAAGAGCAATAGAGCCAGTCCCAAACAACGAAAGGAACAAGGGAATATACTCAACGTACTTCCTAGTGCCAAAGGTAGACGATACACTAAGACCAATACTGGACCTCAGATTCCTGAACAAGTTCGTAAAAACTCAAAAATTCAAGATGACTTCACTTCAGGAAGTAATACCCCAAATCCAAGAAGGGGATTACATGGCGACCTTAGACCTAAAAGATGCATACCTGCACATACCCGTCAACCGCAAACACAAACGGCTATTAAGATTCGTGATAGGCCACGATCACTACCAGTTCACAGTGCTAGCCTTCGGACTGAAGTCCGCACCAAGAGTGTTCACGAAATGCCTAGCAGCAGCTGCAGCGCACCTTCGGAGAAGGAGCATACATGTATACCCCTACCTCGACGACTGGCTGGTAAAAGCAGGATCATACAGACTCTGCAAAAAACACATCAAACAAGTCATAGAAACACTGTCCACATTAGGTTTCTCAATACATTGGGAAAAATCGTCAACAGAACCCCAACAAATCAAGATATTCTTGGGGGCACAAATAGACAGCACACAGTCCAAGGTGTTCCCCAGCGACAAGAGAAGTATAGCGCTCCTGAGGGAAACACGTCATTACCGCAAGGGGCAAGTTCTGACAGTGAGGACGGTGAGCAGGCTAATGGGAATGATGGCATCATGCATCCACCTTGTCCCGCATATCAGACTGCACATGAGACCGTTCCAGGAATGGATACAACAGCAATGGTCACAAGCCACAGGGAGTTGGGAAGATCTAGTGGTTGTCACACACGCAGTGCAGAAAGAAATAGCGTGGTGGAAAGAAGAGAACATATTACAAGGGAAGCCATTCACACAGCCAACTCCAACAGTGACCATCACAACAGACGCCTCACAGCAGGGCTGGGGCGCGCACATGACCAGACTCCGCGTCAGGGGGCTCTGGTCACAACAAGATGCAGTGAAACACATCAACTACCTAGAACTCAAAACTGTGTTCCTAGCCTTAAAAGCCTTTCAAAAGCAGCTTTACGCCCAGCGAGTGCTGATACAAACAGACAACACAACTGCAATGTTCTACATCAACAAGCAAGGTGGGACACAATCAGCACCGCTGTCAAGTCTGGCACAACAGATCTGGAGATGGGCCATCCCTCTAAGGATAGACCTGCTAGCAATACACCTCCCAGGAATAGACAATGTAGAAGCAGACCGACTCAGCAGGCAGACGTCTGCATCCCACGAATGGGAACTGAACCAACAGGAGGTGCAGCAACTGTTCCAAAAGTGGGGAACACCACGGATAGACCTTTTGCAACACCCCAGAATGCAAAATGCCAACATTACGCATCCAGACAGCCGGACCAAAGGTCCCTAGGGAATGCCCTATGGATAAGTTGGTCGAACGAATTTGCTTACGCTTTTCCCCCGATACCACTGTTACACAAAGTACTAAGCAAATGCAGGAGCAGCAGCATGACACTCATACTGGTGGCACCTCAGTGGGCCAGACAAACATGGTTCTCACAGATAATGGAAATGGCGCAGGAACCAGCACACAGGTTCAGCAGAAGGAAAGACCTCCTCACAATGCAAGACGGAAAAGTGCTCCACCCAGAACCAGACAGCCTCAGCCTAGCAGCATGGCTCCTGAGGACCTAGAATTCGCGCACCTCAAACTACCTCCAAGCACCATGGCAGTACTCAGAGAAGCAAGGAGACCCACTACAAGAAAATACTACATTGCAAAGTGGAAAAGGTTCTCACAATGGTGCATTACAGAGGGACTGCAACGAAAAGTCACAAAAGAATCAACAGTACTGCGATACTTAACACACCTACTACAAAGCGGGCTGAGCTACTCGTCACTAAGGGTTCACCTAGCAGCCATAGTGGCCTACACCACGGGAGAAGCGGTGAAAAGCTTCTTCACCTCCCAAGTGGTCAAAAGATTCCTGGAAGGGGCTAAAAGAATAGCCCCCTAAAAGGATGCCAGCCCCAAGCTGGAACCTCAACACTGTACTGACACAGTTGATGAAATCACCATTTGAACCCATACACAAGATCACACTGCACATGCTCACACTAAAAACGGCTTTCTTAGTGGCTATCACGTCACTGCGAAGAGTCAGTGAACTACAGGCTCTCACACTACAGGAGCCCTACTTGCAAATACACAAGGACAGAATTGTCATGAGGACGGACCCACACTTCCTGCCAAAGGTGGTGTCGCGGTTCCATATCAATCAAACAATACAGATACCAAGTTTCTTCCAGAAACCTTCAACACCCTCAGAAAAGGCGCTACACACGCTAGACGCCAGAAGGGCAGTGATGCACTACATAGAAAGGACGAAGGAATGCAGGAAAATAAAACAACTCTTCGTTTCCTTCGCAAGCAGTTTCCTGGGACGACCAGTAACAAAAAATACCATTGCACGGTGGATTGCACAAGCAATACAACTCTGCCACAAGCAGGCAGGACAAGAGTTACAAGGAGCCGCCCAGGCTCACTCAACAAGGAAGAATGGAGCAACGGTTGCGTTCCTAGCGAACACACCTATACAAGACATTTGCCAAGCGGCAACATGGTCTTCCGTGCACACGTTCACCAAACACTACTGTGTTGATATCCAAATGAACAAAGAGGCACAAGTAGGACAGAAGGTCTTACAGCACATTTTCAGCAACCAATGCTCATCTTCCACCCAACCACCGCAATAACAAAACCGCTACTAAGTCTATGCACAGCATAGTGAATCCAGAAAGATTCACGCTGCAAAACGAATAGTTTCTTACCTGTCGGTGTAGTTTTGCAGCTTGAAGACTTTCTGGATTCACTAGCGATCCCACCGCCTCCGCCAGGAAGATAACATAGGAGGTTAAGGGTACAACTAAACTACATACAAGGTTTAAAGGGATCAAAGAATAATTGAAGGATTAAAGATTAAAGACATAGACAACAAAAAACTGTAAGAGGAAAAGAAAAAAAAAAAAAAAGAATCCGAAGATGGCTACCAAAGGTGGGAGCTTCCGCTGGAAGCGCGACGACGTCACCGAAGACACCAAATGGTGGGGCGTCGCCGCCCACCTGGGCCAACAACAAAAAAAACCCCACAAAAACAAAGAAAAGACTACGAATCCGGACCCAACCACGAGATGGCGGAATAATGCACAGCATAGTGAATCCAGAAAGTCTTCAAGCTGCAAAACTACACCGACAGGTAAGAAACTATTCGTTTTGCAGCACAATATCCTTGGTGCAACAACATCAGCTGTTGCATGGCTAAACCTTGTACCTTATAAGTGTTTAGCCATGCAACAGTTGATGTTGTTACACCAAGGATATTGTGCTGCATAACTAAATACTTATAAGGTCCCAAAGCGAGACCTATTGGCAATGCCAATGCTTGTTGGGTTAAGGTGTTGTCTGTGATCTAGACCATTATGCTTCAAAAATAATGGGTTTATGTTTTTAAAAAAATGCTTTGTTTGTGAAAACAACGGCTTTCATTTAAAAAGATATATTTCTTATGGCGACAACGAAAGAATTTTGGATAGTAAAGAAATATTTTTTTAATTAAAAACGTATGAAGTGACAAACATTATAATGATGCAAACCCCAAATTTATTTGGGTCATGGCTACTATGAAGGTAATCTTGAATGTGCAAATTAGAATCTGGCGAAAACCCCTCAATGGTTTGCAGTGTGGCAAACTGGTAGCTTTGTAGAGCTTTGGTGCAATTTGTCAAAGCCTTCCCACTACAAACAAGCATTGGCAAAGCCAATCGCTCTCACCTATGGGCGAACTATTTGCTTTGGCAATCGGGTGGGGTGGGAAACGCAAAGGTGGGTGGAGATGGATAACAGGAGGGCAGACTGGGGTGGAAAACAGGAAGGTATAACAAGAATGCATTCAAAAGATGCCACTTTTAAGTTTTATAGGTCCCTAAAAACACAAATGTAAAATATTACGAAGGAACAATAATCATTTACTTTAACTGCTTCGCCGCGATCGGAATTCCGCCCAGGTGCTGGACATTCCGATCGCGGGTGTGGTCGTGACGAGCTCAGCTCGTCATGCGCACAGGCCGACCGCGCAGCATGACAAGCTGAGCTCGTCATGAGCATCGAAGGGGTTAAGTGACTAGTTTGAGCGCCTACTCATGATTAGAAAAATTAAATATTTAATGCATTCGATTGATTCGTGAAACCATCAGAGACATGAACTATGCCCAAAGAATGTAAAATACTTTACTGAGAGCTGCCGCCGTTTAAGAGCCAGCGGCCTCGGGTAGGTAGTTTGCTCTTGCCTCGTCCTTGCAGAGTGTTATGCCTGGGCATGTTCTGCAGCTTAAATGCTAGTCTCGTTCAAAAGGCTTCAGTACAGGGACTCCAGACTACCCTTACAGCGTGAAACCCAAACCTTAAACCAAAAGGCTGCACACTGCCAAGTACCTCCCCAGCTGCAGGGACTGCGTACCTCAGTACACTGGAACCACACTCCATAATAATGGCTCAACAGTCCACAAACTAAAATGTAAACGAAGTATTCGCGCCTCCTTCTGGAGGCTATGATCAACACTTTTTGCATATATTCTTGCGACTGAGAATAAGTAGCCATTCCTATTAAGTCTGTATACGAAGTTAAATAGCCCAGGCAGGCTAATTGTCATAATTTCACAGAAGTGCGCTGCTAGTCTAGCGAATATCCAATTACCCAAATGAACAGTGGAGAATGATGCCCCCACCTAACTCCCCCCAAAAAGTGGACAACACCCAGCACCAAACAGAATAACGTGAACGCTCACTGGAAGAAATACAACATAACGGGGGTATAAAGCATTACGGGGGTGGGGAGGAGAGATGTCAAAACATATCTGGTGAGCAGTACTACCAAAAATGGTGGGCGGGGCGACACTGGCAGGTCTTATTAGAGCCTTTACCCCTCTGAAATGGAAACAACGGAGAAACCCATAATCTACTTCACCCTCGGTAAAGACATGGGGAACACCCTTAATCCAAATCACTCCGGTGAGAAGTCACATACCTTGTTACGAAGCGGAGATTTCGTGACAGCTGCCGTTCGGGTTCAGATGGAGATTCAAATCCGAGAGCAGAAATACAAGTAGCTTAATTCATCAAAGGGGTTAAAAAAGCTATATACACACTTAAATAAATAAATAAAGGTGCGCTTAAAGTGAAAGTGGACCTTTGATAAATAAATAAAGGCACGGTAAGATTGAAAGCGGCAGGCACCGTTTATAAATAAATAAAAGCACGCTTAAAGGGGTGAGGTGGTGTGGGGACCGGCACAGTGAGGTTAAGAGTGGACAGCGGCGCCAAAGCTGAATAAGCACAACACAAACAAGCAGCGTCATCGGAGGGTTGACGGGGGCGGGCATGCATTGTTGTGGGAGCGGTGAGGTGGTGTGGGGAACGGCACAGGGAGATTGAGAGGTTAGCTTAATTCATCAAAGGGGTTAAAAAAGCTATACACACTTAAATAAATAAAGGTGCGCTTAAAGTGAAAGTGGGCCTTTGGTAAATAAATAAAGGCACGCTAAAATTGAAAGTGGTGATGCTGAGGTGATGCTGAGGTGATGCTGAGGTGGCGCTGAGGTGGCGCTGAGTGATGCTGTGTGTGGCAGTCTCCTAAAGAGTAGCAAATTGTATGTGTGGCTGACAGCGAGAAAGTTTAGTTTGAGACTGAATACCAGATAGCAATGCGTGGCAGTGAAGCAGGCTGTGCTGTGACTCCTAGGAAGTAGACTGTAGCCACGCGATCCAATGCCATGTTTGGCTACCAATTTCAGCTTTAACTTTTTTTAACCGGCGTTTATCCACGTGATGCAAATCGCAGGCCCATGTGTAAAAAGGGGGAATGCTAACCTCATAGTAAACAAGCATTGGCCGCGCGGCCGTGAAAGTGACGCGGCCGTCAAAGTGCTGAGTAGATTTGAGAAGTTGGCTTGTATGGCATTTAACCAGTTTGCATTTTAACATGATTAAATTACTCATGTTTAGATTTTAAAATATTTATGAAAAAATGTAAAAGTTCTGACTTCTGTTATGCTCTCCTGGCTCACCCCCAACACAAAGCTCTACAAAGCTAACCCAATGGCAGAAGCGTACAATACGAAGTAACAGAGGACAACACACGAGAGTCACATGGGTGATTAAGTGTACTCACCGAAGCGGAGTTGTTTTTTTATTTTTTAAGGAATCGTCATCTGACATGCTGAATCGGCTCCTCACAATGCTCCATGGATCAGTCTGCTCACTCTTTGGTTGTAGGCATGTGACCGAGCCCTAAAGTAAGTCCCATTTCAGTCGGAGCTCCACGTTTTATCGCCTGTTTTTTTAGCAGCACCGCCAACGCCGCTACCCACGTACAGTACGTAGCACAGCTGAAAACACTTCAGAGCTTGCGGTCTGGGGTGGCGTAATACTAAAAATGGGAAGTTGACTTTAGCAACTGAATCAGAGCAAGTCCCATATGCGAGGCCCTAGAGAGAGTACAAGGCAGGTAGAAGAGCATGCTGAGAGGGTATAACTTTTAACGCATAGAGAGACACCAGATATAAAAGACTCTAGAACAAGGGAAACGAGACCCGCGAGACGCGCTGCGCTCTGTGGTGGGGGAAGGGGAGGAGCGTTGAAGCGCGCGCTTGGGAGAGCAAGCGAGAGGAAAGCCAGATGGCGCCTGATGGCGCGCTGTAAGGGTGCCCGCAAGCGATGCGAGGAATGCGCGTTACTGTGCGCGTAACCGCACGCTCTAGGCCACCCAAAAAGCTGTGGTCGGCTTTTTTAAAGCCCACTCACTAAATGTTTCGCCAGGGCAGTGCATGCGCTGGCTCAGGCGAGACCTAAAAATGCCAGCCATGTGTTGTTTAAAGAGCCTGCAAAGACCTCGTCTTGACACTAAATATGGTTATAAATAAAAAGTATGTATTCATTTGTAATTTGACTTTTCTATCTTTGTTCCCTTTAAATTAGTCATGGGTCATTCAGGCAGCCCTAGAACACAATTAAAAGTGCTTTCTATTTATATTTGCTGCACAGATAAGTGCTGAAAATATGGTTTTAGGTGACTGTTTATTTTTGTACTGCCTGGACATCAAAATAATGACCTGGCAACCCTAATCATAAGACTGGAAGTTTGTTGCAGGAGCAGCACATTATTTCCTCCACCCTCGATCCCTGATTAACGTCATAATAGCAATAGTTTAATTTGTATCTGAAACCCTATGCCGCCGTCAATAACATGCTGAGTTACTTCAAGTGTCTGGGAATGCACCATGTGTTCAGACAACCCACTCCTCATTCTCGCCCTTCACTTTCACGCTCACCCTGCACTCACAGCGATCACAATGCACTCACACTGATCACCATGCACTCTCACCATTCACCCGCTCACCCTGTACTCACAGTGATCACACTGCACTCACCCTGCACTTGCGCTGTTCACCCTGTGTAGGAAAGTGGCCCTGTATATACTGAACCAAAGTAAGGTTCAGGGTGCACAGGATCCACAGTCCCCAGAGGTTTGGCAGAGGCTAAAGTTAGATGTAACCTTACTCTCTACAGTGGTAGCTTGGTCGAGCAGTAAGGCAGTATCAGAGGACAGTGTAAAGCATTTGTTGTACACACTCAGTCAGCAAATGAAGCCACACACTCAAGAACTGAACTCTAGGCCAATGGTTTGTTTATACAAAAATTATATACTTGTTTTATTTTAGAACCCACAAGAGGTATTGCAATATGCTTTTTCAGGATGAGATGCTTTGGTTAATCACCTTACAAATAGGCAATAGACTTTTTGATGGTAGTAATCACAGTTGGTGCAAGAGGCAACACAGGGTCAAATACAATGCAACATTGAGCTCAATGGAAAATTGTGATTAATTACAATTAATTACTTTGTAGATTTCTTTTCTAACCACAGGACTGGATCCTGGATTCAGTCCTGGGACACTTCCTGTAAACAGGTAATAAAAAGCGTTTTGGTTATTGTAGTGATTTTTGAGGAATATTACTGTATTTCAAAAGTTGACACTTAGAAACTTTTCTGGGTAAAATTACCAATGTTATCCTATTGAAGGAAATGCAGTTTGCAAGCAAAGCAGGTTTACGTTACTTTTGTAATCCAGTGCTGGGTTCTCTGGTTCAGCACTGGGGTATCTATCTAAAACAGGCAAGTAATTACGTTTGTATCGTTGGCACGATTTTTAAAGAATATTTGTAAAATGCAGAAATCGACACTTAGAAACTTTTTCAACAAAAGCAAGCAATGATATCCTATGAGAGGAATTTCGAGTTACTGGTAAGTACGGTAAAAATTACTTTTCATGGTTGGTACTAGACTAAAAGAGACAGTACTGACGTCTCTCCTGATAGCAGGTGAGTAGTTCGGAATTCGTTACTGTTGTGATTTTTAAGCAATATTTTAGTATTTCAAAAGTAGACACTTAGAAGAAATTTCACAGAAAACCAGTCAATGGATCCCTATGGAAGAAAATGGAGTTAGCGGTAAGTAACGTTGTGATTACTTTTAGGGCCAGTGTTGGGCACCCCGGTCCAGCACTGGGGCCTCTTCTAATACCAGGTGAGTATTTTCGTTTTCGTGACTCGGTTGATTTTAGGTGAATATTTTAAAGTTTCAAATCTTCACACTTAGAAGAAATTCCAGGTGGGAGCCAGTCAGTGTTACCCTATGGAAGAAAAGTGAGTTATCGGTCTTTGGGTAAGTACTCTACTGGCAGAGTTAAGGTTCTGGGCATAGACTCAGGGGTCCCCCAGTATCAGGTAAGTACAGTGGTTACACCCTCAGCGGCACAGGGGCGGCCGGGTGCAGAGTGAGTAGGCCCAATGTTATCCTATGGCAGGCAGGGGGCCTCGGGTTGGTGGCTGCTATCAAGCAGGCCACGCGGCTGTGGGAGCTGGGCTCCTGGTCACTTGCTCAGGGCAAATGGGGAAGTAGGTTAGAGTAGAGGTTGCACTTCCAGGGGCACTCGGGCGGCTGGGTGCAGGGTGCTTTTGAGCCGTCGGGCGCTCAATGTTCACCAATGGAGATCTTGGACGGTGAAAAAGGCTGCAGGCTCGGGGACGGTGACTCTTCAGGGGCGACCAACACTTCGGGAGGTAAGTTGGGGTCTTGGAGGATAGGTAGACACCCAGGAGTTGGGCACAGGGGGCCGTGGGGCGCCGGGTGCAGGGGTGTCTTTTGAGGTCGGGAAATCTTACCCCCTGCTGGTCGCGGTTGGAGGGGTCCCTTGTCCTGAGGCTGCAGGCGTCGTCTGGGTCGTCGAGGAGGGTCCTTGGGCACTGGATTCCAGGTCCGAATCGCCGGGGGGACGTCCTCAAAGTCTTTGTTCACTCAAGCACAGGCTGGGCTCGGCGGGTGCAGAGTGTGCAGGTTTCGCGGTTCCGTGCCAGGGCCGGGTCTTTTGTAGTTTTTCTTTTGAGCAGTACCTCTGCTCGTGGGAGTCCCTGGGTTGAAGGCTGTGGCACAGAAGTCAGGTCCTCCGGGGTTTTTGAGGTGGCTGAGGCCGGGGTTCCGCAGGAGCAGGTTCAGAGGTCGACAGGCCGGTAGGGCTGGGGCCAAGTCAGTTGTCGTCGCCTCCTTGTTAGCAGCTGCACGGCTGGTCTTCTTGCTTTGTCTTCTCTTCTTGTTTTCGGATTCGGGAACTGAGGAAGGAAGGTTCAGGAGCCCCTAAATACTAAATTTAGGGGTGGTTACAGGTAGGTAAGGGCAGGGACCAATGGGTCCCGTCCCTGGGGTGGGTACACCCCTATCCTGCCACTCTGCAGTG
This sequence comes from Calotriton arnoldi, assembly GCA_963921515.1. Classification (NCBI taxonomy): domain Eukaryota; kingdom Metazoa; phylum Chordata; class Amphibia; order Caudata; family Salamandridae; genus Calotriton; species Calotriton arnoldi. The sequence goes on from CAWUFW010006065.1 coordinate 861,773, forward strand.
GGAGGGGGCAGGAGCCTGTCCCTGGTTGGCTGGGTCCCCCCATCCTCAAGATGGCGGGGACTCGAGTTTGTGCTTCACCTCGCCTCCCCCACCTTAGGGGTGGAGTTGGCAGAGGTGGGCACAACCCATTTCCTGCCTCTGGTTTTCCCGCCGGTTCTCCCGCCAGAAGTGGGGGTAGAACCAGTGGGGACCAGTTTGCTGGGAGCAGCAAATGGTCTGGGGAAGCTCAAAAGGCGGCAGGCCTTTGAAGCTTCCCCTGCCCATCCTGGGGGAGGAGGCTTTGGCAACTCGCCCCAGGATGCGCATTGTTTCAGGCCCCTGAGAGCAGAGGCTCTCGACCCAGGGGTCCAGAAACATGTCTGGTGGTGGCAGCCTGGGCAGCCACTCAGTCCGGACACTGGAGGTCGGGTTGGTTTCAGGGGGCATCTCTTGATGCCCTCTGGTGTGCATTTTACATTAAATCCCACACTGGCATCAGTGGGGGTTTAATGTGCTGAGAAGTTTGATACCAAACTTCTTAGTTTTCAGTGGGGCCATTATGGTGCTGTGGAGTTCGTAATGACAGACTCCCAGCACCATATACTCTTAATGGCAGCACTGCACTTACAATGCCCAAGAATGGACTTGGGCACTGTAGGGGCACAGGGCTCATGCCTCTGTGCCCTCACCACGGGCATAGTGCACCCAGCTAGAGGGGTGGCTGACCTAGGCCAGGGTAGTGGCTTGTAGGCATGGCACACAGGGATGTGTGCCATGTCGACTCTTCACTTTTGTTCTGCACCAAGACACGCAGCCTGCAAAGGCAGTGTGTGTGTGTAAAGGTACAGGGTCCCTAAGGGTGGCACAACCAGTGCTGTAGCCCTTAGGGGCCTTCCCTGGTCACAGTGCCCTGGGTACCCATGGTACCATTTACCAGGGGCTGACCTGTGGCCAGGGATGCCAATTGGGTGTAGGTATCAATGCAGTTTTAGGGAAGGAACACAGGCCCTGGGTACCTGGTTGGCAGGAGCCCAGGGCACACTCAGTCAAAGCACATCAGCAACTCAGCAAAAAGTGGGGGCGTACCATGGAAGAAAGATGGCACTTTCTCACACAACCCCCCCCAAACGAAAGATGATGAGACTAACCTTGCCCTATGGAGTCTTCATTGTCTAAGTGGAAGAACCTGGAAAGGCCATCTGCATTGGCATGGGCAGTGCCAGGTCTGTGTTCCACTTCAAAGTCCATTCCCTGTAGGGAGATGGACCACCTCAACAGTTTTGGATTTTCTCCTTTCATTTGCATTAGCCACCTGAGAGGTCTGTGGTCAGTTTGAACTAGGAAGTGAGTCCCAAACAGGTAGGGCCTCAGCTTCCTCAGGGACCAAACCACAGCAAAGGCCTCCCTCTCAATGGCACTCCAACGCTGCTCCCTGGGGAGAAGCCTTCTGCTTATAAAAGCAACAGGTTGGTCTTGGCCTTCATCATTGGTCTGGGATAGGACCGCTCCTATCCCCAGCTCAGAGGCATCAGTCTGCACAATGAACTGCTTGGCAATCTGGTGCTTTTAGAATTGGTGCTGAGCACATTGCTTCTTTCAGAGTGTCAAAAGCCTTTTGGCAACAGGCAGTCCAGTTTACTTTCTTTGACATCTTCTTGGAGGTGAGTTCTGTGAGGGGAGTCACAATGGACCCATATCCCTTCATAAACCTCCTGTAGTACCCAGTCAAGCCAAGGAATGCCCTGACTTGGGTCTGAGTTGTTGGAGCTGCCCAGTCCAGGATGGCCTGGATCTTGGGCTGTAAGGGTTGTACCTGGCCTCCACCAACCAGGTGGCCCAAGTACACCACAGTGCCCTGCCCTATCTGGCATTTGGATGCCTTGATAGATAGGCCTGCAGTTTGCAGAGCCTTTAAAACCTTCCCAAGGTGGATCAGGTGATCCTGCCAGGTGGAACTGAAGACAGCAATATCATCAAGATAGGCTGCACTAAAGGACTCCAACCCAGCAAGGACTTGATTCACCAACCTCTGGAAGGTGGCAGGGGCATTCTTTAAACCAAAGGGCATAACAGTGAACTGAAAATGCCCATCAGGTGTGGAGAATGCTGTTTTCTCTTTGGCTCCTGGGGCCATGCCAATCTGCCAGTACCCTGCAGTTAAGTCAAAGGTACTCAGGTATTTGGCTGCACCCAATCTGTCTATCAGTTCATCAGCTCTTGGGATAGGGTGTGCATCTGTCTTGGTGACAGAGTTGAGACCTCAATAGTCCACACAAAACCTCATCTCTCTCTTTTCACCCTGTTGTTGAGGTTTGGGGACCAGAACCACTGGGCTAGCCCAGGGGCTCTCAGAGGGCTCAATAACCCCTAGCTCCAGCATCTTGCTGACTTCAGCTCTGATGCTTTCCTTAACTTGGTCTGACTGACGATAGATCTTGTTTTTGACAGGTGCACTGTCACCAGTGTCCACATCATGGGTACACCAGTTTGTCAGACCAGGGGTCAAGGAAAAGAGCCCAGCATACTGCTGCAAGACTTGCCTGCAGTCAGTCTGCTGTTGGGCAGTGAGGGTGTCTGAAAAGACAACTCCATCTACTGACCCATCTTTTGGGCTGTGGGAGAGGAGATCAGGGAGAGGTTCACTTTCAGCTTCCTGTTCCTCATCTGTCACCATCAGCATGGTGATGTCAGCCCTGTCATTGTAGAGTTTTAGGCGGTTCACATGGATAACCCTTTTGGGTGTCCTGCTTGTGCCCAGGTCAACCAAGTAGGTGACCTCACTCTTTTTCTCTAGGATAGGGTAAGGGCCACTCCATCTGTCCTGGAGTGCCCTTGGTGCCACTGGCTCCAAAACCCATACCTGTTGCCCAGGTTGAAATTCAACCAGTGCAGCTTTTTGGTCATACCAGTGCTTCTGAAGCTCCTGGCTGGCCTCAAGATTCTTGGATGCCTTTTCCATGTACTCAGCCATTCTGGACCTTAGGCCAAGCACATAGTCCACAATGTCTTGTTTGGGTTCTTGGAGAGGTCTCTCCCAGCCCTCCTTCACAAGACAGAGTGGTCCCCTCACAGGATGGCCAAACAGAAGTTCAAAGGGTGAGAAACCTACTCCTTCTGTGGCACTTCTCTGTAAGCGAAAAGCAGGCATGGTAGTAGGACATCCCATCTCCTTTTGAGTTTTTCAGGGAGTCCCATGATCATGCTCTTTCAATGTCTTGTTGAATCTCTCAACAAGGCCATTGGTTTGTGGATGGTTGGGTGTAGTAAACTTGTACTGCACCCCACACTCCTTCCACATGTGGGTCAGGTAAGCAGACATGAAGTTGGAACCTCTGTCTGAAACCACCTCCTTAGGAAACCCTACCCTGGTGAAGACACCAATGAGGGCCTTGGCTACTGCAGGAGCTGTAGTAGTCCTAAGGGGAATCGCTTCAGGATACCTAGTGGCATGATCCACTACCACCAGTATGAACTTGTTCCCTGAGGCTGTGGGAGGTTCTAGTGGACCCACTATGTCCACACCTACCCTTTCAAAGGGAACCCCCACCACAGGTAGTGGTATCAGGGGGGCCTTTGGATGGCCACCTGTCTTGCCACTGGCTTGACAGGTAACACAGGAGCTGACAAACTCCTTCACCTTTTGGTGCATCTGGGGCCAGTAAAAGTGGCTAACTAGCCTTTCCCAAGTTTTGGTTTGGCCCAGATGTCCAGCTAGGGGGATGTCATGAGCCAAAGTTAGGAGGAACTCCCTGTACTTCTGGGGCACTACCACTCTCCTGGTGGCTCCAGGATTGGGGTCTTTTGCCTCAGTGTACAGTAATCCCTCTTCCCAATAGACTCTGTGGGTACCACTGACATCTCCCTTGGCTTCTGAAACAGCTTGCTGCCTCAGGCTGTCAAGAGTGGGACAGTCTTGCTGTCCTTGGCACAGCTCTTCCCTAGAGGGTCCCCCTGGGCCCAAGAGTTCAACCTGGTAAGGGTCAAGCTCCAGGGGCTCAGTTCCCTCTGGGGTATCCAGGTTCTCTCCCTGAGGAGAGGGGTCCTGTTCTTGTGGCTGTGTAGAAGCTGGTCCCCCAGTCTTCTTTCCTTTTCTCTTGGTAGGTTGGGCCATCATTTCAGGCTCCAACACTATTTCTTCACCCTGCCTTTTGCTCTGTGCTCTTGTTTTTACACACACCAATTCAGGGATGCCCAGCATGGCTGCATGGGCCTTTAGCTGAACCTCTGCCCAGGCTGAGGTTTCCAGGTCATTTCCTAGCAGACATGCAGCTGGTAACTTCTGAGAGACCACTACCTGCTTCAGGCCAGTAGCCCCCCCCCCCCCGCCTAATGTCACCATGGCCATGGGATGACTAGTGGTGACACTGTCAGCATTGGTGACTGGGTAAGTTTTCCCAATCAAGTATTGCTCAGGGGAAACCAGTGTGTCTCTCACCATAGTGACACTGGCACCTGTATCCCTCAGAGCTTCTACCCTAGTTCCATTCACCCAGGGGTATTGTAAATATTTCTTTAAGTTGGGTGGCCACACAGCTACAGTGGCAAACTCCACTTCCCCTAGTGAGACTAGACTCGCCTGAATGTGTCCCCAGATTTGCTCAGGGCACTCTTCTGATCCCATCTGTAGACTTGCTGCCCCAGGAGTAGCTGTACTGGGTGCCTTAGGGGCTTTGTTGTGGGGGCAAGATTTATCTACAGTTAGGTGTCCTAACTTCTTACAGTTATTACACCAGGCCTTTAAGGGATCAAAGTTCTTCCCCTATAGGGTTGAGGCACATAGGGAGTAGGTTGGGACCCACCCCCCAGAACAGGTTTTTGGGGCCCTTTGGAAGACTCAGACTTCTTATCTTGGGGATTCTCACCACCTTTCCCCTGGGGAGGTCTGGTGACCACCTTCTTTTGGTCACCCCCAGTGGTTGTCCTTGTCACCCTAGTCTTGACCCAGTGGTCTGCCTTCTTTCCCAATTCTTGGGGAGAAATTAGACCTAGGTCTACCAAATGCTGATGCAACTTTTCATTTGTGCAGTTACTTAATATATGTTCCTTTATGAACAAATTGTACAATCCAGTAAAATCCTGCACACCATGTCCAGCTAACCAACCATCCAGTGTCTTTACTGAGAAGTCCACGAAGTCAATCCAGGACTGGGTCTGGGTTTTTGAGCCCCCTGAATCTAATTCTATACTCCTCAGTAGTGAATCCAAATCCCTCAATCAGAGTCTTCCTCATGAGGTCATAGGACCCTGCATCTGGCCCAGAGAGGGTCAGAAGCCTGTCTCTGCAGTTACCAGAGAACAGTTCCCACAGGAGTGCCCCCAGAGAGGTTTCTTCACCCTTCTCATTTCACAAGCCCTCTCAAAGGCTGTGAACCATTTGGTGATGTCATCACCCTCCTCATATTTAGGGACAATCCCTTTGGGGATTTTAGGATCATAGGATTCCTCCTTATCCTTATTATTGGTATTGCTGCCACCATTGATGGGTGCTAAACCCATCTCTTTTCTTTCCTTCTCTAGAGCCAGGAGTCTGGTCTCTAGGTCCAGTCTTTTGGCCAACTTTGCTAAAAGTTGTCCTCTTCCCTGAGGCTGTCCTCAGGGTCCTCTCTGAGACCTGAACCACCTCAGGTGGCCTCTAGGTCCCCAGAGGTCTATTCTTGGAGATAAGGGTGCAGGGACCCTATCTTCCCTAGGCAGTGGTGGAGGTGGGTTACCATCCCCATCCTCCTCCTCCTTTCCTCCTCATGCTGGGTCATCACCATGCTCAGAGGGGTGGGCCTTAGCATACTCTAGCCAGGAGCTCCTGGAGCCCTTGTTTGGTTGGATGCTGGCCCATTGGTATATCTTGAAGTTTGCATAAGGACCTTATCTCTTTGAAAGACAAATGAAGATAAGGGGTGAGGTCGAGCTCCTCAACCAGTTCCTGTATGTCATTATTATCTTCACTAATAGCTGGGTTCTTGTCTTGAGACATTTTAACAAAAAGTTCTAACCCCTCTACCCTTTTAAGGTGGGTGATGTGTGAGAGTCTACTATAGCCATTCTGCAGAGAAATGTTTATTTTTCATGCAACATCCATAAAAAGGTTTCTTTTGATCGCAATAGGACCAAACATATGAGAAATGGGAGTGCATCACAGATATTATTTGCAGTAATATTAGTGAACTGCTGATGTGTTACAATATTGATAACACACATCACTATCCCTGAACATTAGATGTAAACACATTTAGAATTCTGACAATTGCGCCTGTATACTGTCAGTGACCTGGCCTAAGAGGGCATGAAAGAGCTGAAATGCAATCATAAATTCAAGCCTGTTCTGAACAGGGGCCCCCAAAATGGGTTTGCCCCAGGGCCCCCAAAATCCTTAAGATGTCCCTGGTAGACTTGCATTTCTTTGGTTAATAGGGCCGGCTCTAGGGCAGTGTGACAGGTGCCACTGTACCGGCTGCTGACTTTGGGAGGTGTGGGGGGGTGAACTCCGTGTTTGCAGGTATATTATTGTATCTGAAAGAGACACGTTAGTGACAGATTCCTTACCTTAGAATATCCCCAGGCGTCAGGCTGGATCCGGAAAGTTTTTTGCGTAGCAGTACCCTTGCGCGTCGGTAGGCGGCGCCGTGCGGCTCCGCGTCCGTCGTCGTGATCGCCGGGATGACGTCGCGGGCAGTACTTAGGCGCGCCGCCCCTGCGCGCTGACGTCAGTTCTTCTTTTTCCGCGCCAGCAAGCGCAGATCCGGGAAGAGCAGTGCCCTGGTCATTTTTTGACCATACTTTTGGGTGAATTTTTTCACTGTTTTTCTATCAAGGTGTCGTAGGGATGCCCGGTTTCAAACGTTGCGGCGCCTGTGCTCGGATGATGTCCGTCACCGACCCGCATTGGGAGTGTCTCTTCTGCCTCGGCCGAGGCCACGACACGGAGTCTTGTACCGACTGCCAGGCCCTCAACCCGAAAGCTTTGCGAGAGCGGTCTCGAAAGCTCCTCGAGGCCCGGCATTCGGCTCCGCGGAAGCCCCGGTCGCGTGAGAGGTCCAGGGGTCGATCGCGGAGTCCACACCGGTCGCCGGCATCGAAGTCTTCTTCGTCCGGTAAGTCGAAACACAAAAGTCCAAAAGCATCATCGCTCTAGGACTTCGCCTCGCCGGTCTCGCGACTCGGCTGAGGCCCCTCCCGGCACCGTCCCCGCCCCGCGGCCCCGGACATGCCTGTGGAGTCGCCCCGCCATACCCGCCCTTCCCGGGTTCGGGGCGGATCCGGCCAAAGTGCAGGAATTCCTGTCGGCCATGGCCCGCCTCTTCGGGCCTCCAGGCCCCTCCGGTGCGCCTTCGGGCCCCGCGGGCCCTGATGGGGTTGCTCCGGCGCCGCCGACGGCTCCGGCGTCGCCCGTGCCTCCAGCCTCGATCCCGGCTCCGGCTTCGGCCCCGGCCTCGATCCCGGCCTCGATCCCGGCTCCACAACCCCCATCGACGCCGGTCGACCTAACGACACCGCCGGCGCCGATGTCTCCGGTGCCGTTCTCGACGCCGCCTGGGGCTCCGAGCGGCGTCGTTCCCCAGTTCCTTCCGGCCCGGACATGGACCCGGACCGACGCCGCTCGACGCCGGTTCCGGCGCCCGATGAGACCTTGGGTCCCAAATGTCCCTCCTCCCCTTATTTTGAACCTGAGGAGGACTGGGAGGGGTCTGATGACCCTCTGACACAGCAGTGTCAGTACGATGAGGACTGGACAGTGGGTCTAGGGGATGCTAGTGGTCTAGATACTTCCCCTGACACTGGCATGCTGTCTCCCCCCGTGGCTACGGAGGAGGGAGCAAATTTTGCAACGTATTTGTGTCCGCTTTCTCTCCCCTTTTCCTTCTGTACCCCTCGCTGCCCCATTTTGAATTGTGCCCGTATTTGTGTCCGCTTTCTCTCCACTTTTCCTTCTGTACCCCTCGCTGCCCCATTTTGAATTGTGCCCGTATTTGTGTCCGCTTTCTCTCCACTTTTCCTTCTGTACCCTCGCTGCCCCATTTTGAATTGTGCCCGTATTTGTGTCCGCTTTCTCTCCCCTTTTCCTTCTGTACCCCTCGCTGCCCCATTTTGAATTGTGCCCGTATTTGTGTCCGCTTTCTCTCCCTTTTCCTTCTGTACCCTCGCTGCCCCATTTTGAATTGTGCCCGTATTTGTGTCCGCTTTCTCTCCACTTTTCCTTCTGTACCCCTCGCTGCCCCATTTTGAATTGTGCCCGTATTTGTGTCCGCTTTCCTCCACTTTTCCTTCTGTACCCCTCGCTGCCCCATTTTGAATTGTGCCCGTATTTGTGTCCGCTTTCTCTCCACTTTTCCTTCTGTACCCCTCGCTGCCCCATTTTGAATTGTGCCCGTATTTGTGTCCGCTTCTCTCCACTTTTCCTTCTGTACCCTCGCTGCCTCTCGCCATTCCCGCCGCTGCGTCCCTGCGGCCCCGCCCCTGACTGCCCATTCGCTGCCCCTGCCTCCCGCCTCCCAGCTGCTCCTCCCTCCCACCTCCACATAAATGGCGGCCGCTGGCGCGCCGAAGGCGCGCCTAAGGCAAGCCCGTCTGCGCCTGGACCGCGCCCAGCGCCAAACCCCCTGGCCCCCGCAGCAGCCCACCCACCGGACTTACGACACCGCCACCCTCCACGCACTCAACACCGGCCGCATCCCCGGCTGCCACCGTGCCACCCCAGGCGAACAGTAGCGGACCCCCCTCCCCCAAGCGCCTTGAGACCCTCCGGGTGAGTAGCGCGCTATACAAATGCTTGATTGATTGATTGATTGATTGTTGCGTAGGGCAGCTGGAGCCTTACATCTCCAACTCCCTGCTGTGGCGGTCAAGGTTAATCTCTTGACAGAGGTGCTTCAGCCGGCAGCCTCCTCTTCGGAGACTGTGCTGCCGTTTAACGACGCCCTCACTGACGTTCTTTTGGGCGCCTGGTCCAAGCCCAACACAGGGGCTCCTGTGGATAGGAACGTGTCCCGACGCCATCGCCCAGCTCCGGGCGACCCCCTGTTTCTCTCTGTCCACCCCACCCCTGAGAGCTTGGTTGTCCAAGCCTCCGCTTCCAAAACCGCCTTCCCTACCGCCCCTCCGGATAGGGAATCCAAACGCCTGGATCAATTTGGGAAGAAGGGTTTTTCTTCCTCCAGTGCTGGCTTGCGGTCCGTCAACACCGCTTGCCTTTTGGGCCGATATACCCACTCCTTGTGGGATTCGGTGGCGGATGTTTTGCCCCAGTGTTCTGAGGAGGTCCAGACACTGCTTTCCCGCGCCATTGCGGAAGGAAGGCATGCGGCCAAATATACAATTCGATGTGGCCTTGATACCGCCGACTCGCTGGGCAGGTCTATTGCAACTACGGTGGCGCTACGACGCCACGCCTGGCTGAGAACCACTGGTTTTTCAGGGGATGTCCAGAATACTCTCATGGACATGCCCTTTGATGGAGTCGGTCTTTTGGGTCCAAAGCAGACCATGCGTTGGAGCGCTTTAAGGACTCACGGGCTACTGCAAAGTCCCTGAGCCTTTCTGCTACACGCCCTCCGCTGACTTCTGCTTTTCGCCCCTATCGTGGCCACGGTAGGGGCGCCCCTTCACGTCAGCAGCCCAGCCACCGGCCCGCGCAGCAGGCGTCTTCGCGTGGCCGAGGACGTGGATTCCGCCGTGGCGGATCGGGCAACCAGCGTGCGGGTCAGGCCACCACCTCCAACCCGTCCGCGGCCTCCAAACCCTCCTAGTCCCTCCTTTCAGGTGCACAGCACGCCAGTAGGGGGCAGGGTCCGCCATCACCTTCCCCACTGGCGTACCATCACCTCGGACAGGTGGGTCTTGGACATTGTCCGAAGGGGCTACTCCCTCCCCTTCGAGTCCACCCCCCAGCCATGCCACCTCAATTCCACCGCATGTCAGGGGATCACTTGGTACTTCTGCAGAAGGAAGTCACGGCCCTCTTGGCCAAGAGGGCCATCGAGCATGTTCCGACCCCAGAAGTAGGGCGTGGTTGCTACTCCCACTACTTCCTGGTGCCCAAAAAGGACAAGGAGGACATGCGTCCTATCTTGGACCTCCGGAACGTCAATCGCTTCCTCCGGAAGGAGAAGTTCAAGATGCTCACCCTAGCTCAGGTCTTGACTGCCCTCGACCCTGGAGACTGGTTGGTAGCGTTGGACTTGCAGGACGCATATTTCCACATCCCCGTCCTGCCGGCCCACCGGCGTTACCTTCGGTTCACGGTAGGCCCCGAGCATTTTCAGTTCACCGTGCTCCCTTTGGCCTTACCAGTGCCCCTCGGGTGTTCACGAAAGTGTTGGCGGTGGTCGCAGCTCATCTGCGCCGGGCAGGGGTTTCAGTCTTCCCCTACCTCGACGACTGGCTGCTGAAGGCGGGCTCGTCCCAGGCAGTCGTCTCCCACCTCCAGACTGCGGCCGAACTCCTGCACTCGCTGGGGTTCTCCATCAATGTGCCGAAGTCGCATCTGATTCCTTCTCCACAGCTCCTTTTCATCGGAGCAGTTCTGGACACGACGCAGTTTCGGGCCTATCCTCCCGAACGGCGAGTCCGGGATATTCAGGCTATGATTCCGATCTTTCAGCCTTTATCCTGGGTTTCGTCACGGATGACCCTGAGGCTGCTGGGCCTCATGGCCTCCTGCATCCTGCTGGTCAATCATGCCAGATGGCATATGCGGGCTCTGCAGTGGGACCTGAAGTTCCAGTGGGCGCAGCACCAGGGCAACCTGTCCGATCACGTCCAGATCTCGGAGGGGACTGCAAAACAGTTGCAGTGGTGGCTCTCGAACCGGCAATGGGTCATGGGCAGATCCCTCTCCCTTCCCCAGCCAGAGCACACAGTTGTGACGGACGCGTCCCTTCTGGGATGGGGCGGTCACATGGGAGAGGCGGAGATCAGAGGCCTCTGGTCTCCGGCGGAGTCCCGGCTCCATATCAACATTCTGGAGCTCCGGGCGATCCGACTTGCACTCAAGGCATTCCTTCCCTCTGTCAAAGGGAAGGTAGTGCAGGTGTTCACAGACAACACCACCGCCATGTGGTACTGCAACAAACAAGGTGGGGTGGGGTCGTGGACCCTTTGTCAGGAGGCTCTGCGCCTCTGGACATGGCTGGAACATCAGGGCATGTTCCTGATGGTTCAACACCTGGCAGGTTCGCTGAACGCCAGGGCGGACGAACTCAGCCGCAGGTGCATGATGGATCACGAATGGCGTCTTCACTCGGAAGTGGCGCAAGGAATCTTTCTACAGTGGGGAGAGCCTTGGTTAGATCTATTCGCCACCGAAGAGAACGCGCAATGTCATCAGTTCTGCGCGTTGGAATTTCCAAGGCGGCACTCGCTCGGCGACGCTTTTCGTCACGAGTGGAGTTGCGGTCTGTTGTACGCCTTTCCGCCTATACCACTTCTACCCAGAGTGTTGAAGAAGATTCGGCACGACTGGGCCCAAGTCATTCTTGTGGCTCTGGACTGGGCTCGAAGAGTTTGGTATCCCGAGCTACTCAATATGAGCGTAGATCCCCCGATCCGTCTGCCTCTTCGGGAGGATCTTCTGTCGCAGCAGCAGGGGGACGGTCCTCCACCCGAACCTGTCCAGTCTACACCTGCTTGCGTGGAGATTGAGCGGCGGCAGTTGATTCCTTTCGACTTGCCTCCCGAAGTTTGTGATGTGATTCTGGCAGCCAGGCGTCCCTCCACTAAGGTGGTATACGCCTGCAGGTGGAACAAATTTGTGGCATGGTGCACAGCAAAGGCTGTGAATCCCCTTTCTGCCCCTCTTTCTGAGGTCCTTCTGTTCCTTCTCTCTCTGGCCCAACAGGGTTCTGCCCTGGGTACCATCAAGGGTTATCTTTGTGCTATCTCGGCCTTCCTCAGGCTCCCTGATCAGCCCTCCCTTTTCAAGTCCCCTGTTGTTAACAGGTTCTTAAAAGGCATTACACACCTCTTCCCTCCTGTTCCGTTTGTGATGCCTCAGTGGGACTTGAACTTGGTTCTTACCTTTTAATGTGCGCTCCCTTTGAGCCTCTACATAACTGTCCTCTTCGTCTTCTGACTCTGAAGACAGCCTTTCTGGTGGCCATCACCTCCGCTCGGCGGGTGAGTGAGCTCCAAGCTCTATCTTGCAAACCTCCCTTTCTGTCTGTTCATCCAGACAAGGTTGTTCTTCGGACGCGTCCGTCCTTCTTGCCAAAGGTGGTTACTGCTTTCCACATTGGGCAGACCATCACTTTGCCCACCTTCTTTCCGCCTCCGCATCCTTCCAGAGAGGAAGAGAGGCTCCACCGTCTGGACCCAAAACGTGCGCTCTCCTTCTATATTGACCGCACAAAACACTTCCGGGTGGATGACCAGCTCTTTGTTGGCTACGTGGGCGCCAAAAAGGTCGGGCGGTGCACAAGAGGACCATCTCCCGCTGGGTTACCTTGTGCATCAAGACCTGCTATTCTTTGGCTAAAAAGGAACCTCCTGTTGGGCTGCGTGCCCATTCCACCAGGGCAACGGCTGCTACCACGGCCTTGGGCCGCGGTGTTCCGCTGCCGGTTATCTGTCAGGCAGCTACGTGGGCCTCGCTGCACACGTTTACAAAGCATTACTGCCTTGACAGTCAGGTCCGGAGGGACGGCTTCTTTGGCCGTTCTGTCCTCCAGGACTTCCTTGTCTGATCTTTGTTCGCAGACCCACCACCGGGGTTGGTATTGCTGGGGTATCTATTCTAAGGTAAGGAATCTGTCACTAACGTGTCTCTTTCAGATGCACAAGTTACTAACTTGTGTAACGATATATCTGTAAGAGACAGTAGTTAGTGACAGATTCCTACCGCCCACCCATCCTCCCCGTTCTGCGAACTGATTTCTAGGGTTAAGGACATCCCTTTCAGGGCCCTAGTATTTTTCAGACACCTGTGTCAGCTTCTTGCATGGCTCTGCGTTCCTGGCGCGGAAAGTCGTGTACAGAACTGACGTCCAGCGCGCAGGGTCGGCGCCTAAGTACTGCCCGCGACGTCATCCCGGCGATCACAACGCCGACGACGGACGCGGAGCCGCACGACGCCGCCTACCGATGCGCAAGGGTACTGCTACGCAAAAAACTTTCCGGATCCAGCCTGACGCCTGGGGATATTCTAAGGTAAGGAATCTGTCACTAACTACTGTCTCTTACAGATATATTGTTACACAAGTTAGTAACTTGTGCTTTAAAAGCACCTGCTGCGATGTTCCTTGCCTGCAGCAATTTTCATGCAATAATAAATAAATTTCAAGATGACTCTGAGTTTTCTCTAGTGCTGCAAGTTTTAAGGTAGCGCCGAGGTTTATATACCTGCTGCAAAGAATGTGCACCATGCAGATCTCAAAGTGTAGGCTGTCCCACGGCGGTACCTATAAAAAAGGCACCGATATGGGAACGCCAAAGCAAATTCCTGCACGGCATGGACTGCCAAGTCCATGCCCTGCAGGAACTGGGGGTGCATGCACACAGGGGGGCATAACATTTGCCCCCCTGCATGTATCCCCAGGTATGCAATCTTGTATAGGCTCTCAACATTTCCCTACCATATGAACAGAGCTCTAGTTGGGAATCTTTAGTGAAATCTTATATTGGTACCACCGTTAGAGTCCTGTGCTTTTCTAAAGCTGAAGTGTACTTGCCTGTGTAACCAATTCATGTCATGGTGTGTGTGTAAATTGCAAACCTGCCTTAAGACACATCATGTGGCGCTGTATGTGTGGAATGCACCCCATTTTCATTTTTTAAGCAAAAGTTTGGAGTGATGTTTGCACTGATATTTGTTGCTGCACCCATATGCGTGGTCCGGTTCTTGGCGCACATAGCAATGGCTGCAGCGCACAGAGACCTTACACTGCCGCACACAGAGGAAAAAAATTAGAGGGAACATCGGTCAGGACCTGTATTTGAATGTGACACATTTATTGTAATTTCCGCCTGACAACGGATGCGTCCCTCAAGAGCTGGGTGAACCCTTCCCGAAAATCTTTCTGTCCCCAAAAAATAGTCATCCCATCAATGTCTTAGCATTAAGGACGGTTATATTGGCTCTAAAAGCTTTCTAACTTAGATCGCAAATCAGCAAGTACTCATAAGAACCTACAGCTAAACAACTCTATTACTTTAAAAATCTGAAAGAGACACGTTAGTGATAGATTCCTTACCTTAGAATATCCCCAGGCGTCAGGCTGGATCCGGAAAGTTTTGCGTAGCCGTACCCTTGCGCGTCGGTAGGCGGCGTCGTGCGGCTCCGCGTCCGTCGTCGGCGTCGTGATCGCCGGGATGACGTCGCGGGCAGTACTTAGACGCCGCCCCTGCGCGCTGACGTCAGTTCTTCTTTTTCCGCGCCAGCAAGCGCAGATCCGGGAAGAGCAGTGCCCTGGTCAATTTTTGACCATACTTTTTGGTGATTTTTTCACTGTTTTTTCCATCTTTAAGGTGTCGTAGGGATGCCCGGCTTCAAGCGATGCGGCGCCTGTGCGCGGATGATGTCCGTCACCGACCCGCATTGGGAGTGTCTCTTCTGCCTCGGCCGAGGCCACGACACCGAGTCTTGTCCCGAATGCCAGGCCCTCAACCCGAAAGCTTTGCGAGAGCGGTCTCGAAAGCTCCTCGAGGCCCGGCATTCGGCTCCACGGAGGCCCCGGTCGCGTGAGAGGTCCAGGGGTCGCTCGCGGAGTGCACACCGGTCGTCGGCGTCGAAGTCTTCTTCGTCCGGTAAGTCTAAGCACAAGAAGTCCAAGAAGCATCGTCGCTCTCGGACTTCGCCTCGCCGGTCTCGCGACTCGGCTGAGGCCCCTCCCGGCACCGTCCCGCCCCCGCGGCCCCGGACTTGCCTGTGGAGTCGCCCCCGTCATACCCGCCCTTCCCGGGTTCGGGGCGGATCCGGCCAAGGTACAGGAGTTCCTGTCGGCCATGGCCCGCCTCTTCGGGCCTTCAGGCCCCTCCGGTGCGCCTTCGGGCCCCGCGGGCCCTGATGGGGTTGCTCCGGCGTCGCCGGCGGCTCCGGCCCCGGCGTCGCCCGGGACTCCAGCCTCGATCCCGGCTCCGGCTTCGGCCCCGGCCTCGATCCCGGCTCCACAACCCCCATCGACGCCCGGTCGACCTCACGACACCTCCGCCGGCGCCGATGTCTCCGGTGCCGTTCTCGACGCCGCCCTGGGCTCCGGGCGGCGTCGTCCCCCAGTTCCTTCCGGCTCCGGACATGGACCCGGAGCGACGTCGCTCGACGCCGGCTCCGGCGCCGATGGGCCCTTGGGTCCCAAATGTCCCTCCTCCTCCTTATTTTGAACCAGAGGAGGACCAGGAGGACTGGGAGGGGTCTGATGACCCTCTGACTCGCAACTGTCAGTATGATGAGGACTGGACAGAGAGTCTAGGGAGGCCAGTGGTCTGGATACTTCTCCTGACACTGGCATGCTGTCTCCTCCCGTGGCTACGGAGGAGGGGGCCAATTTTGGTACGGTGTTGCGTAGGGCTGCTGGGGCCTTACGTCTCCAGCTCCCTACTTTGACGGTCAAGCCTAACATCTTGACAGAGGTGCTTCAGCCGGCAGCCTCCTCTGCGGAGACTGTGCTGCCGTTTAACGACGCCCTCACAGACGTTCTTTTGGGCGCCTGGTCCAAGCCCAACACAGGGGCTCCTGTGGATCGGAACGTGTCACGACGCCATCGCCCCGCTCCGGGCGACCCCCTGTTTCTTTCTGTCCACCCCACTCCTGAGAGCTTGGTTGTCCAAGCCTCCGCTTCCCAAACCGCCTTCCCTACCGCTCCTCCGGATAGGGAATCCAAACGCCTGGATCAGTTTGGGAAGAAAGGTTTTTCTTCCTCCAGTGCTGGCTTGCGGTCCGTTAACACCGCTTGTCTTTTGGGCCGCTATACCCACTCTCTGTGGGATTCGGTGGCGGATGTTTTGCCCCAGTGCCCTGAGGAGGTCCAGGCACTGCTTTCCCGCGCCATTGCGGAAGGAAGGGATGCGGCCAAATACACTATCCGTTGTGGCCTTGACACCGCCGACTCGCTGGGCAGGTCGATTGCAACGACGGTGGCGCTCCGCCGCCACGCCTGGCTGAGAACCACTGGTTTTTCAGGGGATGTCCAGAATACTCTCATGGACATGCCCTTTGATGGAGTCGGTCTTTTGGGTCCAAAGCAGACCATGCGTTGGAGCGCTTTAAGGACTCACGGGCTACTGCCAAGTCCCTGGGCCTTTCTGCTACACGCCCTCCGCTGCCTTCTGCTTTTCGCCCCTATCGTGGCCACGGTAGGGGCGCCCTTCACGTCAGCAGCCCAGCCACCGGCCCGCGCAGCAGGCGTCTTCGCGTGGCCGAGGACGTGGATTCCGCCGTGGCGGATCGGGCAACCAGCGTGCGGGTCAGGCCACCACCTCCAACCCGTCCGCGGCCTCCAAGCCCTCCTAGTCCCTCCTTTCAGGTGCACGGCACGCCAGTAGGGGGCAGGGTCCGCCATCACCTTCCCCACTGGCGCACCATCACCTCGGACAGGTGGGTCTTGGACATTGTCCGAAGGGGCTACTCCCTCCCCTTCGAGACCACCCCCCAGCCATGCCACCTCAACTCCACCGCATGTCAGGGGATCACTTGGTGCTTCTACAGAAGGAAGTCACGGCCCTCTTGACCAAGAGGGCCATCGAGCATGTTCCGACCCCAGAAGTAGGGCGTGGTTGCTACTCCCACTACTTTCTGGTGCCCAAAAGGACAAGGAGGACATGCGTCCTATCTTGGACCTCCGGAACGTCAATCGCTTCCTCCGGAAGGAGAAGTTCAAGATGCTCACCCTAGCTCAGGTCTTGACTGCCCTCGACCCTGGAGACTGGTTGGTAGCGTTGGACTTGCAGGACGCATATTTCCACATCCCCGTCCTGCCGGCCCACCGGCGTTACCTTCGGTTCACGGTAGGCCACGAGCATTTTCAGTTCACCGTGCTCCCCTTTGGCCTTACAAGTGCCCCTCGGGTGTTCACGAAAGTGATGGCGGTGGTCGCGGCTCATCTGCGCCGGGCAGGGGTTTCAGTCTTCCCCTACCTCGACGACTGGCTGCTGAAGGCGGGCTCGTCCCAGGCAGTCGTCTCCCACCTCCAGACTACGGCCGAACTCCTGCACTCGCTGGGGTTCTCCATCAATGTGCCGAAGTCGCATCTGATTCCTTCTCCACAGCTCCTTTTCATCGGAGCAGTTCTGGACACGACGCAGTTTCGGGCCTATCCTCCCGAACGGCGAGTCCGGGATATTCAGGCTATGATTCCGATCTTTCGGCCTTTATCCTGGGTTTCGGTAAGGATGACCCTGAGGCTGCTGGGCCTCATGGCCTCCTGCATCCTGCTGGTCAATCATGCCAGATGGCATATGCGGGCTCTGCAGTGGGACCTGAAGTTCCAGTGGGCGCAGCACCAGGGCAACCTGTCCGATCACGTCCAGATCTCGGAGGGGACTGCAAAACAGTTGCAGTGGTGGCTCTCGAACCGGCAATGGGTCATGGGCAGATCCCTCTCCCTTCCCCAGCCAGAGCATACAGTTGTGACGGACGCGTCCCTTCTGGGATGGGGCGGTCACTTGGGAGAGGCGGAGATCAGAGGCCTCTGGTCTCCGGGCGGAGTCCCGGCTCCATATCAACCTTCTGGAGCTCCGGGCGATCCGGCTTGCACTCAAGGCATTCCTTCCCTCTGTCAAAGGGAAGGTAGTGCAGGTGTTCACAGACAACACCACCGCCATGTGGTACTGCAACAAACAGGGCGGGGTGGGGTCTTGGACCCTTTGTCAGGAGGCTCTGCGCCTCTGGACATGGCTGGAACATCAGGGCATGTTCCTGATGGTTCAACACCTGGCAGGTTCTCTGAACGCCAGGGCGGACGAACTCAGCCGCAGGTGCATGATGGATCACGAATGGCGTCTTCACTCGGAAGTGGCGCAAGGACTCTTTCTACAGTGGGGAGAGCCTTGGTTAGATCTATTCGCCACCGAAGAGAACGCGCAATGTCATCAGTTCTGCGCGTTGGAATTTCCAAGGCGGCACTCGCTCGGCGACGCTTTTCGTCGCGAGTGGAGTTGCGGTCTGTTGTACGCCTTTCCGCCTATACCACTTCTACCCAGAGTGTTGAAGAAGATTCGGCACGACCGGGCCCAAGTCATTCTTGTGGCTCCGGACTGGGCTCGAAGAGTTTGGTATCCCGAGCTACTCAATATGAGCATAGATCCCCCGATCCGTCTGCCTCTTCGGGAGGATCTTCTGTCGCAGCAGCAGGGGACGGTCCTCCACCCGAACCTGTCCAGTCTACACCTGCTTGCGTGGAGATTGAGCGGCGGCAGTTGATTCCTTTCGACTTGCCTCCCGAAGTTTGTGATGTGATTCTGGCAGCCAGGCGTCCCTCCACTAAGGTGGTATACGCCTGCAGGTGGAACAAATTTGTGGCATGGTGCACAGCAAAGGCTGTGGATCCCCTTTCTGCCCCTCTTTCTGAGGTCCTTCTGTTCCTTCTCTCTCTGGCCCAACAGGGTTCTGCCCTGGGTACCATCAAGGGTTATCTTTGTGCTATCTCGGCCTTCCTCAGGCTCCCTGATCAGCCCTCCCTTTTCAAGTCCCCTGTTGTTAACAGGTTCTTAAAAGGCATTACTCACCTCTTCCCTCCTGTTCCGTTTGTGATGCCTCAGTGGGACTTGAACTTGGTTCTTACCTTTTTAATGTGCGCTCCCTTTGAGCCTCTGCATAACTGTCCTCTTCGTCTTCTGACTCTAAAGGCAGCCTTTCTGGTGGCCATCACCTCCGCTCGGCGGGTGAGTGAGCTCCAGGCTCTTTCTTGCAAACCTCCCTTTCTGTCTGTTCATCCAGACAAGGTTGTTCTTCGGACGCGTCCGTCCTTCTTGCCAAAGGTGGTTACTGCTTTCCACATTGGGCAGACCATCACTTTGCCCACCTTCTTTCCGCCTCCGCATCCTTCCAGAGAGGAAGAGAGGCTCCACCGTCTGGACCCAAAACGTGCGCTCTCCTTCTATATCGACCGCACAAAACACTTCCGGGTGGATGACCAGCTCTTTGTTGGCTACGTGGGCGCCAAAAAGGTCGGGCGGTGCACAAGAGGACCATCTCCCGCTGGGTTACCTTGTGCATCAAGACCTGCTATTCTTTGGCTAAGAAGGAGCCTCCTGTTGGGCTGCGTGCCCATTCCACCAGGGCAACGGCTGCTACCACGGCCTTGGGCCGCGGTGTTCCGCTGCCGGTTATCTGTCAGGCAGCTACGTGGGCCTCGCTGCACACGTTTACTAAGCATTACTGCCTTGACAGTCAGGTCCGGAGGGACGGCTTCTTTGGCCGTTCTGTCCTCCAGGACTTCCTTGTCTGATCTTTGTTCGCAGACCCACCACCGGGGTTGGTATTGCTGGGGTATCTATTCTAAGGTAAGGAATCTATCACTAACGTGTCTCTTTCAGATGCACAAGTTACTAACTTGTGTAACGATATATCTGTAAGAGACAGTAGTTAGTGATAGATTCCTACCGCCCCACCCATCCTCCCCGTTCTGCGAACTGATTTCTAGGGTTAAGGACATCCCTTTCAGGGCCCTAGTATTTTTCAGACACCTGTGTCAGCTTCTTGCATGGCTCTGCGTTCCTGGCGCGGAAAGTCGTGTACAGAACTGACGTCAGCGCGCAGGGGCGGCGTCTAAGTACTGCCCGCGACGTCATCCCGGCGATCACGACGCCGACGACGGACGCGGAGCCGCACGACGCCGCCTACCGACGCGCAAGGGTACTGCTACGCAAAACTTTCCGGATCCAGCCTGACGCCTGGGGATATTCTAAGGTAAGGAATCTATCACTAACTACTGTCTCTTACAGATATATCGTTACACAAGTTAGTAACTTGTGCATCAAGGTGGGTCAAACTATCAAAGGAAGCTCAATCTTTTGGCATTAGGTTCTGCTTCACAACATAGAGCTCACAGTTGAGCATATTTTGGGCCTGCAAAACGATGGCGGACACTTTCAGCAAAACCAGTTGGAGCTGCCAGGAGTGGGAGTTATGGTACAATAAGGTAATGTCACTGTGGAGAGCAATTGAAACGGATAAACCAATGCAAGAGTTAATCTTTTTGTATGTAATCAAAGTCAAGCACCACCATACAGTTTTTCACCAAGGGATGTAATTGTATTTCATCACAACATTGAAAAAAATCAAATTATAAAGTACAAACCAATTCATGACTGGATATTTTTAGAACAGGTGCACGAAGGGTGAAGTGATAAGTGCATGGGAGGGATTGTGAGAAAGGACAGTAGTGTGCATATACATACATCAGCAAATAAATAAATAAACTATCCAGACAGTTTCCTGCCAAATACACTAAATGTCAAATCATAACATAATTGCAGTTTTGCAGCGTGAATCCTTCTGGATTCACTATGCTGTGCATTATTCCGCGGTCTAGTGGTTGGGTCCGGAATCGTAGTCTTTTTTCTGTTTGTTTTTTTGTAGCCCAGGTGGGCGTCGACGCCCCACCATTTGGTGTCCTTCCGTGACGTCGGCGCACTTCCTCCGGAAGCTCCCACCCTTGGGCGCCATCTTCAGATTTTTTTCCGCCGTTGGGTCTGGATCGTCGTGAAGAGCTCCAGAGTTGGAAGAGGAGAGAAGAAGTAAGAGAAAAGCAGAAAGAACCGAGAAAAATTGGAGATCTTCATCACAAGACAAAAAACATACTACCGGGACGACGAAGCTGGTGAGAGGTAGAAGAAACTTCGACGTCCAACGGAGAATGCGCACACAGGGGGCTCCCTGAGCGCGGGAATGGACAAGACACCATTCAAGTTCTGTCGTAACTGCCACCACAAGTTCGCACAGAAAGACCAACATCCAGTCTGCAACCTCTGCCTACCGATCGACCATCGAAGCGACGACTGCAACGCCTGCGCAGCATTCGCCGCCAAGACCCTCAGTGTGAGGGACAGACAGAGGACAGCAAACTACAGCATGCAGGGCCAAGGGCCACCTCCGTCGCTGCGGGACCTGGGCCTCTCCAGTGGGGAAGAGGACAACATCGCCGAGGGACCAGAGGACTGCACGGTCGTAGAGACCGATAACACTTCCAGGAAGGAGGTAAGAGACACGTCGACCCAAAGAACCCCGACAGACTCTCGAAAATCCGAGCCAAAGTCCTCGAAAGGAGCACCGGCGTCGAAGCACTCGACGACCAAAGCTGCATCCAGGGACAAACAGCCCAGCGGATCCTTCGAAAAGGACTCCCGGTCGGCGAAAGCTCTTGACACACCCAGGTCGTCGAAGCACGGTTCCGAGAAACCGCACTCGACGCCGAGAGGAAAGAGCAGAAGGCACCTCCGACGTCAACTACGACCTCGAAGAGAACTGCCGAAACTCTCGATGCCGATCAAGCGGCGGAGATGGAGAGGAAGAAGAAAAGGCTCGAGGCCGAAATGGCCAGTATCATCCAAAGAAGAAGGACTTCGACGACCGGATGAGTAGATACACCATCCCTTCGAAGCCCTCGACGGTCGTCGAAGCGGAAACGCAAGAGGAGTTCGACAGCACCGAGCCGCCGAAAACTCCCGAACCGTCGGAACAGGACGAAGAGGTCCTGTACGATTATACGGAGGGTGATAACGACCAGCAGACTCACTACGGCTCGACACCCTCGGAGGCTCAAGACCTGGAATGGCAGGATCTCGACGCCGAAGACCCGGAGGAGGCCGTGGAGACATATCCGTCGAGGCCTTCGCCGCCGGACGACATAGGAGTGTACAACATGGTCGTCAGGAACGCGGCAGCCACCTATAGAGTGGAAATGGAGGAGGAAAAGCCTAAAGCCTGTTTTCTCCTGGAAACACTGCTACCAACACAAACTAGGAGCCAATTCCTTCCTATGCTCCCTAGTGTGCTAGACCAAGGCAGGGAAGCTTTCAAGGAGCCATCTACATGCAGATCGGTCACACCCAGAACTGAGAAAAAATATAAACACTCTTCAAAGGATCCACCATATATCCAGGGATCTGTGCCAGCTGATTCAATAATAACAGCAACAGCCAGGAAGAGGGCCAACGTTCCCACAAACTCCGGTCCGCCCCCAGACAAGGAGAGCAAGAGGATAGACCTCACAGGGAGGAAAATTGAAAGGAATGCGGCAATACATTGGCGCATTGCCAACTCCAACGCCCTTATAAATAGGCACGCCTACCAGCACTGGGAAGAAGTTGGGCAGTTGCTCAAACTGCTCCCCACAGAAAACCAGCAGAGAGCGGCACACCTGGTGGAGGAGGGGAAGAACATGGCCAACACCTGCCTAAAGTCGGCCCTAGACGCAGCTGATACATCAAGCAGGCTGATGATGATCGGGGTGACAGAGAGGAGACATGCCTGGCTCAGGATCTCCGGGTTCAAGCCGGAGGTACAAAACAACATCCTGAAGTTGCCCTTCAACGGGGAAAAGCTGTTCGGCACGCCCGTGGACGAGACGCTGACGCAGCTCAAAAAGACAACGAAACGGCAAGGTCCATGGGAGCACTACAGTTCAGGGGTATGAGAAGGGGCACCCCCTCACGAAGACCAAACGGCAGAGGTGGAAACCAGCCGGGAACATCGCACCAGGCCTTCCAGCAAACATTTCAGGGAAGCAGCCAGGCACAACAGGGTCAGCAGCAACAAGGCTGGCAGAACCAACAGAGGGGCCAGTCCTTTCGTAGCCGACCAAACGGACGAGGCAATACAAGAAGAGGCGGCCAGCAGCCCGCCCCCAAGTGACTCCACACTACAACATGTGCCCGCACCCCCAACATCGCTAGTGCCGCGGCACAACAAAAGACACAGACAAAAATTACAAATTTACCATCATACAACGCCCGTAGGAGGAAGACTAAAACACTTCTCCCAGGAGTGGGAGAAGATAACAACCGACAAGTGGATACTCAACATCATACAGTTCGGCTACAGCATAGAACTCGTAAAGAGGCCACCAAACAAGAGGCCAACAAACAAAAAACATTCAACAAAAGAGCTGTCACTATTGTGGCAGGAAGCACAAGAACTCCTCCACAAACAGGCTATAGAAAAGGTGCCGTACAGAGAAAAGGGCACAGGAGTGTACTCCAACTACTTCCTCGTACCAAAAGTAGACGAAACGTTAAGGCCCATACTGGACCTACGGTTCCTAAACAAATACATCAAAACTCAAAAGTTCAAGATGACGTCCTTACAAGAGTTCATACCTCAAATAAGGCACGGGGATTTTATGTCCACAATAGACCTCAAGGATGCCTACCTACACATCCCCATAAACCAAGGACACAAGCGTCTGCTCAGATTCACCATCAGCATGACGCACTACCAGTTCACGGCCCTAGCCTTCGGCCTCAAATCAGCGCCAAGAGTATTCACCAAATGCCTAGCTGCCGTAGCAGCACATCTGCGAAGACAGGGGATACACGTATACCCCTACCTAGACGACTGCATTGGTTGTAGGAGTTCGCTTTTACCAACCAAACTACATACTCAGCAAGTCACACAAACGCTGACAAAACTAGGCTTCTCCATACACAAGGAGAAGTCATCGCTGGAACCAGAACAAGTGAAGATCTTCCTGGGTGCGAAGATCGACACCATTCAGGGGAGAGTGTTCCCCAGCGAGAAAAGGATCCTCGCACTACTGAAGGAGACTCGCCGCTACCTGAAGGGGCAACGTCTGACAGTGAGGACAGTGAGCAAGCTCATGGGCATGATGGCATCCTGCATACATTTAGTCCCCAATATTCGGCTACACATGAGACCATTCCAGGAATGGCTGCAACAGCAATGGTCACAGTCAACAGGGAGTTGGGAAGATCTAGTGGTTGTAACGCACGCAGTGCAGGAAGAGATAGCATGGTGGAACAGGGGCAACATAACAAGGGGAAACCCATTCACACCACCAACTCCAATAGTGACCATCACAACAGACGCATCCCAGATGGGGTGGGGAGCGCATATGAAACTGCTCAAGGTAAGGGGGTTATGGACACAAACAGATGCCGTCAAACACATCAACTACCTAGAACTCAAGACCGTGTTCCTTGCCCTAAAAGCATTCCAGAAACAGCTGTACGGCCAAAGGGTGTTAGTACAAACAGACAACACCACAACGATGTTCTACATCAACAAGCAGGGAGGAACACACTCAGTGGCGCTCTCAGATCTAGCGCAACAGATATGGAAATGGGCAATTCCATTACAAATAGACCTCCTGGCAATACATCTGCCAGGGAAGGACAATGTGGAAGCAGACAGACTGAGCAGACAGACGTCAATCTCTCACGATTGGGAGCTCAACGCACAGGAGACGCAAAAACTATTCAAAAAGTGGGGGACCCCACAACTAGACCTGTTTGCAACACACCAGAATGCAAAATGCCAATACTTCGCATCCAGGCAGCCAGGCCATCAATCCCAAGGAAATGCCCTATGGATGAGCTGGTCAAAGACATTTGCCTACGCTTTTCCACCGATACCGCTGATACACAAAGTGCTCAGCAAATGCAGAACAAGCAACATGACACTAATTCTGGTAGCACCACAGTGGGCCAGGCAGTACTGGTTCTCGCAGATCGTGGAGATGGCACAGGGACCACCACACAAGTTCCCAAGAAGGAAAGACCTGCTCTCGCTACAAAACGGAAGGGTACTCCATCCAGAACCAGAGAGCCTCAGCCTAGCAGCGTGGCTCCTGAGGATTTAGAGGTCGCTCACCTCAAGCTTCCACAAAGCACGCTGGCGGTGCTGCGAGAAGCGAGGAGACCCACCACACGGAAATGCTATGCAGCAAAGTGGAAGAGATTCACTGAATGGTGCATCAACAAAAAGCTCCACAGGAGAATCACTAAAGAATCAACTGTGCTAAAATACTTATCACACTTACTAAAAAGTAACCTAAGCTGCACTTCTCTAAGAGTGCACCTGGCAGCAATAGTAGCCTATACAAGAGGAGAAACAGGGAAAAGCTTCTTTACATCTCAAGTAGTAAAAAGATTCCTAGAAGGAGCCAAAAGAATAGCACCGCCAAAGAGGATGCCACCGCCTGCATGGAACCTCAATGTAGTTCTAACACAGCTTATGAAAGCACCGTTCGAACCCATCCACAAGGCATCGCTACATATGCTCACAATAAAGACGGCCTTTCTGGTAGCGGTTACCTCGCTACGTAGGGTGAGCGAGTTGCAGGCACTCACACTACAAGAACCCTACATTCAGATTCACAATGACAGGGTGGTAATGAGGACGGACCCACACTTCATGCCAAAGGTGGTGTCCAGGTTCCATATAAACCAAACTATACAAATTCCCAGTTTCTTCCAGAAACCATCCACCAGCGCTGAGAGGGCACTGCACACTCTGGATGCCAGGAGAGCAGTAATGCATTACATCGAAAGGACTAAGGATTGTAGAAAAACAAAGCAGTTTTGTGTCCTTCGCAAGCAGTTTCCTGGGCAGACCAGTGACGAAAAATACCATTGCACGATGGATCGCACAAACAATTCAATACCACCACAAACAGGCAGGCCAAGAGCTACAGGGGGCAGCTCAGGCTCACTCAACCAGGAAAAAGGGAGCAACAATAGCCTTCCTAGCAAACACACCTATCCAAGACATTTGCCTGGCGGCAACATGGGCTTCAGTGCACACATTCACTAAGCACTACTGCGTGGATTTACAGATGAACAAGGAAGCACAAGTAGGTCAAAAAGTGCTTCAACATATATTCAACAACCAACGCTCATCTTCCACCCAGTCGCCACAAATATAGCAAACTGCTACAAAATCTATGCACAGCATAGTGAACCCAGAAAGATTCACGCTGCAAAACGAATAGTTTCTTACCTGTCGGTATAGTTTTGCAGCTTGAAGACTTTCTGGATTCACTAGCGAACCCACCCGCCTCCGCCAGAAAGATGAGACAGGAGGAAGATGGGACTAACAAATGGAAAACACCTTTAAAAAGGGTAAAAGGATAAACAACACCAGCACAAGACAAGAAAAAAAGAATCCGAAGATGGCGCCCAAGGGTGGGAGCTTCCGGAAGAAGCGCGCCGACGTCACCGAAGGACACCAAATGGTGGGGCGTCGACGCCCACCTGGGCTACACAAAAAAAAACAGAAAAAAGACTACGATTCCGGACCCAACCACTAGACCGCGGAATAATGCACAGCATAGTGAATCCAGAAAGTCTTCAAGCTGCAAAACTATACCGACAGGTAAGAAACTATTCGATATACATTTTCTGTCATATATGTCTGACAATAAAGTAAAGAAGTTTCGACCCCTAAATGAAACAGGAAACTTTATACATTTGGGGCGAGGTCTTCATCAGGACAGAAGTGAAGGTAGGGAAGTGGGCACATATGGATAATAGGATGAAGATTAGTTGGGTGGTGCGTCAGAGTAGAGAAATTTATCAATAGGTCATGTCAATGGATGAATTACCAGTAAAAACAGCTAGATTTCTTCTGGCTGCAGATGAGAAAGCTGGCCTGTGTAGGCTCCAACGAAAGAGAGGAGACAAAGGCACTAGGATCTATATTCCTAAGGCTACTGTGGAGTAATCCTTATGGGCATGGGACTTGCGGAAAGATTTAAAAGCGAACTTACTCAGACTTCTTCATGGATGTTCGTGGTAAAAGAAATGAAAGGCCCAGGTTGATCAGTAACCTGTGGCTGAAGAAAGTGATACACTGTGTCACAATATGAACAGAAACCACGTGTCAGAGGTCTTGGTACAGCTTAATAAAAAACAAAACCACAAGCCAAAGAAAGTGCAAGGCGTGCTAGGTGAAAATAGCACAAAAGCTAACATTTTTGTGATGCTCGGGATATTGCGCGCATTGTCATATTCAAAAGACCGGGGATGTGCTTGCTGACAACCTAATAGCCAGAGCGGGTGTATGGGCAAAGTTCAGGTAGCTTACAACAAACGCGCAATGTGCCTCTCAATGAACGTCAGAACAATTGTAGGAGATAACATCTGTCTATGCGGCAGACAATCCCGGGCTACTCCGGAAATATCAACCTTTCAACTAGCCGACTCCTACAGGCAGGGCAAGCGTTTGGAAACATTTTCCCGGATGCGTGTTAAGAGGGGATATTGTCGCTGATAAACAGACGGAGATTCAAAACAGAGCTGATTAGAATTAAACTCCGAAAAACGTCTTAACTGGGGCCTGGGAGAAGTATGCTGTATGAGCCTTACGCGCTTGGAGAGAGGGCTCACTGGGCTAAAAATAACCATGCTATGCAGAGCGGCCTCGCTGGGGCCAGGGTGGAAGACATACCTGTGGGCTGCTGGCAAGACCGGTAAACAGCTAACACCGTGGTCTTGCCAGCTACAGGGCTTAAATAACGTGAGAAAACGTGCACGCTGGACCGTGAAGGCCGGTTTTACGACCTATTTCATTTGAGGCAATGACACGGGGGGAGTGGGGGGGGGGGAGAAGAAAGAAAACTCTTTAAGAGTAATGAGCCTGCCTGTCTGCAAAATGTAGCGCTCATTATAAGGAAACACAGTAGCTTCCCACCGATGATTTGTGGGAGTTAGACATGAAGCAACTGCTCTTCAACAGATGGGGGGGGGCACCCCCCCCCCTCTCGATCTGTTCTCTTCTCCAGGCAATACCAAATGCCTACTTTACGCAAGCAGTCAGTCAGTCAAAAAATCTTTATTTCGGCCATACAGGCCATAAAAGCACATAAAATGGAACAATACATTATAGCAAAATATAAGCACGTCATGTAAAAGACTATATATATATTTATTTTTTATTTTTTTTAAAACGCTATAAATCTACATTCATAACTGCATTCTTGAGTTAGCTTCCCCAAGCCTACTCAGTATTCTATAGAAGGGAGTTATGCGATATGCATAGAATACGTAACTTCTACATTGGTTACACGGTGAGGAGCAATAACACGTGCAGTAACAGAGGACTATTTCATTAAGAATTAGAACACCTAATTGATACCAAAAAAATTGTTCATATCTAATAAATACTAAAAAAAATAAGGATACCATTTTAAGATAAATAAAATTATAAAACACCTTGGCAATAGGTAAATTGGAGTAGGGATAAACATGCAATACAATGATTACATACAATCATTATTCTAAGTAAAAGGTGCATAACATAGCGTACCTAATGGTTATTATAAGTCTAAGAATTTCCTATAGGGACTTTCTTTAGAATAGCTCTGCGAATGCACCACATAGAATATAAAAACTGCGAGATGGAAAACACAATAGGCGTATCGGTATCATACTTAAAAAGCATAAACACCTCAGAACAATGTCTAGTCCCCATATTCCTGCACAATTGTAGCAACCACCGAGACCTTGGCTTCCCATAGGCTGGGCAGAAGAAAAGTACGTGCATTTCAGTTTCCTCTGCTTGGTCACACCCTGGGCAATCTAGAGTATGCGTGCCCTGCCATTTATTAGTGAATGATCGAAGCGGGAGCACCCCATGTCTAAATTGGAGAAAGAGCTTCTTCGCTAGAAGCGGTTGAATGTAATCTAGCGCCGGTTCTAGCCTATATTGCTGTTTTACTTCCATGAACCTAGAAGTTAGGCATCCAAGCTTAGTCCCCCGCCATAATTGGGCCAGTTTAAATTCTCTATAGGTCTCGATAAGTGCCTTTCTGGGGATCTTAGGACAGATTTCTTCAGCAGAAGTCCACATGTTTACCCTCCCCCGAGCCTGGCAAGTGTTCCTCATATAGGCAAGCCAGGGGAGTTTCCCCGCGCCTTGTAGCCTCATAAAATCCTTCAGCTCTTCTTTGTATTCGGCTAGTTCGGGAGTGCTCCAAAGGCGTCGCCAATATAGGAGAGGTCTAGAAGAGGCTACATTTGCTATAGAGCTGATCCCTAAGTCCATCCTGAGGGGTGTTAATGGGGAGCTAGTAGGAAGACCCAACAATTGCCTGAGAAATGAATTCTCTGTCAATGATAAAGAGGTAGATGGACAGTGGCCCCATAATTCTACTCCATACAAGGCTGCACCCCTTGCCTGTATCTTGTAAATTTCTGCTACAGGGCCTAACACTTTATGCGTGCAGCTCTTATATACCTTTATAATACCTCCCGTAGACTGGGTCAGTTTTAGACTAGCTGTCTTTATTTGTGTCCCCATTCCATTTTTTCAGTTAGTGTGATCCCTAAATATTCAAAAATAGACACCCTCTCTAGGGCCCTTCCATCTAGTCGGGGATTTGGACAAGTCGTAGTATTCGCGTTAAAAACCATATACTTGGTTTTTTGTAAGTTGATCTCCAAACCCCGGCTTCTACAAAAAGTGCTAAATACATCAAGAACCCTTTGCATGCCCATAGGAGATTTGGAAAGTAAAAGCGTATCATCCGCAAACATAAGTGCAGGAATTTTGCGGTTCGCTAACCTAGGTGCATCAATATCTTTTCCAGCCAGCAAGGATTCTATTAGGCCGTTTATAAAAAGGGAAAAGAGTGTCGGGGCCAGGACACATCCTTGGCGCACCCCTTTCTCTACGGGGAAGCGGGCCGAAAGTTCACCATTTTTGCCATATCTTACTCGTGCATAATTATCTTGGTGAAGGCGTTTCAACTGGTAGCAGAGATACTCTGGAACTCCCAGGTCCAGAAGTATACCCCACAATTGATCCCTCTGAACTAGAACGAAAGCGGATTTAAGATCCACAAATGTGAGGTAGAGGCTGCCACCCTCTAGAACCACGGTTTTCCAGTGGATAAGTTGCAATCTGAAGATCTGGTCAATAGTAGAGGTCTTGGCCCTAAACCCTGCTTGTAGAGGTGTTAATACATTACTCTCTTCTATCCAAGAATGCAAACGCCCCAGAAGTACGCGTGCAAAGATTTTTTGGCTAACGTCTAAAAGACTTATGGGGCGATAATTGGCTGGATTAAGCAGTGAACCCTTTTTATAAATTGGGATGATTTCTGCCCCTGCCCAAGTAGAGGGCAGCGCCATGCCCTGCAAAACGGCATTGAAAAGGGACCACAAGTAGGGTGCCCAGACTGAGGACTCGGAGTGAAAAAGGTCGCCAGGAATCTTATCCAGCCCTGGCGCCTTGGCTGATAACTTGCCCAGTGCCTCTGTGATCTCCTTCAATGAGCAGAGTGGTACATCTTGATTTGGCAACTCCGAATAGATAGGGTTTGTTTCCACCCAACCAACTTCCTCAGTTGTCCTAGTATATAAAGATTTAAAATGGGCTCTCCAAACTTCTTCCCCTGAATTTGGCGTAATGGCCAATTTACCTTCGGATTTGCCTGTGTTAATTAAATTCCAAAAGGCCCTCATGTCATGATTGTCTAGCGCAGTTTTAATGGCATCCCATTTTTCACTTTCCCAGTTGCTTTTAGCGTTGGCTACAGTAATTTTGTAATAATCCCTGGCTTCCTTAATTTGTAGCCTATCGTTGGTTCTAATGGAGACTAAAAGAGCTTGCTTGGCTACCTTGCAGTGTTTGTTAAACCGTGAATGCCTTGGTTTGGAATTCAACCTAGACCTTTTGCTATTATGAAAAAAAGGTTCCAGGACAGAGAGCAAATCATGATGGTTATTTGCAATTCTGGTTTGGGAAATTGAAGTGCTGCTAGTCACAAAAAGTTGGAACGCAGCATCGAGAAAGGGAACGATTTGTTGGTATAGGGAGGCCACTTTGTCCTGTGATTGGGCAAATTCCCCCAGCGTACTCTCCTCCCTCCGTTGGCCAATAATAGGCCAGAATCAGATGTTGAAGATATGCTATGATGGCCTTCAGCTAGCGGCGAGATTATTTCTAAAACCAGAGCATTATGGTCACTCTCGTAACGAGGAGTGACCTTAAAGTTGCCCTGTACCATGATCTAACGTCTACCAGAATATAATCTGTGATCGATGCCTGGCCGAGTCTATTAAAGGTAAAATTCCCGGGGCTATCAGATACCGATCGACCATTACAGGCCCTCAAAGAGTGGCTCAGTACAAGTGCATTCATTTGTAGAACCAGGGGAGTCCATGCCCGTGTTGGTGGAATATTAGGATCTGGAATTGCCCAAACAAAGTCCTCCTCACTTGTAATACTTGTGGACAAGCCGTTCAGGGGTTCAAATTGACAGTTAAAATCTCCGCCTATAATGACCCAATAATTCTCCGGTATAGTTGGGAGAAAAGAGGTCAAGTGGTCAAGAGTGGGGGAAACTTGCCCATGGCAAACCGGCCGTGAGTATACATTAATTAAAGCAGTCCTAGTTGAGGTAGAAAAAGACAGAAAGACACATAAAATGTCAGGTGAAGAAGTCTCTATCTGTTTGGCCTCGCAACCAAGGTGGACGCCAACCCAGGTGCACAAGCCCCCAGAAGGGGTCCCCCCTGGACTGCTGAGATACTATACGACGCATAGCCCACTCTATGTGCATCTACCCTGGCCCATGTTTCCTGGAACATGCATAACTCATGCTGATCTATGAATGACCCCCAATCTGGAAGATCCAGTTTCGAGGTGAGTCCTGCTATGTTCCAGGATAATATCCGCATGCTTGATGGTCCTACTTCGTTGACTAGAGGAGCCTGAAGGGGGAGGCTTGCCCTTAATTGGGCCTGGTGTAAGTCTTTTGGCCCCACCCTTCCCCTGGAACTGCGTTCATTAGCCAGGTTTGGATTGCTAAATAAAGTAGGAATGGAATCTTATCGGGCTACCCGCATGGGCCAACTCCTTGTCTCTCTTCTGCTTTCCATAACCACCCTTTTGCGCTGGCCTGTCCAGATACAATAGTCTCATTCTAGACTCATGGTTACGACTGGGACTTTTGTATGAAGGCCTAATGGACGTTAGTCAATCTACCGAGTCCAGTGGGCTGAATCTATTGACGACAGGGAGGTTGTATAGAAGTGATGTGGGATAGTCCCGGACAATTTGAGGCATGGGCCCGCTCTGATCACTCGTTCCCCAATCATTGGCCAATCCTTCCTCATTGCGCGGCATAAGCCTTGGAAGGAAGAAATATCCCAGGGGGAGAGAAGTAATACCCCCAGCCTCCCTCTGATAAGGACAATCTAGAATGTATTGCACAGCCCGTGTCCCCCTAAAGTTGATCACTATACCGTCCCCGGCTAAATCCTTTGGCCTCCACCCCAGCCAGCTTACCCTGCGTGTAAAAATTATTTTATTTGCGTCTTTGTAGGGGAAATGCCTATATTTGGCTAACCAGTGAATGCATTTCTTATTGAGCTCAGAATGGGATTCCCCAGACCCACTTTCCAGCTCAGGTACTCCTGATAGCACAATGACATATGGAGTAGAGGCCGGGGGTAGATTAATACATGGTAGTGCAGACTGTGTTTCCCTGAATTTTGTGTGTGGTACAATCTTCGCACGGGCCTCTTGAGTTGTGCTGGCTTGCTGTATATTAGATGAACCTATTATAGGCGGAGGTAACCTAATAGTAGGTTCGGGGGGTGGGCATCGAGGGAGCCTCTGGTGAGGGATAGCTGGGTCCAGGCTCTGTGGTGGGGGCTATCTCGGACAGTTAGCTGCATCCCCATGGTTGGTTATGTTGGGCCTAACAGGGACGGACAGTGTATCTGATGCTGATGGGGCTACCTTATTGGGGAGCGAGGCCAGCTCTTTGACCAGGGATTTAGTTGTCTCGACTCCCTTAAGAGTTGACTCTGCCTTTCTCGCCCAGTGGTCCACCAATGACGATAGTTTGTTAATTCGATCCGTTAAAACATCAAGTTCATCCTTTACAACAGATCTAAAATGCGCTTTAACGTCCATCACCAAGTTTTCACCCACAATGGTTGCTCTAAGGTCAACTGTAATGAGTCCCCAGTTCCTGATTCCCCCAAGTTTGTTTGCTAACATATCAGATGCTTGTTTATTCCGCTTGGCTCCCGAATTTGTAATAGATTTGAATTTCCCCCCTTTCTTCTTACCACCGCTCCCCGGAAAGGTCTTGGAAGTATGACCCGCTCCTGTCTGTGCGCGTGTCCTTGGGGGCTCTGGATCTGAGGCCATGGTTTGTGTTAAGGATGGAGGCGGGGTACCGGAGTCAGAAGTGGTAGAACTAGGAGCTATGATCGGTGTTAGTGAGAGGCGCCTCTCTGTACGCTCGATTTCCGTTGAAACAACTCCAATTGCCCTCTGCAACATTTTGTCAATTGCAGTGGGTTGTGCAGTGGGTTGTGAGTGAGGAATAGTTTGCCGCGTAGTGGAATCTTTCACTACAGGGGTGCGTTTACCCATAACTGCATGTGAGGTGCGCCTTAGCAATACAATCGCTCCTTAACAGTCCTGACAGGGAAGCAAGCACAGATCAGTTATAAGGGCACAAACCTTGGGTTAAGTGACCGGTTACTTGGCGTTCCAACAGACCGTCATCCGTATTCAGAACCAAGGTGGGTGGCCCAGCCCAGTCTCTTACGGGCGCAGACGGGCCCGCGCTGCGGGAGTGCAGCGGCCCTTTTGTGTGCCTCCAGGCGCGAAAACGAGATCGTGGGCGGCCCTCCTGCCGCGGGTGATGCTGGGCGCTGTAGTTTCAGGGTCCCTTGGCAATGACTGGGATAGTGATAGTTGGGGACTTGAGGGTAGCTGGTTCAATTCCCTGGTCAGGGATTGGGAAAGGTAGTTCTCTTCCAGGGGATACTCCTCAATAGTCATAAGCACTGAATTATCCCCGCCCACCTGCGGGATCCTGGAGCATATAGAAATATACATATATATATGAGTATGTTGGGGGATTACAAGTGCATAGCACTTCCGCGACATACATATATACATGTATATAAATACATAAATATGCAGCCTAACAAATTCCAATAAGGCAAAATGCCAAAATTACAAAGGTTTTCCCTGTACAGATAATCTCCTATATACACTCTGTAATAGAGAACATACACTGTAATAGTGTTATGCAAGAAAACCTTTATTTTCAGAGAAGAAAACATGTAATAGCAGGCAGTTGGCCCATAGGCTGCATAGCTGAATAAATATCACCGTACAGTAAAACACTGGCACCTTGCCTTTAAGGCTTCCAAGAACTTGGACACTTTGCCTTTAAGGCCTCCAGGAGACCCTCTGCTCCCATCATGCACCACAGGTGACAGTTAGGTCAGTTCTTTTTTCCGGCTCCTTCTATGAGGATCCTGGAGCTTGAGCTTGACAGTTTTTCTGACTTTTCTGTCAGGAATTGTTTTCTTCTTTGGTTTTTTGCGATTTTCCTGTGCTGGCAGTGGTTTATTACCATTCTCTGACAAAATTTCACTTTTTTTCTGTCAGAATGCCAGCTCTTTTCCGCAAATGTCCATCCTGTGGAAAGAAGATGGCCATCTCTGATCCACACTCCGTGTGTATCGCCTGTCTTCCTTCCAGTCACAAGCCTGACACTTGTTACCATTGTCGTAAGTTTTCTACGAGGACTCTTCGCGACAGGGAGAGGATTCGCCTTCAAGCTGTGATCGAGAGAGGAAAAGCCCGGCTGGAAAGTGGCCTTGCGTGTCAAGAGCCCTCCTCTCTTCAAGAACACCGACGCCAGCATCATTCTGCCTCTTCAACATCGAGGAAACGGCAGATTCCGGACTGTTCGCCGTCATTGCCGCCGTCGAAGAAGCGACCGACACAATCTCCGACGTCGAGACTGCGTGAGTCTTCGTCGTCGAGAAAGGCATTGACGTCGAAGCATACTGCCTCGGGCTCGAGGTATGGTCATGGCAAAGACCGATCGACGTCAAAACACCCATCGACGTCCGAGACATCCGTCGACGTCAAGGCACTCTCCGTCACCTCCCCGTAGGTCGACGTCGAGAAGTTTGCCGACGGCAAGGGGGCCGCAAGACCAGTCGGCGTCGAAGACTTTGCGGCTATTGACGTCGAGGAGGCGAGAGCGTTCGACGTCGAAGTCCCTGAGTAGACGGTCGACGTCGAGGACATCTTTGAGGGAGGTGAGGTCGCCGTCGAGGGCAGCGAAGTCCTTAACTCCTCCTAGCCATCATCCCACGTCAAGGGAGAAGTCGACGTCGAAGGAAAAACACAGGTCGACGTCGAGGCGCTCGACGTCGAGAGCTAAAGAGCCTGCTGTTGCCTCGGATGAGGTTAGAGCTGCATCTCTATCGTCTTCAAAATCTGGATCTTCTCCAGGACTGCATATTGTCCAGATCTCCCCGGAAGGCTCTCCGGTGGTTGGTGAAGATGCACGGCGCAGGAAGCCTAGGGCCCTCAGTAGCCCGAGGTCTGACTTTTCCCGTACCTATTCTCCTTCACGCTTGTCCAGGGATTCTCCATCCCTAAAACACCTCGAAGATCAAGATCACCGACTGTGGTTTCTTCCAGAAGGAGGAGTCCAAGCAGATCACGATCTCCACATGCCCGCCATGCTAGATCAAGGGACAGATCTCGCTCTTATCATTCTTCTCCGAAGAGAAGGCGGCATAGGTCTCCCACCCGGTCTTCTTCCACCAGGTCCTCTATCAGAGACTATTCTCCAACTTTGACAGCTACACCTCCGTCAAGAGTTTCTCCAATCGATGACCTCAGCACCTTTAGTGAAGTTCTCTGTAGAGGAGCGAATAAGCTGAACATCTCTATGTATGTCCCGGCTGTTACCTCCTCAGTGATTTTCGAGACTCTTCATCATCGCTCCTCGGCTCGGCCTTTGCTTCCTCTTGTCCCAGGCCTTCTCGAACCTGCTATGCAGACCTTTTGACACCGGCAACGGTGGGAGCTGTTCCTTCCCGAATAGCCAAAAAGTACAAGGCTCCGGACCAAGATCCTTTGTTCCTTCGATCGGATCCTCCTCCGGATTCCATCATTGTGGCGGCGGCTAGAAAGACGCACTCATCTATGTCTTCCTCCTCAGCGCCTCCGGATAAGGATAGTAAACTGATGGACTCGTTAGGTAGAAGGATGTGCAACACTTCAGCTTCTATCATGAAGGTCTCCAGTGCCTCCGCTCTGCTGGGGAGGTATGAAAGATCCTTGTGGGATTCACTGGGACGTTTTGCAGACAAACTCCCAAAAGAGGACCAGCAAGACTTTCGAGAAATTCTGCAAGAGGGAGGTCTAGTGGCTAATCAGGTGATTAGTGCTTCCGCTGACTCATCTGATCTGGCTGCCCACGGATACTCCCATGGTATCTGTTCGAGGCGTTCTGCTTGGTTACGCTTGACTGGCCTCAAACCCGACGTCCAGCGGAAGATAACCAACCTGCCTTTCAACGGTTCTTCTCTCTTCGGGCCGCATGCGGACGAAGAAATGGCGAAGATGAAAGCAGAGCTGGACACGGTGAAAGCTGTGGGTCTCGAAAAACGGAAGGAATTTCGTAGGCACTTCCGCCCCTACGATAAACGCCCGTTCCAACAGAGGGTTCAAACCCCTCAATGGTCGGCTCAGGGTCAGCAGCAGCAGAGGTCTCACTTCCACCAACGGAGACCAGGAAGAGGAAGAGGGACCAATAGACAGCAGGCCTCTACCTCAAAGCAACCATCAAAGCAATGAGGGAGTGCTTCCTCTAAACACGTGTGCCACTCCGGTAGGAGGAAGTATCGCATTACATCTGGAGGAGTGGAGAAACATAACCATCGACAAATGGGTGTTGAATATTGTTCAAAATGGATACTTGCTACGGTTCAAGATCCCACCTCCATCGGTTCCTCCAGACGGACGAGTCCGCTTGTGTCATCACATTTTACACGAGGAGGTAAACGGTCTTCTACAGCGTCCCTGTTCATCAGAGGCGCCAGGGGATATACTCTCGATATTTCCTGGTCAGAAAAAAAGGTCCGACAGTAGAATTCAGACCAATTCTGGACTTGCGCATCTTGAACAAATACATCCGCAAAGAGAAATTTCGAATGCTTGCCCTGCACCAGATCTTTCCCCATCTACATCAAGGAGACTGGATGTGCTCCATAGATCTGCAGGACGCTTATTTCCACATTCCAGTGTCCAGAAAACATCGAAAATTTCTCCGTTTTCAAGTTGCTCTACGTCACTTTCAGTTCCGAGTCCTACCTTTCGGACTGAAGTCAGCCCCACGGACTTTTTCAAAGTGCATGGCAGTGGTGGCAGCTTTTCTCCGCAGACGCAAAATATTCGTTTACCCGTATCTGGACGACTGGCTTCTGAAGAGTTCAACTCCTTCCCTGCTTCAGTCTCATCTTTCCTACAGTCTCCAGTTAATGAACAAGTTGGGTCTACGAGTCAATTTCAAAAAATCGATTCTCAATCCGACCCAGAACATTCACTACCTAGGGTCGTCGCTGGACACCGCGGAAGCAAGTGTGTGTCCTTCGGCGGAGAGGTTTTCATCAATCAGGATCAAATGCCGAGAACTCCTGCGGACTCACCACCCAACAGTCCGACAAGTGTCCTCTCTCCTGGGTTCCATGGCTTCCTGCATCTTCATAGTTCCCAATGCCAGATTGCACATGCGTCCCCTGCAGCAAGCTCTGGAGGACCAGTGGGTGCAAGCATCGGGCAGCTGGGAGGATCGGATCACTCTGTCCCAGTCTGCCAGGGACTCCATCGTGTGGTGGACAAGGCGATCACATCTAATGAAAGGTGTTCCCTTCCATCAAGAGACTCCGACTCAAACTATAGTGACAGACGCCTCCCTGCAAGGTTGGGGCTCTCATATGAATCACCTTCAAGTGCAAGGGCTATGGTCGGACACAGAAAGGGGATACCATATCAATTTTCTGGAGTTGAGGGCTGTCCAACTAGCCCTAAAATCCTTCTTTCCGCCTCTTCAGTCCAACTCCCTCTTGATTCAGACAGACAACACCACGACGATGTTTTATCTGAACAAGCATGGAGGCACCAGGTCCAGAATTCTGTCTCAGGAGGCACAAGCCATTTGGAAGTGGCTTCTGGCACGGCATCTCACCATCACGGCTGTCCATGTGCCGGGCGTCCTAAATGTACAGGCGGACTTCCTAAGCAGAGAGTTCGTAGAAGCGCACGACTGGGTGCTAAACACCGAAGTGGCTCAGGATATCTTTCAAAGATGGGGTGTGCCGGACATAGACTTGTTCGCAGATGCAACAAACGCCAAATGCCCCGTCTACGCGTCCAGGTATCACCAACCAGGTTCAAGCGGGAATGCTCTGTTGATAAGATGGTCTCAGAGCTTACTCTACGCTTTTCCTCCACTGCCTCTCATTCCAGCAGTGATCACGAAGTTCTACAAGACCAACTCCAGGATGATTCTGATCGCTCCGGAGTGGCCACGCCAGTGGTGGTATCCGGATCTTCTACAACCTTCCAAAGTTCCGCAACAGAGATTGCCTTGCCGTCCGGACCTACTATCCAAGAGCCAGGGGAGAGTGTTTCACCCCAACCTTCCTTCCCTCAGGCTGACAGCATGGCTCCTGAAGTCTTGCAGTATGGTCACTTAGACTTGCCAGCGGACTGTATGAACATACTTAAGGAAGCGAAAAGACCTTCTACCAGGGTTTCCTACGCTTTCAAGTGGAAACGTTTTTACCTATGGTGTTTTGAATAATGGTCATGACCCAGTTAGAGGGCAGGAACAGGTCATTTTGCCGTATCTCTTACACCTGGCTAAGTCGGGCCTGCAGTTTACATCTATCAAGGTACACTTAGCAGCAATAACGGCATATAGAAAATCACCTTCACAGAGTTCTTTTTTCAAAATGCCAGTGGTGAAAGATTTTCTTGAAGGGTTAAAAAGGTATACCCACCAGTACGAGCCCCTTCTCCTCCTTGGGAGCTCAACGTGGTCCTTACCAAACTGATGGGCGCACCTTTTGAACCAATACACAAGTCCTCCTTGCAGCACTTGTCCTGGAAAGTGGCTTTTTTGGTTGCTATCACGTCGGCTCGTAGAGTCGGCGAGATACAAGCATTATGTTGTAAGGAACCCTACACTGTTTTTCACTCAAATAGGGTAGTTCTCAGAACTCATCCAAGTTTTATGCCAA
The DNA here is from genome assembly GCA_963921515.1 of Calotriton arnoldi. NCBI lineage: Eukaryota > Metazoa > Chordata > Amphibia > Caudata > Salamandridae > Calotriton > Calotriton arnoldi. The sequence goes on from CAWUFW010006065.1 coordinate 900,722, forward strand.
AAGTGGTTTCAGATTTCCACATTAATCAGGTTATCACTTTGCCTACCTTCTTCTCTAATCCTTCTACACCTCCTGAAAGGGCCTGACACTCAGACCTTAAGAGGGTGTTGAAGTTTTATCTGGATAAGACCAAGGTAATAAGAAAGACAGACCGCTTGTTTGTCAACTACGGCCCCATTAATACAGGATTGGCATCCTCTAAAAGGTCTATTTCAAGATGGATAGTCTCCTGCATATCTCTAGCCTATCAATTAGCTAATAAGTCTCTTCAGGGAAAGCCTAAAGCGCATTCAACCAGAGGAAAGGCCTCTACTACGGCCCTCCTCAGGAACGTCCCTATAGCAGAAATCTGCAAAGCAGCTACATGGCGGTCTGTTCATACTTTCTCTCGCCATTACTGTTTAGATTCAGATGCTCAGGAGGATGCCCAAGTGGGACAAGCCTCACTGAGGAATTTATTTGCTTAATGTCATGTTATGATGATCTGTTTTTAATACTATTTGCTCGTCCGCGAGGTAGTGGGTATGGGCTTGCTACTCTATTCAGTGCTTATGACTATTGATGAGTATCCCCTGGAAGAGAAGGATTAGTTACTTACCTGTAATCCTAGTTCTCTTCCAGGGGTATACTCATCAGTCATAAGCAACCCTCCCACCTCCCCGGACGAGCATTTTTAGTAATTGCTACAAGTTAGTACACCGTGCAAAAAGAACTGACCTAACTGTCACCTGTGGTGCATGATGGGAGCAGAGGGTCTCCTGGAGGCCTTAAAGGCAAAGTGTCCAAGTTCTTGGAAGCCTTAAAGGCAAGGTGCCAGTGTTTTACTGTACGGTGATATTTATTCAGCTATGCAGCCTATGGGCCAACTGCCTGCTATTACATGTTTTCTTCTCTGAAAATAAAGGTTTTCTTGCATAACACTATTACAGTGTATGTTCTCTATTACAGAGTGTATATAGGAGATTGTCTGTACAGGGAAAACCTTTGTAATTTTGGCATTTTGCCTTATTGGAATTTGTTAGGCTGCATATTTATGTATTTATATACATGTATATATGTATGTCGCGGAAGTGCTATGCACTTGTAATCCCCCAACATACTCATATATATATGTATATTTCTATATGCTCCGGGATCCCGCAGGTGGGCGGGGATAATTCAGTGCTTATGACTTTGATGAGTATACCCCTGGAAGAGAACTAGGATTACAGGTAAGTAACTAATCCTTAAGATATATGACTACTAAGTGGACGCCCTAATTTGATTCAACGCTTATCTGCTGACTAAAGATTTCAGTCGGGTTCTGCACCACAAACCTTGATCAGACACCTGGCTGCTACAGAATTAGAATTTGGATCCCTCCACATTTCGGCTGAACCATCTGAACGGTGGTGAGAACAGTTTCAACAACTAAGACCTATTTCTTGCAATGGAAAAGATTCTGTAGTTGGTTGGTGGATCATAATATAAATCCTGTAAGCATGCATTCACAAGAAATTTTGTAGTTACTACCTCTGGTAAAGTCTGGACTGAAATATACCCCCATTCATGTTCCTTTGAAAACAGACCTAAGATATTTCAAAACACCAATGGCATCAACACTCTTCTTCACCAGAGTGGTGAAGATGTTTGAGGTGTTTGTTTTGAACCTTTCCACAATAATTGAACAATTTTGTGCTAGGGAATTATATACTGTTCTTTGGGTTCTCGTGCAAAGCCTCTGACCCCATTTACAGATCTAATCTGCAAATGTTATTAGCTGTTTATTTGCAAGCCTGCAACTTTTTATTTTTTTTAAAGGCATTAAAAATTTAAAAGTCTGCTGTCTAAATGTAATGTAATGTGCATGTGTTTGCAAAAGGAATACGTAATGACCCCTCGTGAAAATAAATTAAAAACATGAAGGAAAAAATAAAAGAAGAAAAATACAGGTAGCGATTGGCCTAACAGCCCTGTCACTGAAGTGTACACATTTTTAGGCAGATGTGCACAAGCAAAATGCTGTCACAGTGAAAAGAGCCAAAAGTTGAAGTGAACTGACCCATGCTGTATGTGTGATGTCAGAGGCAAAATGTGAATCACACTTGACCAGACCAGTGGATGAAGAGGGCTAACCCAAAACCCCCTTTTGTGCCTATATATGCATGTGGTTTTATAACAAATTTGTTGTAAAATATGAGGCTGGTGAGACCGCTAAATCGGTCGCTGCACCAGACCTAAAACACTGATGTCCCCCTTTAATTTCTATTAAAGTTACACTTGCAGTTCAAATATAACTTAACTGAGCTTCTCTACTGATAAGTTACCAGAGTCAAGATGCCCGTTTGGTGATAGTTGCACTTTACATTTATGTAATAATAGCTGGCAAATATTTTTACTGTTCCTGGTTTAGGGTGTTATTGGAGCTTTTTGGTCCTACTGTCCATTTATTTTAATGATGGTAATTTTCCTGTTTGTGTGCTGTGTATCGTGCACAAATATGATGTTGGTCGGTGATTTTGGATGAGATTAGAGTACTTACTGTTTTTTGACTCCATATTTTGTTCATCGCTGCAGGAGATCAGCATTGAGAAAGGTCCTGGTGAAAAGCTTGGTATCAGCATCCGAGGTGGAGCAAAGGGTCATGCAGGAAATCCGTTTGATGCCACAGACGAGGGAATATTTATCTCCAGGGTAAGTGCACACCAGGACTTGATTCACAAAATGTCCTAGTGAGAGGGCTTTGGTTATGGTCATGTCTGTATTTTGCTCTCTGCAGATGCATTTTAACTTGTTGAGTGCCTCATCGTTATTGTGCAGATTGTGTGCAGACTTGCTGATCGGAGCCCAGAATTTACTGTGGTGGGCTTATGGGGGGCCATTTGCAAATATGAGAATGCAGGGCACTTTGTAATGCCTGTTGTGGCACTATTCCTGGGACAAAACCCATCAGCAGGTTTGTGGCCGGACAGCAATGATACGATCCCCTCTTTCTTTTAGGTGAGCTCTTCAGGTGCTGCGGCACGTGACAGCAGGCTGAAAGTAGGCATGAGGATCTTGGAGGTGAATCACCAATCTCTCCTGGGAATGACACACACGGAAGCAGTGCAGATTCTGCGATCGGTCGGCGACACCCTTTTAGTGCTGGTGTGTGATGGTTTTGATCCCAGAGCTGCAGCTGCTATTGAGGTATGTATCCTTGGTCAAAAGGGCGTTTGGGAGGGAATGGCAAAGATGCTGTGCTGTTACCCTCATCTCACTGTTCCAGCTGGACATATTGTGCGTAAATCTATACTGCCAGTGTGTACCCTTCATGGCAGCAAGGCGTCGTGCTGCAGTTCTGACCATTAGCTACACTTTGATGCGTAGGGCATACGGCCACACTCGCCAGAGAACCTGGTAAGAGGTGTTGCTTTTCCTCATAGTTTTGAGGTGCAGGGTCCTGTGAAGATAGGGATGCCACAACTGCGGTTTCTGGGCTCATTTCTTGATCTTTGGGTTTCATTCTCAGGTGTCACCTGGAATTATCGCCAACCCTTTTGCTGCGGGCATAGCCAGGAAGAATAGCATGGAGAGCATCTCCTCCATCGACCGCGACATGAGCCCCGAAGAGATGGAAATCCTTCAAAAGGTGAGGGTGAGTGCGTCTACCAACATCAGTCCCACTGCATCCATCTCCAGTTTTCCTGAGCTGGTAGCATTATGGGACATATTAACTTTTACTAAACTGAGGAGTTCCTTTGGGGAAACTAGCAATAAACTGAAGGTTGGCAAGTGGGTAAACTAACAACTGATAGCCATTGGGCAATCGTAGCATATTAACATTGCTGTGTTGATGCTGATGATGATCAAACTAACCCCAAATATTTCTTGCCGATATTGAACGGGTGGATGATTCAAATCTTAGCCGAAACCTGTATCTGGAGGCATTGGGAAACAAGATCAGGTACTTCCTCCTTCAGGGAGGGCCTGTGATAAAGTGCCCTCTTTCTGCATGGTAGCCCCCACTTTCTGCTGAACTGCTGATGTGCTTTGACTGAGTGTGCCCTGGGCTCCTGCTAATCAGATGCTCAGGGCCTATGTTCTTTCCCTAAATCTGCATTGAAACCAAAACACAATTGGCATCTCTGGCCACAGGTCAGCCCCTGGTAAATGGTACCACAGGTACCTAGGGCACTGTGACCAGGGAAGACCTCTAAGGGCTGCAGCACTTATTGTGCCACCCTTAGAGTCCCTGTACCATTGCACAAACACACTGCCTTTGCAGGCTGCGTGCCTTGGTGCAGAACAAAGTGAAAAGTCGACGTGGCACACATCCCTGTGTGCCATGCCTACAACCCACTGCCCTGGCATAGATCAGTCACCCCTCTAGCTGGGTGCACTATACCAGTGGTGAGGGTGCAGGTGCATGAGCCCTGTTCTCCTACAGTGTCTAAGTCCATTCTAAGACATTGTAAGTGCAGTGCTGCCATTAAGAGTATATGGTGCTGGGAGTTTCATTACGAACTCCACAGCACCATAATGGCTACACTGAAAACTGAGAAGTTTGTTATCAAACTTCTCAGCACATTAAACCCACACTGATGCCAGTGTGGGATTTAATGAAAAATGCACACAGAGGGCATCTTAGAGATGCCCCCTGAAAACGACTTGCCACTAGTGTCCATGCTGAGTGGCTGCTTTCAGCTGCCACCACCAGACATGTTTCTGGATTCCTGGGTCGAGAGCCTGCTGCTCTCGGGGGGCCTGAAACAATGCACATCCTGGGACGAGGTGCCAAGCCTCCTCCCCCAGGATGGGCAGGGTTCACGAAGGGGAAGCTTCAAAGGCTTGCTGCCTTTGTGGCCACTTGCTGCTTTCAGCAACTGGTCCCCACTGGTTCTGACCCCCCACTTTAGGCGGGAGAACCGGCGGGAAAAACAAGTGAGGAAGAGAGGTGTGCCCACCTCTGCCAACTCCACCCCTCAGGTGGGGGAGGCGAGGTGAAGCACAACTCTGTCTCCGCCATCTTGCAGATGGGGGGAGTCAGCCAACCAGGGAAAGGCTTATGCCCCCCTCCCACTGGAGGGTGGCATAATAGGGGGTGTACCCTCCCCAGGGAAGGGACCCATTGGTCCCAACCTTTTACATACCTGTAACACCCATAAATCTAGTATTTAGGGGCACCCCTGAACCTTGCTTCCTCAGACAAGAACCTGCAAGAAGAAAAGAAGGAACAGCCGTGCCGAAGCCAACAAGAGGAGGACGCCCACTGATTTGGCCCCAGCCCTACCGGCCTATCCCGAACCTGCTCCAGCGAAATCCCGGTGTGTCCTGCAGCCAGCAACCTCAAGAAACCCGGAGGACCTGCCTGCCTTCAATCCCAAAGACTGTCTCCCGCGAACACCGGATTTGTTCAAACAACAGACTCCAGTTCCACAAGGATCCGCGGGACGGCACCACTCTGCACCCGACGGCCACGGCCCGAGTTTGAGTGGCCCAACACCAAGAGGAGGTACCCCCGGCGATCCTGACCCGAGATACGGCGACCCCTGACCTGCCTCAAGCCTCCAGCCAACGCCTTCAGCCTCAAACCGGAAGGTCCCCCAACCGCGACCAGGAGCTGGTAAGAAGATCCGACCCCAAAAGGCACCCCTGCACCCGACGCCCCACGGCCTTGGGTGGCTCAACCGACGGTGCCTAACCAACCCCCAAGATCCCAACTTGCCTCTCCAAGTGGTGGTCGCACCCAGAAGACCTTCGTCCCCGAGCCTGCAGTGCTTTTGCAAACCAGAGACTCCCCATTGAAAGCTACAGGGCTTTCGACGCCAAAACAGCACTTTGCACCCGGCCGCCCCAGTGCCGATGAGCGTGCATCTTTTGTGCTGGCCTAAACCCCCATTTGCCCTGAGCTTAAGTCCAGGAGCTTTGCTCCCACAACCCAGTGGCCTGCTCATCAGCAGCCACCAACCGGAGGCCCCCTATTCCCCATTGGATAATATTGGGCCTCAGCACTCTGCACCCTGCCGCCCTCGTGCCGCTGAGGGTGTAACAAGAGTGCATCCTTGACCCTGGGGGACCCCTGAGTCTAACCCCAGAACACCAACTCCCACAACAAAGTACTTACCTTTAAACCGATAACACTATTTTCCTCCATAGGATAACATATTGAAAAGTTTCTAAGTGTGGAGTTGGAAAACCTAAAGAAATTCTTTAAAATTGTACTAACAAAAACGCTTTTACTTGCCTGTTTACAGGAAATGTCCCAGTGCAGTATCCAGGCATACTGCACTGTGTAAGAAAAGTAATCCCAAAAGTAACTTACCTGTAATTTTACTAAAAATCCTATACAAAGTATATGTACTGTATTCAGAAAAGCATTGCATTATCAGTAACACTACTGTAATCAAATCAAAGTACATTTGCAATTGCAATTCAAACTATTTACAAACTACGTTACTACTGTAAAGTATTTATTGCTTACCTGTGCCAGGCTTGCTTGGTTCTAGAAAATATAATAACTAAAAGAATATTTTTATACGAAAACAATTGGTCTGAAGTTCAGTCTTTGAGTGTGTGAATTCATTTGTACAACAAATGCTTAACACTGTCCTCTGATAAAGCCTTACTGCTCGCCCACACTACCACAAATAGAGAGTGAGGTGCTATCTACTTTACCTCTGCCTACCTTTTGGGTTTCACTGGACTCTGTGCACACTATACCTCACATTGGTATAGAATATACAGAGCCAGCTTCCTACAGGGTCAGGTATTGTGTAAATGTACTCAAAAACCGAACCAGATAGCATAATGTTTGCCCAGAAGATAAGTTAAGGTAGATATCTTTAGTAGGCACATGCATTGCTTGCAGAGATGGAGGGCATGTTTGAATCTCTTTAAACAATGTGGACTCCTGCCAGTTAGCTGGCTTGGCCAGTTAGCTGGCTTGGTCACAAACCAATTTCAGGAATTTGCCAAAAAGGTACTTTTTTAGGATCATGCCAAAAACCCTTTTCAAGCCTCTGGGTGAGAACTGATTGGTTATTCTGATTTAACACCGTGCTCCAAGGTCTTGTAATTTAGCTTGTTGTCTTCTAGCATTTAGGGATATAAATCTTAATGAAGAAGGAAAGGCACTGCGTCGACAAGCAGGGGTTTGGTCTTCCAGCACTAATATGAGGCAGCATTCAGCCTCCAAAGACATGACCTAAATTCTTTGAGGTGCAAACCATCTTATTTTTCTCAGCTCTCCTGTACTGCCAGAATATGGCCTGCAGATATGAAGGTGATTATACATAGGGCCACAAAAGTAGGGTCCTACATTTACAGGAAATACCATAGATTATTTTTAGCCTATGCCATCCAGATAAATCTGGACATGAGCAGGAGTGCCAGTTGTTACCCCCTCCTGTTTCTTCTTGCACTAGTGACACTGGCAGTCTCTATCACAGACCCATTTTTCCATCTGTACTCTATTAATCTTCCCAATGTTGGCCCACATGGGAAGATCAAGGCCAGTTGCTCAGACTAACCACTGTGTAAATAACTCTTGTTTAGAATCTTTGCTTGCAAATGGGTCTCTTGTGGTTATGCTCAAAATCTGGTACTGATCTGCCACTCTGACTATTGTGGAACAATTCTTCTTGCAGTATACCACTTCCGGTATACAGTACACAACTCTCAACATGTTTCTCATTCTAGTTTATCCATCTGTACATTCATGGTCCTTAAACTGTACCTTGTGCTGAGTGTCCCTTTCACAGAATCAAATCACGGAATAAAACATCTCCTTACCATTCCAAGACCTGGTTTTTGATGCAACGTTGACTGGGGTCTCTGCTAACCAGGTTCCTAGTACCAGTGTCCTTTCCCTAAAACTCTAAAAAAAAAAAAAAAAAAAAAAAAAAATTCCCCAATTGGCAAACCCTTAGCTAGGGTCTGGGGTACTAAAGGAGGTTCCCCCAAGGGCTGCAGCATGAATTGTGCCACCCCAGGGGATCCCTCACCAAGCACATGCATGACTGCCATTGCAGGCTGTGTCTTGGTGCAGACAAAAGTGAAAACACAACCTGTTGCATATCCCTGTTTGACATGTCCCCTACCACTGCATATGTTATTTGTAAGTCACCCCTGCAGCAGGCCTGACAGCCCTAAGGCAGGGTGCTTAATGTTATATGTGAGGGCATATCTGCATGAGCAGATATGCCCCTGTGCCGTTCAGCCCTATTGTTGCCAGTGCAAGTGACCAGGGACGTTATCTTAAACCATGTACTGGACACTCTGGAGAACGAGTTCTCCAGCTTACATGATGGCTTTACTGAAAATAGGGATGTTTGGTACCTAACTTCTCGTCTTGATAAACCCACACTGATGCCAGTGTTAGATGTATGGAACCATGCCCTTAGAGGGCACCTTAACGGTGTCCCCTGAAAACCTACCAGCCTCTGGTGTGCTTGCTGACTGAATTCTGCCAGCCTGCCACCCGAGACAGGTACCTCCTAAGTGAGAGCCTTATGCTCTAAGGTGGTCAGTCAATCAATCAATCAGGGATTTGTAAGCGCGCTACTCACCCGTGAGTGTCTCAAGGCGCTGAGGGGGGGGGTCCGCAGATCTGTTTAGCCGAAGAGCCAGGTCTTGAGGGTCTTCCTGAAGGTGTTCAGGGAGGGGGCGCGTCTGATGTCTGCCGGTAACTCGTTCCAGGTCTTGGCTGCAATGTGAGAGAAGGATCTTCCGCCTGCTCTGGCTCTGTGGATGCGCGAGGTTGGAGGTTTCTTTTGGGTACGTGGAAGTTGATTCTGTTGTTGAGGTATTTGGGTCCGTTGTGCAGGCATTTGTAGGCGTAAGTGAGGATTTTGAAAGTGACTCTTTTCTCCACGGAGAGCCAGTGGAGACTTCGTAGGAGTTGGCTGATGTGTTCGTGTCGGGGGATGCCGAGGACGAGTCTGGCAGCGGTGTTCTGTATTGTCTGGAGTTTGCGGAGTAGGGACTTGTTGATGCTGGCGTAGTGCGTTTCCATAGTCCAGTCTGCTGGTGATGAGTGCGTGGGTGACTGTCTTCCTTGACTCAGGGGGGATCCACTTGAAGGTCTTGCGGAGGATGCGGAGGGTGTTGAAGCAGCTGGAGGTGACGGCGTTGACCTGTTGGTTCATGGTGAGTGAAGAGTCGAGTACGGTGCCGAGGTTCTTGGCGGGGTCTGAGGGGGTAGGTGGGCTTCAGAGGGCGGTCGGCCACCAGGTGCTGGCCCATGCAGAAGGGGTGGTACCGAGAACTTCTGTCTTCTCGGTGTTGAGCTTCAGGCAGCTGTTGGCCATCCAGACTGCGACGTCTTGCATTCCTTTCTGGAAGTTGAGTTTGGCAGTGGTGGGGTCTTTGGTGAGGGAGAGGATGAGCTGGGTGTCGGCGTAGGATACGATGTTGAGGCCGTGTTGTCGTACGATGGCTGCGAGGGGGGCCATGTAGATGTTGAAGAGGGTGGGGCTCAGTGATGAACCCTGTGGGACTCCGCAGGTGATTTTCGTGGGGTCGGAGAGGAAGGGTGGGAGTCTGATCCTTTGGCTTCTTCCGGTGAGGAATGATCGGATCCAGTCCAGGGCTGTTCCTTGTATGCCTGCGTCATGTAGTCTGGCGACTAGTGTGCGGCGGGAGATAGGTCGAGTAGGATGAGGGCTGCGGAGTGGCCTTGGTCCAGGAGGGTGCGGATGTAGTCTGTGGCGGCGAGTAGGGCGGCCTCTGTGCTGTGGTTGCTTCGGAATCCGGATTGGGACGGGTCGAGGACGGCGTTCTCTTCAATGAATCTTTCCTGTTGACTGTTTTCTCTGCAACTTTGGCTGCGAAGGGGAGGAGCGAGATGGGCCGATAGTTCTTGAGGTCGGTGGGGTCAGCTGTGGGCTTCTTGAGGAGGGGTCTGACTTCTGCATGCTTCCAGTCTGGGAAGGTGCCTGTTTTGAAGGTGGTGTTGATGGTGCGTTGTAGTTCGGGTGCGATGGCGGCCGCGGCTCTGTGGTAGATGTGAGGGGGGGCAGGGGTCGGTGGGGGCCGGCCCCCCCGAGTGGATGCTTTTCATGGTCGAGGCAGTGTCTTCGGCCGTGATCGGTGTCCAGTTGGAGATGGTGGGCTGGCTGCTGTTTCTGGGGGGCGGGGCCGTCTGTGGCGCCTGGTGGATGGTCGATGAAGTTGTCGTAGAGGTTTTTGATCTTGAGGTGAAAATAGGTTCCAAGCTTGTTGCAGAGGTCTTGGGATGGGGTGATGTCTGTGGCTTCGCTGCGTGGGATCGTGAATTCTTGAATGACACTGAAAAGTTCCTTGGAGTTGGTGGAGTTGGCCAGGATTTTGTTGTGGATGAAGTTCCTCTTGGCGGCTCTGATCTGGTTGTGGTAGTCCGTCATGGCGTCCTTGTAGGTGGTGTGGTTTTCGGTTGTCTTGGTGTTTCTCCAGTTCTTCTCCAGGCGTCTGCAGGTGCGTCAGGAACAAAAGCCTGTCCTGGAAGAGGGGGTAACACTCCCTCCCACAGGATGACCTGCTGATTAGCCTCTTTGGCCTGGCAAGCTTAAAAGGAGCTGTCGCCTTTGGAATGCAAATCTGGCTCCCTTTATAGGAGAGGAAGCCACCCCTACCCGTCCAGAGCCCACTTGGCACCCGGACAGGCGGTAACATTAGCTAGTGAGGTAAGCATGCCACCCCCAGGCTAGTACTACCCCTAAGGTGGGCTAACTGCGAGGTGGACTTGATTTTTCATATGTATCCATCTTTGTGATGGCATACCTAGGAATTCTGGGGCAGGGTTTTGCCCACTTTGCACAGGAAGTGGTCATATAGGGGGGCGTAGTGACCCGAAGGGGCAGTAGCCCTTTGACTACTACCCTGCACTCCCGTAACACCAATAATTCAGTATTTAGCAGAGTCCCTGGCACCAGAGAAGCCGATCCTGATAACCATAAGAAGAGAGAGGACACCGAAGAGCCGCAAAAGCAGAGAAGACTGAAGAGAGCACCGAACTTGGCCTCAGCTCCGCCGGCCTGTCTGCAGCCCTAGTCGAAAACTGCGCCAAAGTTGACTCTACCTGCAGCTGACGCTCCAGAAACTTGGAAAGACTGCCTGCCTTCAAAAAAGACTTAAGACCTACCATGAACAGTGGACCTGTTAAGCAAAAACTTCAAAAAAGACTCGGAGGGCCCTCAAACCTCCAAAACCCAACACCTGAAGCAGCCACTGCACCCGACGCCTCCGGCCCGAGTTGAAGTGAGCCAACGATGCCTACACGGTTTCCCAGTCCTCTAGAGCTCGAGTCAGTTGTGGTTTCACCCCTCCTGGACTCCCAGACGTCGCCTGCAGACTCTGTACGCAGGCCCCCTCTATTGCGACTGCTCCGGTAAGGAAAAACCCGACGCCTAAAGACACCTTTACACCCATTGCCCTAGGCCTTAGAGAAGAGGAACAAAGGTGTGCCCCTGTCCCAGAACATCACAAGGCCTGAGCCCACTTACTGGTTCAGCCCAACTTGCTTCCTAGCCAGAGCCTGCAGTCTCTTTTTACAGAGACCGATCCCCATTAAAAAGCATTGGACTCCTGACGCTGATTTGCACCCGGCCGCCCTCGTGCTGCTGGTGGTGTAGTGTTGGTGCTGCCTCGTACCTTGCCCACCACTCACCTTAACTCCTGGGGATTGGTCCTGTAAGTCGATGTACTGTACCTGTTTGCAGACCTTGTTCTTCCTTCCATAGGATAACATTTTAGAACTCAAAAATTGCACTGTCCGCACTTTTTAAAGTGAAAAAATGTATATTTTGAAACTTACTTACCCGAACGATTTTTTTCTGATTCCTAAACACATATAAAGATACTTTTTTCGTGGATCTCCTTCTTGAGTCGTGTTGTAATTTATTATTCATTGTGTGTATTTGCAGATGTCTTACACTCCTCTGTGTTGAGTCTAACGCTGCTCGACCACACTACCCCTTAACAGAGCACTTTGGGATTGCATAGCAAGCCCTGTACACTAGTAAGGGAACCCCTGGACTTTTTACACAATATATCATATTATTGATGTAGCACATAAAGAGCTAGATTCCTACAAATTATTATTCAACAGAAGGTCAGTAATATGTTGCACTATTGATTGTTGATTACCATACTGTTCAAAATAATAATAAAATGTTCTGCACAGAAAAAGAAAATATCCTTTAAGTCCTGCCTCCTTCAGCTTAATGGTCTAGCTCTTTCCAGTACCACCCTTTGATCTGCATTGTTCCAGTGTAGTCCAGCTGGTGATGCTATTGCAGTCATTGGCTGGTGGATTGTCTGAGCCACAGTAGAAGCATCTGGCCCACTGATTGTCCAGTCTGCACCCAGTGATTAGCAGTTCCAACAGTTGTGCATTTATCTGTTCTTTTGTCTTTCTGTACTCGATTGAGTTGTAGTGCTTTAACTGTCAGTATGGGAATATTGCTTTCAAAGTTTGAATAGAAGTGCTTTAAAAATCCAAATTGAGTGTGACCAAAGCCTCCTGTAGTTTGATGTATGAATTTCGGTATAGTCTTTAATTTGCTTGCTGGCGGGCTTCTGAAGGTCTTATGCCGAACTTCTAATGCTTGCTTTATATTTTGTTCAGGAAATGGAGATGGTGAGAGAGACCTCTCAATGGGAGAAAGAAGAGCTGGAGAAAGTGGTGAGCACATTGATCAAATGTTAACAGTTTCATCCTTTAGTTACTAATCCTAGAAGTAGCAACACTGGGTTAGAAATACTAGTATCAGCAGCCATGTTGCAGTCAGGTGTTGCAATAAACCGTTGTCTCACATCTACTTCGAATCCATGCTCATGAAACTACACATACTTTCAGGGAGTTATATTACACCCAAAAAGCTAAGTCAAGTTTTAAATTTTGCTCTTACCAGCATCGACAAACTTGCCTTCATAATTCTCTTACCTGCGTTCCACTAGACTGGCCTTGCTATTTCGGTCAATGTGCCTCCATGTAATACATAATACATATGTGCAGACCAGCAGAGTTTCACTGCAGAATATATTTCTCAGTGATCCATTTTTTATTTAATGTGTTATTACTCCTGCTATATTGCAACCACAACTCCGAAGCGAGGGAATGGATTGGGGCAGTGTTAAATCGCAGATCTTGACTGTACATATTGCTATGAATTTCTAGCCCTGTTTTAATATGCACCACCTTTCCCCATCATCATGAACTCCATCTTCCACTCCCGTTAGTTCTTCGTGTCATCTTTCATCGCGCCAAGTAGCCCATGTGGATTCCTCCATCCCGTACATCTTCATCTAGATGTTGCTTTTCCCTTTGTTTTGGCTGCCCCCTGCTTGCTCGTTTGCCACAACTATTGACCCTATTCTTGATCAAAGGTTCAACTTCGCACCCCTGGTGAACAGAAAGAAAAGTCTACCCTTCCTCTTTCGTTCTGAAAATAAATGTATCAAGCCAACTCCTCAAGCTCAAACGAGTTGAGAACGATTCTCATCAGTCAAGGTCATACTGTGACTTTAGCACGAAAGGGGCAGTAGGGGGTAAGAAATCTGACCTTTATGAGCTTGTTGTGGATTTACTTGAACTACTAGTAGCAGTGCTAGTAGCAGCAGCATCAACCAGCAGTGGTTCTAGTAGTGTCACAAGTTGTAACAGTGATAGCACTTGTGCTTGTTTAGGCACAACTTTTAGCATTCTACTGATACTGATGGTACTGATTGTAATAGCAGTAGTAGTGGTACCGGCTTTAGTAACTTTGGTGGGTATCCTAGTAACGTATCGAGTAGTAATAGTGCTTTACTACCAGTAATGGGACATGGGGTCATGCTAAAGTTAGAAGTACTTGGTGTGCTGTTTCTTTAGGTGGTGCTAATTGTAATGTCAGTAGTAGTGGTACCAGCTTTAGTAATGTTAGTAGGTTTCCTAGTAACAGATCCAGTAGTGATAATAGTACTTGATGCTGACTCCTGCTTGGACAATCAATCCAAAAATGTCCCAGTCCATCCAGCTCCTAATGGGTCAATACGGTTTTGGTTATGACAGATTCTTTCATGTACGAACTGGTACTCCACTGTGGGGAAGCTGCCAATCATTTCAAGGGTTAGCACCAATACATTTGAAAATAGTCTTTCTAACTTTAAAGGCGTTCCTCCCAGTCGGCTCAAATATGGCCATGATGCTCACAAAGCAGAGAACACAAACCTGTTCTGTGTCATAAAGCAAAGGAACACTCACTCGCCACAACTCTACCACAAGAACGTCATTTGATGTAGTCAATCAGTTCCTAGCGCATGTTCCTTCTGGTTTCCCCATTGGGTAGACATCACAATTCAGTATTTGAGCCAGTGAAGATATGTTCTCATTGCAGCCGAAAAACAAAATGTGACATCTTTGCCTCTTGTGTGGGCTGAATTCCCTGGAGGACTCTGTTCTCTTGACCTCGAATTCTGAGAAAGATCTTGCACAACCCCAGGTGCTGTGCCATCTTCAGTCTGCTCCTTAGACATCCTGAACTTTATCCAGAAAGTGGTCATTCAGTGTTGTCTCAGGAGTTGAATGAATGGCGGTTGTTACAAAACATCGATTGAGAACTTGGTTTCTTATGAACTTGGTTCGGCCAACTATGCCTTTATTCCAGCAACCTTGATATCCAGACCAGAAAATCCACAATTGTGGTCATTTTAAGAACAACTGGCTGGGGTTTGGCTGCAGAGTTTTGTGGTTGAACTAACCTTCTCCAGACACATGTGGACTGGTGTGCACATAGATACTTCTAAAACTACTTAGCAGCTTACAGAAATATGTCAGGGGAATCCTGGACAGCTAAAGAGGCCAGCAAAGATCATTTGATTGCCACATTACATTTCTTATCGCCCGTTAAGTTTACCAGTGGGACACCAAACAATTCTTATCTGGGCTGATATACAAACCATTAGACCCATAGCTTCCTGTGATAAATCGCTACTGTTATCTAATATTGTGTATTCTATAGCCATTATCTCAGAAGGGTGCGTACATCATCTACAAGTCCTAGGCGCCTCTAACTTTTATGCATTTGCCAGTTGGATGGTGTGCCTCTCTGTACATCCTTCGTCCCAAAGGCGCGCTTACCTTCAAATAAGTCTCATCACAGAGAACAATCTTGCAAGATGAATTGAAAGGAAAGGTATTTATCTTCCTCAAGGGACCTTTGGGGGACTGAGCCTTCTGTTTCTCATCATCGAAGTGGGTTAGGATAGAAGATGCTGAATCATCCCTGTCCCATTTGCTAACCTTGCACAGGTTGAGACCTTCCTTCATGCAATGCAGAACCTTTTCAGAATGGTTCCACTTCTCTCTGAGCCACTCCTCATGAGTGGGCCTGTTTCTGCAGACTGCGATTCTGATGACTCCATCTCAGACACCTCACAATTCTTCACTATCACAGACTCTGACCTTGGTGCAGCTTCCAAACAAGCATGTGCCTTCCAAGGTGCAGAACCTTGTGCCACTTTCAGTGCCGACTACAGTACCACCTTTGGAACCGACTTTGACACAAGTTCCTTCCTTGAAGCTGGCAGATATTATCTGGAGGCTAAAAAACAAAGCTTGTGCCTGCTTTTATGGCAAGCACTCAGAAGAGTGGCTTCCTAGAGCCTGGAGATGTGCCTTAATGGAGGAACATTTTGGATTGGATACCAGTATTCTGGCTTTGCCAGGCAAAGAAAATGGTTGCACAAAGACAAATGACTCCAGCCTAATAACCTACTCCCTTCTAACAATACTGTTGCTGATCTTTACTTTGACTTACCAAATGTAGATTCATCAAAACTTCTCCAGGAAGGAAATGTTCCTCATCCCTCTGCGCCACCTTAGGAAGAATGTGGGTCATTTACCATGAAGTTGCAAAAATCTGCAGAAAGATTGGAATTAACCTTGCTCACCACTGAGGCAAAGTTCAAACAGGAGACTGTGTCCTTTACCTTGCATTGCTACTCATGGATGCCCTCCAAAGGGTTCTAGGCAGAAGTGCAAGCAACTTCAATGGACATGCCCTTTGGTAAACACCTGTTTTGTGACAAAACAGATCAGTCCCTGAACAGTTGCACAGTGGCAAGCTTAGTGGGGATTGACCTCCTCCCCTCCCACACTCCCAGTTTCAAGGCTTCTGACAGGCTTAGCAGTCCTGTTGGCGACACCTGTCACAACCGATCTAAGAAGAGGATTTGTGGAAACGCCAACTCTAGCAGCAGCTCCAGTCCCTGACATCCTCTGCCTGCTTTGCTGCCTCAAAAGCTTTTTGACTCCCACACCCCCTACAGCACCTTTTATGCACTAGCCTCTGGTGGGTGTGTCAGTGTCTCCCATTTGACCACCAGTTGGGAGGTGATCACTATGGACTGCTAGATCATCCACTTTTTTTTGCAAGGGCTACTCCCTACCCTTTTTCTTCCCATCCTGCCTGCCCTCCTTCCACCAGGATGTAATCGCTGACACAGACCTCTATCTTGGAGGGCAGATTTGTATCCATGCTGAACAGTGTTGCAATAGAGGTGGTACCCTTGGAGGAATGGGGCATGGGATTCTACTCCTTCTATTTCTTGGTCGCAAGAGAACAGAGGCTTGAACATCCTCGACCTATGCCTCATAAATCTGCTCATTCAGCCGGACAAGTTCAAAATGCTGATCTTGTGCCAAATGCTATTGGCACTCAGTGTCTGGGATTGGCTGTTGTCCCGGGACATCCAGGATGCCTACTTTTATCTACTAATCCTGCCTGCTGATGTGCACTACCCGAGGTTCGCTGTGGGATCTGCAGCACTACCTTTCCATGGTTCTTGGTCTAGCGACTGCACCACAAGATTTGCTAAAGTGGTGGTAGATTCACTGCGGAGATCTGGAGTACATGTGGCTGCTCCACATTTGGATGACTGGCTGATTAAGGCATGCACTAATTGATTAACATCTTCAGCGCACCTTGACCCTCCCACCAAATTGAATTTTGCCGCCAGTGCCCAGAAATCTCACCTCGTCCCTACGCGAAGGTTGACCTTCATAGGAGAGGTGCTAGACACAATCTCTATGAAGGTTTTTCCTCCTTCTCATAGGATTGCAAACATTAGTCATATGATTTCGAGTTTTCTGTTTAGACACTGATTCCAGTTCTTCCAGTCTTATGCTTTCTAGTCCTGATAACCTCATGTATCCTAGTGGTGTCCCACCCTTGTTGGTGAAGGATAACTCCTCAATGGAGTCTGAGAAAACAGTGGCCTTAGTATCTGGGGAGTCTTTGTGCTCCGGTGCAGAATTAAGATTGTTCTTTCTAATGTGCCATACAATCCTTTGCTAGGTTGTGCATTTAATTCTCTCGTATTGTAGGCTACAGTGGCTATGGATGCCTCCTGGCAGGTACGCTCATCTGTGCGACATTACGGCGAAGGGTGTGTGTTCCCCTGGCAGAGCAGTGACTGCACATTCATTTTTTCGAATTGCGAGTGTTTTGCCTTGCTTTCAAGGCCTTCTTCTCTCCTTTCTCAGGGAGCAGCATTCATGTTCTGATGTTCTACACTTCCTGCTGCCTCTTGCTCATTAGTGTTGGGTAGTCACTCCTGTTTAAGGTCCATTTGGCTGCCCCTTCTGCCTTATGTCTCCCTGACCAGTCTTCCTTAAGTCATTACTTGTGGCACATTTTTTGAAACGTTTACCATCTTTTCTCTCCCTCAGGGAGTTTTTAATTTGATATAGACTTTCTCTCATGATATCGCTATTCGAACTAATCCACAGTTGCTTGGTTCATCTGCTAATGCTTATACTGGCTACTTGCTCAGAATAATTTCTGTCCGTAGGGATGCTGATCAGTAGGCCCTTTCGGTCTGTCTCCCTTTCATGGTGTGCTGTCCAGACAAACTGGTGCTCCACACCTGCCGTTCATTTATTCCAAACGTTGTCTCACTTTAGTCAATCCATTGCCCTTCCATCCTTCTCTCCTCCTCCTGACCCCACCAAAGTGGAGCAGGGATGCCATCTACTAAACTCCATGTGTGCGTTGTCTGATTATATTGATTGCATATAACAGAACAGAGTGGATGGTCTGCTCTTTGTGGACTTTACTGCAGCTAGGAAGGGCAAGGTGGTAATCAAGCGCACATTATCACTTTGTTGCCCTTTGTATTAAGATCGAAAATGCCTTGGACAAAAAAAAATCTTCCAGGTGGCTGTTGAGCTCTCTCCACAAGGGCTATGGTGACTTTTACTGCCCTCACTAGAGTAGTCCGTGGCTATTCTTGCATACTTTTGGTTAACACTTTTGCTTCATAGCTAAGGCTCACATGGATGGATACTTTGCCAGTGCAGTTTAAACAGTTCTACTGAATCCCGTCTCCCTCAATTTATTGATTTGGTACTAATTCTTAATGTGAGGAATCTGCTGGAAGAAGTATCCATCAGAAGAAATAGTTACTTGCCTCAGTTAACGACATTTCCGGTGGATACTAGATCATCCTGCAGATCCCTTCCGGTGCGCCTTACTTCCCTAAGGGTTATTGCCATTGTTAATAAAATCTCACGGTATTCAGTGTTTTGCCCCCACCGTCATTGTCGCTACTGTATACGCTTTCTTGGTTGCTGTCCGAACACCTTGATGTGGTATGGAAAATATGAATAGGTGCCTTTTTACCACAGATTTAGACTAAGATTGACACAGAATGTAGGCAAAGGAAAAAGTTGCCTTTTTGGTGATGCTCTTGCTACTAGTCCATAGGCATGCTCTCATATTCCCAACACCCTAAATAATCTGTTGGTAAAAACCTTCACACCAAGATGTGTTGAGAGGGCGCACACACGAGTGTAGCTTCTCTCGCAGGCATGCTAAGGATCATCCGTAGATTTGTATTAAGAGCTTTGATCAGCAGTTTCCAGTCCTGAACCCAGAACAGAATGAAAAATAAAGGGGGAGGGGTGTTTATCTTTACAGATGTAAGAGTAATGGATGCAATATACTGAGTTTTGTAGTAGACAAATGAATAGATCTGGGCTGTGAAATCCAGCCAGGTTGTACTCAATCTGATTGCAACCTAAAGATTGCTGGCCAAAGATAATGCAACATTTTGTGGAAAGCTTGGCTGTGACTAAGTTCTTTGTTGCCTTTGAGTTTAGTGTGTCAAGTTTAGTGTGTCTCAACCCGCTATTGAAATGTTTTTCTCTAGGAATGGAGGCAACAGAGTTGTATAGGATTACATTATGGAGCACATTCATACACCCATTTGAGTCGCTCTAGCATAGGTCAGAAGTAAACACAATTGGGAAGTTTGTTGCTACCAATGCTGTATTAGTGGCAAATTTGTGGTCCCCTGTTTCCACCTTGCTCCACCGACACTCAATTGAAAGTGGATGGCAAAAGGAGATATTCTCTTGGGTCATTTGTTAAGGCTGACAAGCATCAGGAATTGGCAGCCACCCTCTTCAAGCTCTACCTTTCACGCTTATACCTTTCTTTCTCTCCTTCTTGGTCTTTACGCTTGCACTGCTTTGTGTCTTTGGCCGGATGTTGCTCTGACTGTCATGCTGTCCTGTTTCCAATGAAGGAAAGGATGCGTAGGGAGCGGGAGGAGGCCACGCGACTCCTCGAGGAGGAGGCAGAGGTGAGAAAGGTCAGGGGTACAGAGTGGGTGGGAGTGAGGGAAGGGGTGGGGATGGGGACATGCTTGTCTAACTGCTTGCTTTGCTTCCCTGGAGAGGTGCACTTGCTCTTTCTATCTACTCTGCTTTCCTTATTGTAAGCAGCTCACTCACCTGATACTCCCACTCTATGAGAAAGTCTGTACTACTGGGGTAAGGATGTTTCACTCTGACTTCCATAGTATTATTCCCAATATGCTTCACTCTCTTGCCACACTAAGCCCTCAGCCATCTCACATACTACAAAGCCTTTGCAGATAATGTGTGGGGAGAGTTGGGTATCGTACGCTCAGTCTTTTCTGAAGTGGACATGTTAAACCTTGTGCAAGCTGAGAGTGTGTCTTACAAGTACCCTTATGAAATTAGATCATGGGTTTAGCCTGTGTAGGTAAAGAGCACATACTTTGCACACTCCTGCAATCTCATGTTGAGCACAGACATTGAAAGTTTTTTCTTTGTAGTGTAAGTTTCGGTTTTGAGGTGACTCGTGGTCCCTCCGCGAAACTCACAATGCACCAGGACAAAGACTCCACCTCCGATTGCTTTTTCTGACATTAAGATCGAATGTGCTTTTTGAGCTCTTGCACTGCCGATCTACGAAGAACAATTGAAACAGTTCAAATCCCGAGCACACACTTAATCTGATCACAAACAAAGTATCTGATCCAAATGCATAAAATTCTTTTCCTTGTTCTTTCTTTTTTTTTTGCCCAGCCAACACATGTTTTGTTTTGTTGTATAGGGCGTTCCCCGCAACTTCTTCAGGGCTGTCTTTCTCTACTACTTCTCATTATACACACACCTTCACGCCGGTTATACTTCCGTCCCGGCCAATCTTCATATGTGCCCCAGTCACTGATTAATCTATATATCTCAAATCTGTGCACTCCAATAATTCTCACTCGTGTGTAAACAATCCAATCCTATGTCCAATGCGAATGTTTTTTCAATACGAATGTTTTTTCATGCTCCCGTTATCTGTTTGAATCCTGAAGAGTTATACCCATGCTTTATGGGACATCGTTGGCGAGATCTTGCCGGCAGTCCCAGAGGACTTTCAGGCCAGTCTGGCTAAAAACCATCCAGGATGGTCAGGATGCACAAAATACATTATCCGTTTTGGAGTGGAGATTACAGACTGCTTGAGCAGACCAGCTACTCAGAAGGCTGGCATACCGCCAAGGCCCACCGCCCCTGTACAAGACACTCCTGTCCTGTCTGGCTTGGGGTTCAAGCAAACCACGTCCAGGCCACCACGCGCAACAAGCTTCTCAGTCTCCTGCCCCTGGGTCAAATGCCTCCAGACTGCTTTAGTTTGATGGGCAACCACCCTGAAGAAGGCAGGATTAGATATTTTCTCCAAGTGTGGCAAACTATAACTGTCAGATAACTGACAGGTGGGGACTTCAGTATGTCCAACAAGGTTATGCCCTGCCATTTTTTATGATTCGTTGCATCTTCGACCCACATCAAAATATTTTTCAGAGGAGCACCTGTCCATCTTGCTCCAGGAAGTGCCAAAGGAGCCATAGAGAGGGCCCCGGAAATAGTGACTGGCTGTTACTTTCGCTATTTCCTCATTGCCGAAGGAGGATAAAGGGCTTCATTCTATTTTAGATCTCTGCCCTCTGAATGCCTTTTTGCAGAAGGACATATTCAAGATGCTCACGCTGGCTAGATTCAGTCTGTCCTGGAGTCTGACAACTAGATGGTGGCTGTGGACCTGCAGGATGCCTACTTTCAGGTACCTCTCACTTAGTCCCACAGATGCTACATACAGTTCTAGAAGGGCCAGGAGCATTTTCAATTTACTATGCTTCCCTTCGTTCTCACCAGTGCCCCTCTGGTGTTAACAAAAGTGATGACATTGCTTGCAGCACATTTTTGGAGTTGGGGGATTCCAGTTTTGCCCTACTTTGATGACTTTCTGTTGAAGTTGCGCTTGCCACAGTCAGTCATAGACCACCTCTACACAATGGCAAACATCCTGACATAATTGGGATTCACTATCAATATACTGAAGTCACACCTCAATCCTTCACAGAGGCTTCCTTTCATTGGTACCGTCCTAAATACGGTGCAGTTTCAGTTATTCCTTCACCACAATGAAGCCAGGTCATTCTGGGGATGATCCCGATGTTCCAGCTTGGTCCTGGGTGCTGGTGAGACCAGATATACTTGTGGGTCTCATGGCATCCTGCTGCTTGACTATGCCAGGTCATGTGGGTTCTGTAATGGAACCCCAAGTCTCAGTGGGCCAGCACCAATGAAACCGGTCTTATTCCATACAGGTTTCAAAGGAGACTGTTAAAGATCTGCTCTTTTGGCTCAACAGCAGTGCCCTACCCAGAGCTGATGGTGGTGACAGATGCAGCAGTGCTAGGATGGGGATGTTATCTGGGAGAGGTGGTGACCAGAGGACTCTGGTCTCCGGTGGAGACCCGTCTCCACAACAACCTGTTGGAGTTGTGGGTTCAAGTTCTCGCAGACAGCACCACCACCATGTGGTACTGCTACTAGTAGGGTAGGGTGGGGTCCTGTGCCATGAAGTACTTAGTCTCTGGAGCTGGTCTGAGTACTGCGGCATCTCCCTGGTCGTAAACCACCTGGTGGTATCTTTGAAAGTCAGGGTGGGCAAACTCCGCCCACATTGAATAGCAGATCACGAATGGCAGTTGGACCCTGAGGTGGCAAGGGCTTTTTCCATTAATGTGGATGATCCTGACAAGATCTTTCCTCCACCGCAGAGATCACGCAATGTCAAAACCTTTTCACTGAAGTTTCCAAGAAGGCTCTCTCTTGGAGACTCTTCCCGGATAGATTGAAACACAGGTTTCCTGTATACCTGTCCATTGCTACTTTTTCTGCCCTAAGTTCTAAAGAAGATCATGAATGACTGGGTCCAAATCATCTTAATGCCGCCGAATTGAACATGGAGAGTGTGGTATCCAGAACTTCGGAGCATGAGCATCTTTCCTTCGATCAGGCTATCGCTTAAGGAGAATCTTCTCTCTAAACAACAGGCGGATAACATGGTGCCATCATCCAGCCCCGGTCGATCTGGACTTCGATTTACCACCCTACACCTGAGGGTCTAATTGTGCAGACCTTTAGGAGTAAGGTCAGTCACAATACATTCCCTCCCACACCACTGAACATGGAATCAAAACATGTAGAAAACATATCTTTTCCTCAAGCAGCTTAGCACTACGCTCCATCAGTGCCAGCTGCCTTCTAGGGTGTTTTACCCGTTCCCTTTGGGACTCCACCACACAGGCTTTGCCTGTTGTCCCTGACGACCTTATGCAGGCTATTCAGGATAGTCGCAATGCAGCAAAATTTACAATCTGTTGTGGCTTGGACTCTACAGATTGTCTAAGCAGCGCAGTTGACACCAGTGTGGCTCTCAGG
Source organism: Calotriton arnoldi (assembly GCA_963921515.1). NCBI lineage: Eukaryota > Metazoa > Chordata > Amphibia > Caudata > Salamandridae > Calotriton > Calotriton arnoldi. The sequence goes on from CAWUFW010006065.1 coordinate 923,736, forward strand.
AGACACCTCAATGAAGTCCGTAGGCTTCTTCACCAACATCCAGTCCATATTAATAGACATGCCTTTCGATGGTTCCCACCTTTTTGATGAGAAGGTAGACTCGACCCTTGAGATTTTAAAGGATAGTAGGGCCATGGCATGCTCCTTGGACCTGTTCGCCCCACCACACCAACAATTTCACCCCTTTGGTGGCTATGGTAGAGGCTCTCAATGCCACAAGCAAGTTCAGCCTGCCAAGCGAACCCTTCAACCTTTTCATGAAACAGCCCACAACATTTACAGGCAATGTGGACAACAGGGGTAGCGTGTATCAGTGTCTTCTACCCCTCCCGCAGCCTCAAAACCTTTTTAGTGCGCTCTTTCAGACTCAAAGCAACCCTGTTGGAGTCAGGAGCTGACATTTTCTGCCAGAGTGGCAGGCGATGCGTTTGGGCAAGCGAGTCCTACAGATTTAGTGAGGTTATGCCCTACTATTTGTCACCCCACTGCCCATCCACCATTCTCAGAACGGCTGACTGAGGACCATCTGTCCCTCTTGAGGCAAGAAGTGCAAGCCCTGCTGGCCAAGTGAACCATAGAGTTGGCATCAGAAGCAGGCTTTGGTTGTCACACCTGACTCATTCACAGGCACTCTCCTTCATCTGAGTCATTCTGGACACAATGCAATGGGTACATGAGCCTCTGTCCTCCTTGGGTGGATATTCTGTTGCAGCAGCAGGGCAGGGCTTTGCACCTGGACCTGCTCAATTTTCACTTCCATGCTTGGAGTTTGAGCAGCCACAGCTGACTGCCTTCACCCTCCCTCCCTAGGTTGTAGATGTCATCTTGGCAGCCCTCGACAAAATCCATATACGCCTGCTGTTAGGACAAGTTTGTTGTTTGGTGCCAGTTCCCAGACCCACCACCTGAGAGGTAATGCTTTGATATCTTTTTAAACAGTGAGAAATCCGCAGGTAGAATATTGGAAGAGCAGTGCTCTATCTGAAAGAGACACGTTAGTGACAGATTCCTTACCTTAGAATATCCCCAGGCGTCAGGCTGGATCCGGAAAGTTTTTTGCGTAGCAGTACCCTTGCGCGTCGGTAGGCGGCGTCGTGCGGCTCCGCGTCCGTCGTCGGCGTCGTGATCGCCGGGATGACGTCGCGGGCAGTACTTAGGCGCCGCCCCTGCGCGCTGACGTCAGTTCTTCTTTTTCCGCGCCAGCAAGCGCAGATCCGGGAAGAGCAGTGCCCTGGTCAATTTTTGACCATACTTTTTGGTGATTTTTCACTGTTTTTTTCCAAATAAAGGTGTCGTAGGGCTGCCCGGCTTCAAGCGATGCGGCGCCTGTGCGCGGATGATGTCCGTCACCGACCCGCATTGGGAGTGTCTCTTCTGCCTCGGCCGAGGCCACGACACCGAGTCTTGTCCCGAATGCCAGGCCCTCAACCCGAAAGCTTTGCGAGAGCGGTCTCGAAAGCTCCTCGAGGCCCGGCATTCGGCTCCACGGAGGCCCCGGTCGCGTGAGAGGTCCAGGGGTCGCTCGCGGAGTGCACACCGGTCGTCGGCGTCGAAGTCTTCTTCGTCCGGTAAGTCTAAGCACAAGAAGTCCAAGAAGCATCGTCGCTCTCGGACTTCGCCTCGCCGGTCTCGCGACTCGGCTGAGGCCCCTCCCGGCACCGTCCCCGCCCCCGCGGCCCCGGACTTGCCTGTGGAGTCGCCCGCCATACCCGCCCTTCCCGGGTTCGGGGGCGGATCCGGCCAAGGTACAGGAGTTCCTGTCGGCCATGGCCCGCCTCTTCGGGCCGTCAGGCCCCTCCGGTGCGCCTTCGGGCCCCGCGGGCCCTGATGGGGTTGCTCCGGCGCCGCCGGCGGCTCCGGCCCCGGCGTCGCCCGTGCCTCCAGCCTCGATCCCGGCTCCGGCCCCGGCCTCGATCCCGGCTCCACAACCCCCATCGACGCCGGTCGACCTCACGACACCTCCGCCGGCGCCGATGTCTCCGGTGCCGTTCTCGACGCCGCCCTGGGCTCCGGGCGGCGTCGTTCCCCAGTTCCTTCCGGCTCCGGACATGGACCCGGAGCGACGTCGCTCGACGCCGGCTCGGCGCCGATGGGACCTTGGGTCCCAAATGTCCCTCCTCCTCCTTATTTTGAACCAGAGGAGGACCAGGAGGACTGGGAGGGGTCTGATGACCCTCTGACACGCAACTGTCAGTATGATGAGGACTGGACAGAGAGTCTAGGGGAGGCCAGTGGTCTGGATACTTCCCCTGACACTGGCATGCTGTCTCCTCCCGTGGCTACGGAGGAGGGGGCCAATTTTGGTACGGTGTCGCGTAGGGCTGCTGGGGCCTTACGTCTCCAGCTCCCTACTTTGACGGTCAAGCCTAACATCTTGACAGAGGTGCTTCAGCCGGCAGCCTCCTCTGCGGAGACTGTGCTGCCGTTTAACGACGCCCTCACTGACGTTCTTTTGGGCGCCTGGTCCAAGCCCAACACAGGGGCTCCTGTGGATCGGAACGTGTCACGACGCCATCGCCCCGCTCCGGGCGACCCCCTGTTTCTTTCTGTTCACCCCACTCCTGAGAGCTTGGTTGTCCAAGCCTCCGCTTCCCAAACCGCCTTCCCTACCGCTCCTCCGGATAGGGAATCCAAACGCCTGGATCAGTTTGGGAAGAAAGGTTTTTCTTCCTCCAGTGCTGGCTTGCGGTCCGTTAACACCGCTTGTCTTTTGGGCCGATATACCCACTGCTTGTGGGATTCGGTGGCGGATGTTTTGCCCCAGTGCCCTGAGGAGGTCCAGGCACTGCTTTCCCGCGCCATTGCGGAAGGAAGGGATGCGGCCAAATACACTATCCGTTGTGGCCTTGACACCGCCGACTCGCTGGGCAGGTCGATTGCAACGACGGTGGCGCTCCGACGCCACGCCTGGCTGAGAACCACTGGTTTTTCAGGGGATGTCCAGAATACTCTCATGGACATGCCCTTTGATGGAGTCGGTCTTTTTGGGTCCAAAGCAGACCATGCGTTGGAGCGCTTTAAGGACTCACGGGCTACTGCCAAGTCCCTGGGCCTTTCTGCTACACGCCCTCCGCTGCCTTCTGCTTTTCGCCCCTATCGTGGCCACGGTAGGGGCGCCCCTTCACGTCAGCAGCCCAGCCACCGGCCCGCGCAGCAGGCGTCTTCGCGTGGCCGAGGACGTGGATTCCGCCGTGGCGGATCGGGCAACCAGCGTGCGGGTCAGGCCACCACCTCCAACCCGTCCGCGGCCTCCAAGCCCTCCTAGTCCCTCCTTTCAGGTGCACGGCACGCCAGTAGGGGGCAGGGTCCGCCATCACCTTCCCCACTGGCGCACCATCACCTCGGACAGGTGGGTCTTGGACATTGTCCGAAGGGGCTACTCCCTCCCCTTCGAGACCACCCCCCAGCCATGCCACCTCAATTCCACCGCATGTCAGGGGATCACTTGGTGCTTCTACAGAAGGGAAGTCACGGCCCTCTTGGCCAAGAGGGCCATCGAGCATGTTCCGACCACAGAAGTAGGGCGTGGTTGCTACTCCCACTACTTTCTGGTGCCCAAAAGGACAAGGAGGACATGCGTCCTATCTTGGACCTCCGGAACGTCAATCGCTTCCTCCGGAAGGAGAAGTTCAAGATGCTCACCCTAGCTCAGGTCTTAACTGCCCTCGACCCAGGAGACTGGTTGGTAGCGTTGGACTTGCAGGACGCGTATTTCCACATCCCCGTCCTGCCGGCCCACCGGCGTAACCTTCGGTTCACGGTAGGCCCCGAGCATTTTCAGTTCACCGTGCTCCCTTTGGCCTTACCAGTGCCCCTCGGGTGTTCACGAAAGTGATGGCGGTGGTCGCAGCTCATCTGCGCCGGGCAGGGGTCTCAGTCTTCCCCTACCTCGACGACTGGCTGCTGAAGGCGGGCTCGTCCCAGGCAGTCGTCTCCCACCTCCAGACTACGGCCGAACTCCTGCACTCGCTGGGGTTCTCCATCAATGTGCCGAAGTCGCATCTGATTCCTTCTCCACAGCTCCTTTTCATCGGGGCAGTTCTGGACACGACGCAGTTTCGGGCCTATCCTCCCGAACGGCGAGTCCGGGATATTCAGGCTATGATTCCGATCTTTCGGCCTTTATCCTGGGTTTCGGTACGGATGACCCTGAGGCTGCTGGGCCTCATGGCCTCCTGCATCCTGCTGGTCAATCATGCCAGATGGCATATGCGGGCTCTGCAGTGGGACCTGAAGTTCCAGTGGGCGCAGCACCAGGGCAACCTGTCCGATCACGTCCAGATCTCGGAGGGGACTGCAAGACAGTTGCAGTGGTGGCTCTCGAACCGGCAATGGGTCATGGGCAGATCCCTCTCCCTTCCCCAGCCAGAGCATACAGTTGTGACGGACGCGTCCCTTCTGGGATGGGGCGGTCACATGGGAGAGGCGGAGATCAGAGGCCTCTGGTCTCCGGGCGGAGTCCCGGCTCCATATCAACCTTCTGGAGCTCCGGGCGATCCGGCTTGCACTCAAGGCATTCCTTCCCTCTGTCAAAGGGAAGGTAGTGCAGGTGTTCACAGACAACACCACCGCCATGTGGTACTGCAACAAACAGGGCGGGGTGGGGTCTTGGACCCTTTGTCAGGAGGCTCTGCGCCTCTGGACATGGCTGGAACATCAGGGCATGTTCCTGATGGTTCAACACCTGGCAGGTTCTCTAAACGCCAGGGCGGACGAACTCAGCCGCAGGTGCATGATGGATCACGAATGGCGTCTTCACTCGGAAGTGGCGCAAGGACTCTTTCTACAGTGGGGAGAGCCTTGGTTAGATCTATTCGCCACCGAAGAGAACGCGCAATGTCATCAGTTCTGCGCGTTGGAATTTCCAAGGCGGCACTCGCTCGGCGACGCTTTTCGTCGCGAGTGGAGTTGCGGTCTGTTGTACGCCTTTCCGCCTATACCACTTCTACCCAGAGTGTTGAAGAAGATTCGGCACGACCGGGCCCAAGTCATTCTTGTGGCTCCGGACTGGGCTCGAAGAGTTTGGTATCCCGAGCTACTCAATATGAGCATAGATCCCCCGATCCGTCTGCCTCTTCGGGAGGATCTTCTGTCGCAGCAGCAGGGGACGGTCCTCCACCCGAACCTGTCCAGTCTACACCTGCTTGCGTGGAGATTGAGCGGCGGCAGTTGATTCCTTTCGACTTGCCTCCCGAAGTTTGTGATGTGATTCTGGCAGCCAGGCGTCCCTCCACTAAGGTGGTATACGCCTGCAGGTGGAACAAATTTGTGGCATGGTGCACAGCAAAGGCTGTGGATCCCCTTTCTGCCCCTCTTTCTGAGGTCCTTCTGTTCCTTCTCTCTCTGGCCCAACAGGGTTCTGCCCTGGGTACCATCAAGGGTTATCTTTGTGCTATCTCGGCCTTCCTCAGGCTCCCTGATCAGCCCTCCCTTTTCAAGTCCCCTGTTGTTAACAGGTTCTTAAAAGGCATTACTCACCTCTTCCCTCCTGTTCCGTTTGTGATGCCTCAGTGGGACTTGAACTTGGTTCTTACCTTTTTAATGTGCGCTCCCTTTGAGCTCTCTGCATAACTGTCCTCTTCGTCTTCTGACTCTGAAGACAGCCTTTCTGGTGGCCATCACCTCCGCTCGGCGGGTGAGTGAGCTCCAGGCTCTATCTTGCAAACCTCCCTTTCTGTCTGTTCATCCAGACAAGGTTGTTCTTCGGACGCGTCCGTCCTTCTTGCCAAAGGTGGTTACTGCTTTCCACATTGGGCAGACCATCACTTTGCCCACCTTCTTTCCGCCTCCGCATCCTTCCAGAGAGGAAGAGAGGCTCCACCGTCTGGACCCAAAACGTGCGCTCTCCTTCTATATCGACCGCACAAAACACTTCCGGGTGGATGACCAGCTCTTTGTTGGCTACGTGGGCGCCAAAAAGGTCGGGCGGTGCACAAGAGGACCATCTCCCGCTGGGTTACCTTGTGCATCAAGACCTGCTTTTCTTTGGCCAAGAAGGAGCCTCCTGTTGGGCTGCGTGCCCATTCCACCAGGGCAACGGCTGCTACCACGGCCTTGGGCCGCGGTGTTCCGCTGCCGGTTATCTGTCAGGCAGCTACGTGGGCCTCGCTGCACACGTTTACTAAGCATTACTGCCTTGACAGTCAAGTCCGGAGGGACGGCTTCTTTGGCCGTTCTGTCCTCCAGGACTTCCTTGTCTGATCTTTGTTCGCAGACCCACCACCGGGGTTGGTATTGCTGGGGTATCTATTCTAAGGTAAGGAATCTGTCACTAACGTGTCTCTTTCAGATGCACAAGTTACTAACTTGTGTAACGATATATCTGTAAGAGACAGTAGTTAGTGACAGATTCCCTACCGCCCCACCCATCCTCCCCGTTCTGCGAACTGATTTCTAGGGTTAAGGACATCCCTTTCAGGGCCCTAGTATTTTTCAGACACCTGTGTCAGCTTCTTGCATGGCTCTGCGTTCCTGGCGCGGAAAGTCGTGTACAGAACTGACGTCAGCGCGCAGGGCGGCGCCTAAGTACTGCCCGCGACGTCATCCCGGCGATCACGACGCCGACGACTGACGCGGAGCCGCACGACGCCGCCTACCGACGCGCAAGGGTACTGCTACGCAAAAAACTTTCCGGATCCAGCCTGACGCCTGGGGATATTCTAAGGTAAGGAATCTGTCACTAACTACTGTCTCTTACAGATATATCGTTACACAAGTTAGTAACTTGTGCTTCTGGTAGATACTCTAACCGCAGATTCCTCACTTACCCTCCTAGCCTCTCCATTCTGTGGACTGGGCTCTTTCCACCTCAAAAGGTCCCAAGTATAGGCTCTGCACACCAGTCAAAGCCAACTTTGCAGTTGGGCTCTGATTCTGGGGATGCACACAGCCTAGAAAATAAATGACATAAGCTTGCACGAGCAGCGCCTATATGTGGAGCCGCACGTCACTTCCGGAGCGGAGTGACTGCTTGGAGCCTCACAAGGCCACGTACCGGTGCACAGGGCTACTGCTTTAGAAAAGTTTCCGGTTCCACTCTGATGCCTGGGGAATGTTCAAAAGATGAGGAATCTGCTGTTCGAAAGAGTATCTACCAGAAAGAGTGTTACCAAAGTAAGTAACTTGTCCATCTAGGAGCATTCTGACTCAACCTCCACAACAAGGAGCAGCTCAGAAGAAGAGGAATCTAACATTTGTAGAGGCTATCTCTGAGGAGCTGCACATGTATTCCCTATACCAAAACACCAGCCCTGTTCCGCAGTCTAAGCTGCACTCCTTTGCCACCACCGTTGACACAGCTTTCTCCTCCACCGTAGCACTCTACACACTGACTCAACTCCGGACATGGAGTATGACCCACAGGATCCATACTATGAGCCTGCGCCAGCAGACGATGGGGAGGATCCACAATAGGATTACAATTTGGATACACTGGATGATATCTGTTATACCAACTCCGAGCCCTACCCAGTGAAAGCTTCACCACCAGATGACGCAACTGCTTACTATGCAGTGAAAAGGCAGCGGATAATTTCAAGGGAAAGCTGCATCCCTTCAAGAAAGAAGATGACTTTCTGATATAGACCCTGTCAAAAACAGCGCTCTGTTCCATCCCTGCCTATGATTAAGAACATGACAAAGAGCGTGGTAGAGAACTTTAAGCAGTCAGTTATAGACAGGGTGGTCATACTTGATGTTAAAAAATAAATTAAATAATACTGCAAACCCACACCTGATGACTCGCTTTACATCAGGGGTCATATACCTCCCGACTCCCAAGAAAGCATTTGCCAGGGAATCAGTGATGCACTGCTTCCAGTAAGGAGAGGTGCAAAATCTATGCAGCAGGAAACCAAGTTGTAGTGAGAGCAGCAACAACAGTGGTGCATCACCAGCTCTGTATGTCTCCTCTCATGGTATCATACGTATGATTGGGAGGAGACATCTCCATGAGGCATACCACAAACAGGGTAAAGAGTTGATAAAGGGGAAAAAAATCATATCTAATTAAAACGTTTGCTGTACATTAGATGCAGTATATAGAGCATTAATGAAAGAGAACACACCAGTGTCATCCTGAGAAGGCGGGCCTGGCTTTGGGTATCTAGATTTTGTTCTGAGGTCCAGCAGCACATCATCAGCATCCCTTTAGAAGGTGAATATTGGTTTGGACCACAAGTGGATGCTGTCATCGAGAAAATGACGAAGGATATGGACACAACTAAAGCGATGGGGGCATTCCAAACACAAACTGATAAAAATGGTTTTTGCCGCCAGACAGCCAAGGCTGCTGCAACACTGCAGAGTTCTGTCTTTCAACATCATCAGCCATTTCAGGATGGGCAGCCTCAAAAGACTTACACAAGAGGAGGCTTTAGAGGTGACGGCAGAGGAAAGGATAGAGGTGTCCGAGGAAGGGTGCCTGTATCGCCAAGGAATGACTTGCCTCCTTCCTCTTTGTCCCCGAATCACTCAACACCTGTTGGGGGAAGGATCAGTTTATTCTTTCCTTAATGGGAGTAAATAACTTTGAGCAAGTGAATCCTTTAAATAGTCCTTAACGGATACTGGTTGGAGTTTAACACCACGCCACTAACATCTCACTTAGCCATTGTGCCATAAGTCAGGAACCTTAAAGACTGCTGCAGGAGGAGGTGCGAGCACTTCTAATCAAGTGTACATAGAACCAGTTGCCCCACATCAAAAGGATCAAGCAGTATGCTTTCTATACTTGTTCATCACAAAGAAAGACGCCACTCTACGGCCTAACCATTGCATACTGTCTGAGCACTTTAGGATGACCATGCTGCAGGACATTATTCGCTGGTCTGTATCACGGTCATATGGCAATTGTCGAACTCAAGGTGACCAACTTTGACATCCCTAAACATCCGGTGCATCATCACTACTTAAGATTCGTGGTAAGTGGACAGTACTACCAGTTTTGGGCTGACAATGGTCCCAAGAGTATTCATCACATGTTTAGCAGTGGTTGTAGCACATCTGTGCCACAGCATCATGGAGAACTGGCTGATAAAAAGCAGCAGCCATCCGCATTGCCTAGCAGACACGAACAGCAGTTTCCCTACTTTGCATATTAGGTTTCCCAGTCAATGCCAAGCAAGCCTCTTCTCTGCCCACTTCAAGTACAATCCTTTTTAGGAGGAGTATAGAATACAGTGACAAGCAAAGTCTATTCCAGCCAGGAGAGTATGATGGCATTTTAGAGTCTGCTACATTTTTATCAGACGATGTGACCCTCTGCTGCAACAAAACAGTACTACCAAAAGCAGACAAAATGACAGCACTGTAGAACATCCAGAAACGAGTAGACAGCTGCCTAATTGATATGGCACTTGACCATTCGCCACCAAATTCTGGTCTTAGTGAGGCATCTGCCATGAGTGGAAGCCACTTTGCAGACCTGTAAAGCAGTGTGCATCAATGAGTATACTTTTGGGAGATTAATCCCCGGGTACCTCAGGAGTGGGGGAAGCCCACAGAAGATCTGTTTGCCAACGCAGAAAATGTAACCTGCCCAAGCTTCAAGTACCCTTAGGCCTTGGACAAAGCACTGTGGATATACTGGTTAGGGATATTTGCCTACGTTTATCCACCATTATCTCAGATCCCTTATTTAGTGACGCTCATTCTCATCACTCCCATGTAGGCAAGGCAACCATGGTACGCCGTGCTATTGGAAAAATGTTCACCTGCACAATAAGTTACCCGATTTGGCTCTTGAGGTCTTTCAGTTTGTCTATCTCCAGCTTCCAGCAACTTCCAGAGAAGTGTATGATCATTCCACATGAGGCTCGCAAACCAAACACACGACTTTGCTGTGCTGCCAAATGGAAATAAAGTAAATGTATACAGCCTCTACAAGCATCAGTTCAGATTATTATATGTTACTTGTTGCCGTTTCAGAAATCAGGATTGACATACACATCTCTTGGTCTTTGTTTAGCCGTGGTAGCTGCTGACATGCGAAACAGACAACATACATCTTTATTTTAGATTCTGGTGGTAAAAGCATTCATGGAAGATCTTAAATTAGTTATTTCCCCAAGGTTACCACTGGTCCCTAAATTCGACCTTATTGTAGTCCTCACAAGAGTCAAGGGACCTCCATTTTGGCCGTTACATGCTTGTCAGATGCATCATCTTTCATGAAAAGTCGCATTCCTACTAGCAATCAGTTTCTTGCTTAAGGTTAGTAAATAGTAGGCCTTTACAGTGGAGGTGCCTTTGGTCTGTAAGGATCAGGCCGTCTCAAAGACAAATCCACATTTTCTGTCGGAACGAGAACTCCTCATTCATCGTCAGCCAAACAGTTGACCTGGTTATTTTCTTTCTGCAGCCTCTAACAGTCGCAGAAAGACCAGTGCACACAAATGTAAAAATGTGGCTAATGTATTACATTGACCATGCCAAATAATTCTTTAGACAAAGCATCTTTGTTGCATTTTCCAAACCCCACTTGGTAATCGCTGACCCCAAGTCGTCCTTGCATGATGGATGGATGAATGTACGACGGAAGAATGTTTAAAGAGCAAATGTTCACCAACAAGGTTTCATAGCACTAGAGTAAGTTCTATAAACCACAAACTGTAATGATGAAGAAGCAAAATGTACTCTTTATGCTGCGCCTGGGGCACATTTTACTTGCAAAAAGGGATCCATAATGCCCTTCCTTTTGAAATATTCCACTTGTAGATATCTGTAAGGCTGCTATGTAATCTTTAGCGCACACTTTCACAAACTGCTACTCGGTGGACATCCATGCTTGACGAGATGCACAAGTTGAGCAAAGAGTCCTTAAAACACTGTTCTAGACATCTGCTTCATTGGTTTCCAAGCCACCGCTTCGAGGGGAAGCACAACTGTTCCGTTTATACAAAGCATGCAATCTAAAGGTACGCATGCTACAAATGGAAAATGTTACTTACCTTGTAACGATCTGTTTGTATCACTGTAGATTCACATGCACTTTCTCACCTCCATGGGTGCAAGCTTACGTTTAACATCTTATACATTACACACAATGTAAATTCTTTCACAGTTCACCTGTAGGCATTTACTGCCCTGCTTCCCTTTTACTCACTCACTTTCATTCATCATTTGGGGAAACACAGTCCCAGGTGTAGTCTGTTTCCTGGTTCATTGTGTGTTTCGGGAAGGGTTCACGAGTCACCTCAAAACCAAAACTTATATTTTGAAGAAAAGCAACTTGTAGCATCTGCGCCCAACACGAGATAGCAGGAGTGTGCAAAGCATGTGTAAATACAGCACTTCAAGCTACACACCGATAATTCCAATGTAAGTAACATTTTCCTTTTTAACATTTTACAGATCTAATTTTAAACATAGCTTTTGTTTATCTTAATCCCGTTTCCACAATATAAATAAGAATTATAGAGGATGGTTAATCTTGTTCTTGGGTTTGAACTTATTTACACTGCAATATCATTCAGGCGAAGTTTTCCATTGGAGACAGTAACCACATGTTCCTCACCTTGTGAATCCTCTCAGGCACCACACTGGACTTCAACAATTGTAATGACTCCTGTATGCCAGCAGGTAGCCCCATTGGACTTCGCATCGACTTTGGATGTGACGACCAGGTACCACATTTATCTGATAGACATCTAGTCGCAGATTCCTTATCTTAGAATCCTCCCCAGGTGCCAGACTGGATCTGAGAATCTTTTCAGCAGTACTGCAGTGCGTCGGTAGAGGGCGTCTAGCAACTCTATAGCGACGCCGTCTCCAAATATGACGTCAACGGAGTCCATGTAAGCCCTCCTCGACACAGTCAGTTCCTTCTTTTCCGCGCTAGGAACACGGATCCAAACTGCAGTTCCTCCGCCCATTTTTCGGCCTACTTGATGTTTTTTCATCATCGGAGCAGTGTGCCCTTTTTGCTACCCTTGTCCAATGTCCTCAGGGTTTAAACCTTGTGAGTCCTGTGGACGACAAATGTCCGCCACATATCCTCACTCGGTTTGCATATGGTGCCTGGGTGAGCACCATGACTCCGAAGAGTGCGACTCCTGTCGCCAGCTCCAACCAAAAGCTCGCAGGGAACGCCGCATGAAGCTCTTTGCGGCGCTGATGTCACAGTCCTCAGTCTTCTTGTCCTCGATCCCCTACGCGCTCTACGGAATGACCGCATGTCCACCCTCTAAGCCGTTCCTGCGGGTGTCATTCCTCCTTCAATGTCCAGGGGTAAGGCTTGGCGTTGTGGCTGAAGTCACAGCGCTGCACGCCTTAGTTGCCTACTGTTGGTCCCCACTTTTCTGTTGAAGTGTGGGGGCATGGGTCCACCCCAAGTCTTCTCACCTAGCTGGGACCGGGACATCTTTGACCCAGATGAGACAATATTCTCAAACTTTTAATTCTATTCTTGGATGATCACCTCCCTCTGGAGTGCCCTTGGGCCCCAAGGAAGTGTATGAGGTCGTACTTGTGACCCCGCCGGCGGGTTCTCCCCTGGCTTCAGGTTGACCACCTGTGTCTAACACCTTAGCGACACCAATGCACAGCCCGTCGAGGCTCCCACCTTCAGCTCTTGCTTCTGGTCTGTCGACTCTAATGTCGGTGTTGGACTCTTGTCTGCCGGCTCCCATAGTGGTGCTGTTGATGCCAATTGACGCTCCTTCAGACGTCGATGCGTCGCCTTCTCGACGTCAACCGGCGTCGGATGAGGCGCCGATGGTGCCGACTGTCTCAGACTCCCTTCCTCTGGTTTTTCCTTCTGAGGACCATGGTTGTGGATGTACTACGCACGGTGTCCCATTTCGGAGACAGCACCTTCCTTATGCAGTCTAACTGGTTACTTGAGTTTGGTGATGCCAGTGGCTTGGAATCTTCTCCAGCATCCTGTCTCCTCCTGTTTTGGCTACGGAGGTGAGTTCTGCTCTGGCAGAAATGCTCAATTGAGTTTTGGTCTTACTACATTTACAACTTCCTTCTGTGGAATTGTCAACAGACCCTTTAATTGACGTTCTACATCCTGACCAGTTTGACATTGAGCCTGTACTTCCTTATAGTGACTGTCTTTTAGATATCCTACTGGAGGCTTGGCCTAAACCTAAACCAGGATCCCCTGTGGTTCGCTATATTTCTCACAGGCATCGCGTGGCCCCGGGGGATCCCTCATGTATCCTTAGACATCCCTCTACTAGTAGCTTTGTGGTTCAGGCTGCTTTGGCCACCCAAGAAATTGATTTTCTCCCTCCTGTCCTTCCGAAGAGAGCGCCATGAAATTAGACGCTTGTGGTAGGCATATTTTTTCTCTTTCTAGGGCTGCCCCTCGTATTATGTTCCTCTTGGTTCAGGCCTGGGTTCCACGACTCCACCTCACTAATGCTCTTATGATATTGGCCCTTGTCTGAGTCTTATTTCGATTTGCGCCTGGGCACTGTTTTCTTGTGTGGGCCCTTTTCTCCTTTATTGTGTCCCTGATGCGGTTTATCTTCCGCAGTCTGGTGTTGTATGTGTTTTTACCCTTTCGGTGTTCAACCTACCTACTTGGGGGTACGGACGTTACTTTTGCCTCCTGCGGGGGGAGGGGGTTTATGTATGTCTGCCATTGCACCGTGGGGTAGTTGTGTCTGCTGTTCTTTGAATTCTCTTCATCTGGGACGCCAGTCCTCTTCATTGTTTGGATCCTAGTCTGGTATACTTCTATTATGGGAGGCTGGGTTTCCCTTTCTTTCATATCTGAAAGAGACACGTTAGTGACAGATTCCTTACCTTAGAATATCCCCAGGCGTCAGGCTGGATCCGGAAAGTTTTTGCGTAGCAGTACCCTTGCGCGTCGGTAGGCGGCGTCGTGCGGCTCCGCGTCCGGCGTCGTGATCGCCGGGATGACGTCGCGGGCAGTACTTAGACGCCGCCCCTGCGCGCTGACGTCAGTTCTTCTTTTTCCGCGCCAGCAAGCGCAGATCCGGGAAGAGCAGTGCCCTGGTCATTTTTTGACCATACTTTTTGGTGAATTTTTTCACTGTTTTTTCATCTATCAAGGTGTCGTAGGGATGCCCGGTTTCAAACGTTGCGGCGCCTGTGCGCGGATGATGTCCGTCACCGACCCGCATTGGGAGTGTCTCTTCTGCCTCGGCCGAGGCCACGACACGGAGTCTTGTACCGACTGCCAGGCCCTCAACCCGAAAGCTTTGCGAGAGCGGTCTCGAAAGCTCCTCGAGGCCCGGCATTCGGCTCCGCGGAAGCCCCGGTCGCGTGAGAGGTCCAGGGGTCGATCGCGGAGTCCACACCGGTCGTTGGCGTCGAAGTCTTCTTCGTCCGGTAAGTCGAAACACAAGAAGTCCAAAAAGCATCATCGCTCTAGGACTTCGCCTCGCCGGTCTCGCGGCTCGGCTGAGGCCCCTCCCGGCACAGTCCCCGCGGCCCCGGACATGCCTGTGGAGTCGCCCCCGCCATACCCGCCCTTCCCGGGTTCGGGGGCGGATCCGGCCAAAGTGCAGGAATTCCTGTCGGCCACGGCCCGCCTCTTCGGGCCTCCAGGCCCCTCCGGTGCGCCTTCGGGCCCCGCGGGCCCTGATGGGGTTGCTCCGGCGTCGCCGACGGCTCCGGCCCCGGCGTCGCCCGTGCCTCCAGCCTCGATCCCGGCTTCGGCCCCGGCCTCGATCCCGGCTCCACAACCCCCATCGACGCCGGTCGACCTAACGACACCTCCGCTGGCGCCGATGTCTCCGGTGCCGTTCTCGACGCTGCCCTGGGCTCCGGGCGGCGTCGTCCCCCAGTTCCTTCCGGCTCCGGACATGGATCCGGACCGACGTCGCTCGACGCCGGTTCCGGCGCCGATGGGACCTTGGATCCCAACTGTCCCTCCTCCTCCTTATTTTGAACCAGAGGAGGACCAGGTGGACTGGGAGGGGTCTGATGACCCTCTGACACGACGGTGTCAGTACGATGAGGACTGGACAGAGAGTCTAGGGGAGGCCAGTGGTCTGGATACTTCCCTGACACTGGCATGCTGTCTCCTCCCGTGGCTACGGAGGAGGGAGCCAATTTTGGTACGGTGTTGCGTAGGGCAGCTGGGGCCTTACGTCTCCAACTCCCTACTTTGTCGGTCAAGCCTAACATCTTGACAGAGGTGCTTCAGCCGGCAGCCTCCTCTGCGGAGACTGTGCTGCCGTTTAACGACGCCCTCACTGACGTTCTTTTGGGCGCCTGGTCCAAGCCCAACACAGGGGCTCCTGTGGATCGGAACGTGTCACGACTCCATCGCCCAGCTCCGGGCGACCCCCTGTTTCTCTCTGTCCACCCCACTCCTGAGAGCTTGGTTGTCCAAGCCTCCGCTTCCCAAACCGCCTTCCCTACCGCTCCTCCGGATAGGGAATCCAAACGCCTGGATCAGTTTGGGAAGAAGGGTTTTTCTTCCTCCAGTGCTGGCTTGCGGTCCGTTAACACCGCTTGTCTTTTGGGCCGATATACCCACTCCCTGTGGGATTCGGTGGCGGATGTTTTGCCCCAGTGTCCTGAGGAGGTCCAGACACTGCTTTCCCGCGCCATTGCGGAAGGAAGGGATGCGGCTAAATACACAATACGTTGTGGCCTTGACACCGCCGACTCGCTGGGCAGGTCTATTGCAACGACGGTGGCGCTCAGACGCCACGCCTGGCTGAGAACCACTGGTTTTTCAGGGGATGTCCAGAATACTCTCATGGACATGCCCTTTGATGGAGTCGGTCTTTTTGGGTCCAAAGCAGACCATGCGTTGGAGCGCTTTAAGGACTCACGGGCTACTGCCAAGTCCCTGGGCCTTTCTGCTACACGCCCTCCGCTGACTTCTGCTTTTCGCCCCTATCGTGGCCACGGTAGGGGCGCCCCTTCACGTCAGCAGCCCAGCCACCGGCCCGCGCAGCAGGCGTCTACGCGTGGCCGAGGACGTGGATTCCGCCGTGGCGGATCGGGCAACCAGCGTGCGGGTCAGGCCACCACCTCCAACCCGTCCGCAGCCTCCAAGCCCTCCTAGTCCCTCCTTTCAGGTGCACAGCACGCCAGTAGGGGGCATGGTCCGCCATCACCTTCCCCACTGGCGTACCATCACCTCGGACAGGTGGGTCTCGGACATTGTCCGAAGGGGCTACTCCCTCCCCTTCGAGACCACCCCCCCAGCCATGCCACCTCAATTCCACCGCATGTCAGGGGATCACTTGGTGCTTCTACAGAAGGAAGTCGCGGCCCTCTTGACCAAGAGGGCCATCGAGCGTGTTCCGACCCCAGAAGTAGGGCGTGGTTGCTACTCCCACTACTTTCTGGTGCCCAAAAAGGACAAGGAGGACATGCGTCCTATCTTGGACCTCCGGAACGTCAATCGCTTCCTCCGGAAGGAGAAGTTCAAGATGCTCACCCTAGCTCAGGTCTTGACTGCCCTCGACCCTGGAGACTGGTTGGTAGCGTTGGACTTGCAGGACGCATATTTCCACATCCCCGTCCTGCCGGCCCACCGGCGTTACCTTCGGTTCACGGTAGGCCCCGAGCATTTTCAGTTCACTGTGCTCCCCTTTGGCCTTACCAATGCCCCTCGGGTGTTCACGAAAGTGATGGCGGTGGTCGCAGCTCATCTGCGCCGGGCAGGGGTTTCAGTCTTCCCCTACCTCGACGACTGGCTGCTGAAGGCGGGCTCGTCCTAGGCAGTCGTCTCCCACCTCCAGACTACGGCCGAACTCCTGCACTCGCTGGGGTTCTCCATCAATGTGCCGAAGTCGCATCTGATTCCTTCTCCACAGCTCCTTTTCATCGGAGCGGTTCTGGACACGACGCAGTTTCGGGCCTATCCTCCCGAACGGCGAGTCCGGGATATTCAGGCTATGATTCCGATCTTTCAGCCTTTATCCTGGGTTTCGGTACGGATGACCCTGAGGCTGCTGGGCCTCATGGCCTCCTGCATCCTGCTGGTCAATCATGCCAGATGGCATATGCGGGCTCTGCAGTGGGACCTGAAGTTCCAGTGGGCGCAGCACCAGGGCAACCTGTCCGATCACGTCCAGATCTCGGAGGGGACTGCAAGACAGTTGCAGTGGTGGCTCTCGAACCGGCAATGGGTCATGGGCAGATCCCTCTCCCTTCCCCAGCCAGAGCACACAGTTGTGACGGACGCGTCCCTTCTGGGATGGGGCGGTCACATGGGAGAGGCGGAGATCAGAGGCCTCTGGTCTCCGGCGGAGTCCCGGCTCCATATCAACCTTCTGGAGCTCCGGGCGATCCGACTTGCACTCAAGGCATTCCTTCCCTCTATCAAAGGGAAGGTAGTGCAGGTGTTCACAGACAACACCACCGCCATGTGGTACTGCAACAAACAGGGCGGGGTGGGGTCTTGGACCCTTTGTCAGGAGGCTCTGCGCCTCTGGACATGGCTGGAACATCAGGGCATGTTCCTGATGGTTCAACACCTGGCAGGTTCCCTGAACGCCAGGGCGGACGAACTCAGCCGCAGGTGCATGATGGATCACGAATGGCGTCTTCACTCGGAAGTGGCGCAAGGACTCTTTCTACAATGGGGAGAGCCTTGGTTAGATCTATTCGCCACCGAAGAGAACGCGCAATGTCATCAGTTCTGCGCGTTGGAATTTCCAAGGCGGCACTCGCTCGGAGACGCTTTTCGTCACGAGTGGAGTTGCGGTCTGTTGTACGCCTTTCCGCCTATACCACTTCTACCCAGAGTGTTGAAGAAGATTCGGCACGACCGGGCCCAAGTCATTCTTGTGGCTCCGGACTGGGCTCGAAGAGTTTGGTATCCCGAGCTACTCAATATGAGCGTAGATCCCCCGATCCGTCTGCCTCTTCGGGAGGATCTTCTGTCGCAGCAGCAGGGGACGGTCCTCCACCCGAACCTGTCCAGTCTACACCTGCTTGCGTGGAGATTGAGCGGCGGCAGTTGATTCCTTTCGACTTGCCTCCCGAAGTTTGTGATGTGATTCTGGCAGCCAGGCGTCCCTCCACTAAGGTGGTATACGCCTGCAGGTGGAACAAATTTGTGGCATGGTGCACAGCAAAGGCTGTGAATCCCCTCTCTGCCCCTCTTTCTGAGGTCCTTCTGTTCCTTCTTTCTCTGGCCCAACAGGGTTCTGCCCTGGGTACCATCAAGGGTTATCTTTGTGCTATCTCGGCCTTCCTCAGGCTTCCTGATCAGCCCTCCCTTTTCAAGTCCCCTGTTGTTAACAGGTTCTTAAAAGGCATTACTCACCTCTTCCCTCCTGTTCCGTTTGTGATGCCTCAGTGGGACTTGAACTTGGTTCTTACCTTTTTAATGTGCGCTCCCTTTGAGCCTCTACATAACTGTCCTCTTCGTCTTCTTACTTTGAAGACAGCCTTTCTGGTGGCCATCACCTCCACTCGGCGGGTGAGTGAGCTCCAGGCTCTATCTTGCAAACCTCCCTTTCTGTCTGTTCATCCGGACAAGGTTGTTCTTCGGACGCGCCCGTCCTTCTTGCCAAAGGTGGTTACTGCTTTCCATATTGGGCAGACCATCACTTTGCCCACCTTCTTTCCGCCTCCGCATCCTTCCAGAGAGGAAGAGAGGCTCCACCGTCTGGACCCAAAACGTGCGCTCTCCTTCTATATTGACCGCACAAAACACTTCCGGGTGGATGACCAGCTCTTTGTTGGCTACGTGGGCGCCAAAAAGGTCGGGCGGTGCACAAGAGGACCATCTCCCGCTGGGTTACCTTGTGCATCAAGACCTGCTATTCTTTGGCTAAGAAGGAGCCTCCTGTTGGGCTGCGGGCCCATTCCACCAGGGCAACGGCTGCTACCACGGCTTTGGGCCGCGGTGTTCCGCTGCCGGTTATTTGTCAGGCAGCTACGTGGGCCTCGCTGCACACGTTTACAAAGCATTACTGCCTTGACAGTCGGGTCCGGAGGGACGGCTTCTTTGGCCGTTCTGTCCTCCAGGACTTCCTTGTCTGATCTTTGTTCGCAGACCCACCACCGGGGTTGGTATTGCTGGGGTATCTATTCTAAGGTAAGGAATCTGTCACTAACGTGTCTCTTTCAGATGCACAAGTTACTAACTTGTGTAACGATATATCTGTAAGAGACAGTAGTTAGTGACAGATTCCTTACCGCCCACCCATCCTCCCCGTTCTGCGAACTGATTTCTAGGGTTAAGGACATCCCTTTCAGGGCCCTAGTATTTTTCAGACACCTATGTCAGCTTCTTGCATGGCTCTGCGTTCCTGGCGCGGAAAGTCGTGTACAGAACTGACGTCCGCGCGCAGGGGCGGCGTCTAAGTACTGCCCGCGACATCATCCCGGCGATCATGACGACGGACGCGGAGCCGCACGACGCCGCCTACCAACGCGCAAGGGTACTGCTACGCAAAAACTTTCCGGATCCAGCCTGACGCCTGGGGATATTCTAAGGTAAGGAATCTGTCACTAACTACTGTCTCTTACAGATATATCGTTACACAAGTTAGTAACTTGTGCGTCTCTTCCACACTCCTCTCCCGCCTTCATGGCACCCCCCCCCCTCTTTTTTTATGGGAAAGGCTCCACTTACCCCCAACAAAGAAGGTGGGGGAGGGGGGTTATTTCATTACTACTACTTGGGGCATATTCTATCTTTCTTCAAGTTTCCATGGAGTGTTAGTCAGGTTTCTTACATGTTTCCCCGGCTTCCATGAGTTGGACAATGTGTGATTGTCATAATCAAGTATTTGTTGCCCTTAGTCTCCGCCAGCCCTTCGTTTCCCCTGGTGGTCTTCCTCTTCATGGTGGACTTTCCACATGCTACTTATTCTTTGCTTCTCCTCCTACCGCCTGCTGGCATCTTTCCTCAGTCTGTGGCGTTGGTTCTTAGACTATTGCCCTTGTTTTCCTGTAGTGGGAGATGTCTTCCACTTCCTACTCTTAGAAGCTGAAAAAAATGTCCAGATCCAGTCTGGCTCCTGAGGAAGATTCTAAGATCAGGAATCTGCGGCTAGATCCTCTCTCTACCAGGAAAGGCACGACTGAAGGCAAGTAACTTGTCCGTCAGTTCCTCTTTATCCACCCCCTTCAGTGTGGATCCGGAGCTCGGCTCCTAGCTTTTTCAGTGCTGTTTACTGGCTGCCGAATAAAATACATACAATGTGGTAGGGAAATGTCTACCCCGGAGATAACAGGCTTCAAGCCATGCCACGACTGTCACTGTCAGATGTCTTGGATCTGCATGTCATCTGTCTTTGGTACCATTTCACCAAGCACGATCCAAAGCTGTGTGACAAATCGTCCCTGGTGTACCCATAGGCCATCAGGGAGCACAGTTCTAGGCTTTACATCTCAAAATATAAGAAGCCAGACCAGCCGAAGTTCATATGTAATTTGCTATCTCAGTCCTAGTCTCATTCAACATTACCTGGTAAATCCAAAACAAAGTTGAGGGATAAGTGTTGCAGAAGCAAAAGGCTCATCCCCTTCCGGCCGCTTCTGCTGAAGAGGCGACTCAGTCTGCTCTCTAAATGACAGCCAGCGTCATCACTCTCTGACCCAATTCCTACTCTTGGAGCTGATGCGCCCAAGTTTGCCATGTCTGCAAGTTAAGGCCCTCATCGAGGCTGTGCTGCAGTTATTCAGAGCAGTTCTGTTTCCCTCTAGTGTGCTTTTGGACCCCGTGGATCTGTGGAGGGGTCATGACAGGGTATGCCAGTGGGTCCTTACCAGGCACCATCTGGTCCTGTCCAACTGGTCTCCCATCAGCACCTGCCCATGCTTTGAATCCCTTGTTGCAGATTCTGTTGGTTATTACTGAATCAATGCTTACCCCGGCTCCATTGGTGCCGGCTCCTGACTCTGCCTGTTCAGATTTCTGATACAGAGCAAACTTTGGTGCATTGTCAGCCTTTGTCTCGATATGGGATTATGACATCCCAATTCATGACACTTAAGGACTCTCCAGCTCTCTCATCTTAGTGTCAAGATTACAGGAGACTGGGGTCATTTTTGTCTCTATTCAGACACCGGCCATGACCTCTAACAGGCCCCCAAAGAGGACAATGGGGAGGCAGATCAACTTTTTCCTCATCATTGTTTAGATGATGGGCTCTATCTAGATTTACAAAATGTTACTGACCTGACTCACCCTTGGGCCTTTCCCCTCCCAATCCCGCTCCACAAGAGGAGAGTTCTTTTGCAGAGGTAGTTCGCAGGGCTGCAGAGGTCCTTAACTTGCAGCTACCTACTTTTGATACAAGAACCACTCCATTAATGGAACTTTTAAAATATGATCAGTCCTCAACACATTGACTGGTCCTCCAGTGAGCCACGTGATTGCTGATCAGCACAGGCCTGTTCCTAGGGAACCATCCTTTCTGACACAACATCCTACTCTGGAAAGTCTGGTTTTCCAGGCCTCTGTTAGCAAAGTCAACCCAAACGCTTCTCTTTCAGCTCTTCCTGATACAGTCCAAGAGCGTTGAGGGCTTATGCAAATGTGTTCTCTTCTGTTTTGCTTGCCTTTCACTCATTGAATGGTGTGTGACTCTTGGGTTTCTATATTAATGCTCTGCTGGATATAGTGAATGGGAATTTGCCTGCTCTCCCTGAAGACTTAAACTCCTGTGCACAACATTTGCCCAGTGGCCAGGATTTGGCCAAATTTGTTTTCAGAGCCAGTCTAAACACTATGGACTTCGTAACCTTTGCCATAAATGCCAGTCTATTTATCTGATGTATGCCTGGATGCAGATAACCTGTTTTTTTAGGCTTGTTCATGTCTTGTTGATGGACAAACCTTTTGACAGAGCCTGGCTCTTTGGGGATAAGGAGTATTCTAATGGATAATTCTACCTGCAGATGTCTCACCTGTAGAATAATCCCAGACTGGATCCAGAAACTGTAAAGCAGTCATGTTGCCGACAGGGGGCGCTGGCTTCATGTTGGCGCTGGAAGTGCTGTGAGATGACCTCACTGAAGCCATATAGCAGTTACCCTGGCATGACCATGTTAGTTCCCTTTTTCTGCACCTTCAATGCAGATTTAGAGCTCGCTCTCTCCGAGATTTCCTCACATACCAAAACCGTTTGTGCAGTACCATGTCTCCCCTCAGGAAATCCGGGTTTAAACCCAATAGGTAAAAAACAAGTCTTCCTTTGGTTCCTTGAAAATAGGCACCTCTTGTATTCGTTCACCCAATGCACCAGATTCAAAACCAATCACACTTTGTAAAAAAAAAAAGCTATAAGCCCAAACAGTAGGTCACAAGAAAACGTAAGTAGTAGAAAATGTACAGATGTTATTGTATAAAATAGTTTTTTTTCAAAACATGAAGGAAATATCTTCCTACTAAAAAAAAAAAAAAGGTTAAAAATACAAAAATGTACAAGACAAATATTTCATACACATTGTAATCACATCATCATAATAACAGGAGCTACAGGAGTATTATTCAATTTCCACATTAAACAAGCATTGGCATAGCCAATAGGTGTCGCATTTGGGAACTTCAACAGAAATACTTTATCTGCAGTCTAGGAAATCGGTATTTTTACTGCGTGTAGGGAAATTAAACGCTTTGTCCAAAATCACACCCTATTGAGCAACATTTGAGAATGGAATGTGGTTTCCGAGCTCGTACAGTTAGAAGTTTTGCCCTTGAAGGCACATTCACTTCCCATTAACACAAGTTGTGTGCTGCCTGTTAGGCAGGCTAAAAAAGAGAAGTATGTTGTCTGAAGCTGCTGCCTAATAAAAGCCCCGGCAGTTGTAAGGTTACAAATTAAGCATTGGGAGTGCGACTGGAGCCAGAAGTTTTGTCCTTTAAAGCACATTCCCTTCATATTTACACGGATTGTGCGCTGCCTGTTAGGCAGGCAAAACACACACACACACACACACACACACACGCACACACGCACACACGCACACGCACACACACGCACACACGCACACACACACACACACACACCCCCCCCC
The DNA here is from genome assembly GCA_963921515.1 of Calotriton arnoldi. NCBI lineage: Eukaryota > Metazoa > Chordata > Amphibia > Caudata > Salamandridae > Calotriton > Calotriton arnoldi. The sequence continues at coordinate 946,659 of CAWUFW010006065.1, forward strand.
TTTTTTTTTTTTTTACAAATTAACCATTGGGAGTGCAGCTAGAGGCATGCCACTATTTCTGTTTTTGCACAATAACATTAAAATATGTTCAGTGTACTTACAGCAATGTATGTGCCTTATAAAAACAAAAGCCATGCAGGTAGAATAAATTTGGAGCTGGACTCCTATTTTAACTAAAAGTGCTTCAGAAGTCAATCGCACAGAATGTAATAAAAACAGAAGTAAAAGAGAACGTTATCTGTGTGTATATAAAAAGCCGAAAAGCACAAAAAAAACGTGCTATAATAGTTAAAAGGCACAGATTTAGAAAAAACATTTGCTTGCACTTTCAAGCCCTATTTAGCATATAAATGAAATGCGACAAACGGGTACTGCATAGATTTTAAATTAGTGAAACAAAGATATAATCTAGGTTACCGTGTTTTAATAGTGAAACCAATCATGATTGTAGGTTACCGTGCTTTATATTATATAGTGGTGTTTTAAACGTAGGGAGAGTGTAGTTCTAAATATGAGCTGGTGGTTTCTGGTGCTCAACAGCAGCACCTAATCAACAGAAATACTTTATCTGCAGTCCAGGACACCTGTATTTTTACTGCGTGTAGGGAAATTAAATGCTTTGTCCAAAATCACAACCTATTGAGCAACATTTGAGAATGGAACATGGTTTCCGAGCTCGTACAGTTAGAAGTTTTGTCCTTGAAAGCACATTCACTTCCCAACAACACAAGTTGTGTGCTGCCTGTTAAGCAGGCTAAAAAAAAAGAAGTATGTTGTCTGAAGCTGCTGCCTAATAAAAGCCCCGGCAGTTGTAAGGTTACAAATTAAGCATTGGGAGTGCGACTGGAGGCAGAAGTTTTGTCCTTTAAAGCACATTCCCTTCATATTTACACGGATTGTGCGCTGCCTGTTAGGCAGGCAAAAAAAATAATATATATATTGTTTAAAACTGCTGCCTAATGACAGCCCCGGCAGTTGCTTGGTTACAAATTAACCATTGGGAGTGCAGCTAGAGGCATGCCACTATTCTATTTCTGTTTTTGCCCAATAACATTAAAATATGTTCAGTGTACTTACAGCAATGTATGTGCCTTATAAAAACAAAAGCCATACAGGTAGAATACATTTGAGCTGGTGGTGTCTGGTGCTCAACAGCAGCACATAAAAATCAACAGAAATACTTAAGCTGCAGTCCAGGACACCTGTATTGTTAAATGCGTGTAGGGAAATCAAAATGTTTTGTCCAAAAATCACACCCTATTGAGCAACATTTGAGAATGGAACCTGGTTTCCGAGCTCATACAGTTAGAAGTTTTGTCCTTGAAAGCACATTCACTTCCCATTAACACAAGTTGTGTGCTGCCTTTTAGGCAGGCTAAAAAAAGAAGTATGTTGTCTGAAGCTGCTGCCTAATAAAAGCCCCGGCAGTTGTAATGCAGCTGCCACCCTGCGCGCCACTGCTTGCTCCCGCAGGCAAAACGCCGTGGGAGTGAACATTACAAAAGAGGTGGGACATGCACCCGCCTTAAGCCATTTGCGTGCTTTCAATATTGAAAGACACATGCAAAAGCCAACCCAATGCGTGGGGGGGAGTCAGACCCACACAGAGCAGTTACAAGAAGCCTCGCAGAGCAGCGCATGCGCGCTGCGCTCGACCTAAAAAAGGGGGGGGTGGGGAGGGAGAGAGAAGAAGAAAGACAGTACACTTTGTCATTAGATAACACACATTGGTGTTAATCAATATCTAGACTGAAATTCGATTCATAAACACTCGTATTGGTATCTGCAGTTCCAGCCAACTACACGAATTGTGTGACAGATGCGTCGACGCGTTTCGATGGTGTACTTCAACTTTAAACCATCTTTATCAAGACATTTATAAGACTCTCGTAGTTAATCATTTAGTTGATCCTAGTCAAAGTCCTGTTCACTTGGTCTGATGATTATCTGGCGGAAAAACAAAAATACTCCTGATAACAGGAACAGTGTTCCTGATATATATATATATATATCTATATATCCATCTATATATCCACGGCGGGCAACACGGCAGGGGAAGCCAACCCCTAATATATCCACACAAGTCCAATGCACACGAATATAAGAAAACACTGGAGCCGCGGCCACTATTCCAAACGTGTTTAATGCAACACTAGGTTATTTCTGTAAAGTTCAGTGTTTTATCTTACTATGCTTTATTATGAGGCAGCACTCTCCTACTGACAAATACTTATTAAATTAATAGTGACTACTTTTCTGCTGCAATTGTAGAAAAGGCAGAACAAACAAAACATAGAGAAGAACTCCTTCCTAAAAGAAAGTACTGTTCAAAATCAGAAATCACTCAAATGTATGTTGGGAAAGTTGCAGCCCAAAGTCTTGACATATCAGAGTTGCATAAAATGGTCAATGTGCTCCTCTTGATTTCTTCTTCTTCTTCATTTGGGACTCCTGGACATCAGTTGTGGCCTTGGACTTATTAAAAAGAACTCAGGCCCGTGTGCTTCGATTGAAATGGTTTGTACTTTTCCTTGGACTGTGACATTTACAGATACATGTATATGGCCCACTTAGACCCAAACAGAACCTGCCAGGCCTTACACGCAAACTCTGGTGCCCACCTAGACCCAAGCAGAAACTGCCAGGCCCAACACGCATTGTCTGGTGTCCACCTAGACCCAAACAGAAACTGCCAGGCCCAACCCACAATGTCTGGTGTCCACCTAGACCCAAACAGAAACTGCCAGGCCCAACCCGCACTGTCTGGTGTCCACATAGATCCAAGCAGAAACTGCCAGGCCCAACACGCACTGTCTGGTGTCCACATAGACCCAAGCAGAAACTGCCAGGCCCAACACGCACTGCCTGGTGCCCACATAGACCCAAACAAACTGCCAGGCCCAACACGCACTGTCTGGTGTCCACATAGACCCAAACAGAAACTGCCAGGCCCAACACGCACTGTCTGGTGCCCACCTAGACCCAAGCAGAAACTGCCAGGCCCAACACGCACTGTCTGGTGCCCACCTAGACCCAAACAGAAACTGCCAGGCCCAACACGCACTGTCTGGTGTCCACATAGACCCAAGCAGAAACTGCCAGGCCCAACACGCACTGTCTGGTGCCCACCTAGACCCAAGCAGAAACTGCCAGGCCCAACACGCACTGTCTGGTGCCCACCTAGACCCAAGCAGAAACTGCCAGGCCCAACACGCACTGTCTGGTGCCCACCTAGACCCAAACAGAAACTGCCAGGCCCAACACGCACTGTCTGGTGCCCACCTAGATCCAAGCAGAAACTGCCAGGCCCAGCACGCACTGTCTGGTGTCCACATAGACCCAAACAGAAACTGCCAGGCCCAACACGCACTGTCTGGTGTCCACATAGACCCAAACAGAAACTGCCAGGCCCAACACGCACTGTCTGGTGCCCACCTAGACCCAAGCAGAAACTGCCAGGCCTTACACACACCAGAACCAATCAAGAATTCAGTCATTGCTTGCTGGCCACCCCACACTAGATTGTTTCCATTGTGGGTGCCTATCCAAGTTCATGGCACTCATTAAAACTGTTACTTCATCTTGGAAGAAACATTGACATTTTCATCTGATTTTAGGTATTGGGGTAGTCATTGGAGCTCCGGAGTTCTTTAGGAAGATTTTTTGTAAGACCCTAGATGGTTTCAGGAAAAATGAACAACCTTTGAGGGGCTTTTGCTGTCTGCTGTAGTCTTGACTGCTTAGGGTCATTCCAGCCAGGAATTGACCAGGAAGGATGCTCCTGTATTGATTGACTGTCTGCCTCACTTGTAAGTTTACCAAAGTGCGAGTAGTTTTATGATTTTTCATTCCTAAAAATGGAACCTCAAATTCCAAGGAGGATGGCGGTGTCTTGTATTTTTGAGTTACATCCATCCAGCAACTTATAAACAGTGACATGGTGTATAAAACGGAATCCAGTGATGGGTACCGTGTGGTTTTTCTTCTTTCATTGTTCGCTTTTTCGAATTTCAGAGCTTTATGACCCAGCCCATGAAACTAGACTACAAGACGTTAGCAGCCCTACCCAACACCAGCCTTCAGAAAGTGAACCGGGTAAGTTACTCACCTTCTGCTCCCCCACCCCTCGTCTTCGTGGCATGAGGTTTAGATAATGGTACTAATTTTGAGAATGCATACCTTGGTGATTTACCTCTCATTAATAGTAATGGTGTTTGGATCCAATTAATTTGAGTGGGAAGTGAAGGCCAATGAAAGTGGTCTGCCTTCCCCTACACTCGTACACAAAACTGTCGGCTGTGCAAGGATGAAAAACAAGTCCTTTTCTTTCACCATTGTTCGAGTGACACGACAGCAGATGTATACTCCGGCCATTTTAGGAAAGCTGTTGGGGTTCTTGACCAAACAGTGACATTCATTTGATTGAGTCTGTCTTCAAGCCTGCATTGGGCATCACAGCACGTGTGCTTGGTGGTAGATCAATCTGCCTTCTCTTTTCTCAGACCAGAGTGTTTACTTGCAGGTTATTGCACTTTGTGACTATATCTGTCCCGGTCTTCTTCCGCGTCCTCCTATATCGAGCAGAGTCCCTGCCTGTTGAGTTCTTGGTGGTAGTGTGACTTTACTAACATGGCTGTCATATGTTTCCTATGACTTCTTCTGTTTCTCTGGGTTTTTTTTTCCTCTGTTTCTATGGGTGTATATTTTCCTGCTGTTACTGTTTTAGTGTGGTGTCACCCTGGGCCGCGATGTCTACCAGTTTCATCAGGATGCTTTCGGGGAAGATGAGTCACCACGTGTGGGTTAAAGAATGATCCACTCATGTTGACAAGCCTGGACAAGGGCCCAGTGGACAGGCTGGGGAGTCCACCAGGCACTTTTCCAACATGCAGACGGGAGAAAGATATAGACTCATTACACGAGGAGCTGCTAATTCTCCTGATATGAAAGGCAAACACAGACAGCATCAGAAACTTTAATAGATAGTTGTGGACTGTTGGCTGTATGGTTGTAGCAGCAGTTAGTGAATTATTGTGCGCAGCGTGGTTTAATGCCAGGCATGACTTGAGATTATGTCCTGGCAGTGGAGCCAGTCACAGAGACACAGCCTGCAGCATTTAAAGATGAAACAGTCCTGCCAATGGCAGCATTTTTGATTCTTTGGATACTGTTTGTGCACTTCCTGCACGGTTTGTCCAATAAAACCTAAGGTAGTTGTATTGCTCGGGTTGCCCCTGTGCATCTTTGTTCGAGATCTGGGTCTCTTGGTTTGAAGTCTAAACTGTGTGTAAAATCATTGTTTTTTTATTTGCTGGTCCAGACGTAACTAGGAGTGGGATTGTATATGGTGCGGGCAAACAGAGGATATTAGAGAAATGGGTAGAGTTGCCTATGGTTCATTGGCTGGCACAATATTATGGATGTTTTATGTGACTGGGAAGCATGGGGGGGGAGAGCTGTGCAAGTTTGTTGGATTGGTTGCATATTTTGGGAACGGGGATAGAGTTAAGTAAGAAGGTTGGGAGAGGTGTGGCACAGCGGCCAGAGCGGCTGACTCTGGATTGCGGGGCTCACGGTTCGATTGCCGGCGGCAGCTCAGCACCATGTGACTGGGCAATAGCTCACTTAATCTCCTCGACAGCCGCCAGCGCCTTGAAACCTTAAGGGCTGATATGTTCGTGCTTTACAAGTATGGATTATTATTATTAGTATAAGGTTGGTGTGGCAGCAATGGAGTAAGCAGAATTCTGTGCAGCGTTTTATATGGCAGCATGTCATGGTAAAATTTGTGGGACACTTTATATGGCAGCTTGATGGGGGAGTGGAGTTGTGTAAGGTGTTTGGTGCAGGCAGTGTTATATGGAAGGGCAAGGGTTTTTTTAATGTTTGGTGTGACAGTGTTGGAATGAACATTCCCTACATGGCTTGGAAAAAGTCGGTCCTATTAGTGTTTTCTAAACTACCCTATATTTTTCCAATTTGCCCACTAGAATACTCAATGACACATTTGATTTTGTCAACATCCAAGCTGGTTTATGTCGTCAGAGGGACCAGTAAGCTGTACCCTTACTCTTTTTGTTGTTGTTTTGTTTGACTTGTGAAACGGTATGATCCGTTTTGATCCTATGCGCATGCTGTACAAGATGGAGGACTCCTTTGTATAAAGCTGGCTACGGCCATCTTGGGTAGATCAGCTTTCATTGATGTCTTTTCTGTCCCCCTCCGCGTAACCTTTGCAGCTGCGTAGTGGGAAAGGTCTATAGCCCATTCCTCCTATCTAGAGTATGTTCTTCTGCCCTGGGTTAACTAGACTAATCCCATTTTCCTGTGCTTTGTCCATCTCTCGACAATGGGAGCAGATGCTGAACAGAGCGTGAGCCCAATAAACAAAACCTGGTACTAGTCAGAACTGATGTGACAGCGGACAATATGACCAAGAAGGGCAGGATGCCATACCAGATTTGAGAGAGGCCCCACATTTTTAAACCTGTAGACAATCTTGTTGGCTGAAGCTTCCTGCCTTTGCCAGTGGAGGAGTATAAATACTTCCCTGCCCCTTCCCCAAAGGACTACTTCAAAGATTTCTAGTTCCTTAGTCCATTTGGTCCTTACAAAATCCACGACTACCAACTGGGTCCTAAAATATTTGGGCTCCAATAATTGTTTGTTTTTTGTACCTCATCTGCAACTGAAAACCACCACCTGGAAAACTGTAGGATCGGAGACTTGGATGTTCCTAGGAGTTTCGTTTTGTTTGGGGGGTGGGGGGCGGATTTCATCTGCTAGTGTTGTAGCATCCACAGTTTGGTCCAGTGCTAGAGCTCGATTTGTTGTTCCTGCATCTGTGTGCCTCGTCCACTTTCAGTTCCTTTTTTAGGGGCCTGGAGGGAGGATCTGGGGGGAGGGACTGCTGCTAAAGAATAATGACCCCCGCGCTCCCAGCTGTCCCCGAGTTGACCCAAAACCCCCATGGGATACAATAGTGCCACTTTACCAAAAATCTAGTGGCTAGGATGCTATAGTAATGTTAGTGTCGTAGCTTGTACCCAGAAAGTGATTACACATTCTTGTTTTGTTATGCCTGTTCTAGTTTTAACCACTTTGCTTCAGGTAGCTATTCAATTTATTTTCTTTTGTAAGGTACTGATTGGACGCTGCCATTGAATTTTGTCTATTGTGCCACTTAATCGGAGTTTATAGCTCCCTCCGCCTTCTGCAGTAAGCCTGGACTGCTAGTTTTTGGTCCTCTTGGAGATAAGTCCCCAAAGGGAGTAAATTGTTCCTCCAGTTTTTAGTGCAATATCACTCCAGTACCTGGGCCACCAGTGGTAAGACAGTTCCCACGCAGGACACTGCCCAGTTAGCAGGACCTTAAGAAAAGGCCTTGCAAGCAGCATGTGTAACCAGGTTAGTGTTGCAGTATGTGATTGGTAGAGATGCTAAAGTGTAACGCATGCTGTATAACCAGGGAGCTCTATCCATGGGAGTAGCCATAAAAATTAGAGCCCCCCCCTTTGAACCATATCCCGAATTACATTGAGCGAGTGGAGTGAATGAACAAAGCAAGTGACCCCGTCCTTTCCTGTTAGGGTTTCTGTCTTTGGTTCTGTCTTGATTTTTTTCTCTCACATTTGCTTCCTTTTTAGGTCTCATCTACCAGACCGCACAAGCGGTCTATTTACAAAAAGACCTGTTGTCAGCTTGCAGGCGGCTTAGCCCATTGCTTACAATTAGTTTACTTTAGTCACCCTCATTTGCTTACTTTTATCTGTTTGCTTGTGTGGGCTTTCCTCCCACGTCTTGTGTTTATCCCTCCCACTTCTTGTGTTTATCCCTCCCCTGGAGCATGGCCTCATTACTTTTTTCCTTCCACTGCTACTTTTGAAGCCCTATTTTTTTCTTTTGGGTTAGGAACTCTAAGGGAGTGCATGTGTTTTCCAGCTGTCTCCCTCGTGAACTTCTCTCCCCTCCCTCCACCTCGCACTGTATTTTTCTCTCTTGTCCGTGCTTCTGTACGCCCCCTCCATGTTGCACTCACCTTTGTGTGCTTCTCTCCCTTTGTGTTGCTTTCTCGCCAATGTGCTTGTCCCGCTCCATGTTACTCTTTCTCACCTGTGTGCTTCTCTTCCTCCACCCGTCCCTGTTGCTTCCCTCAACCCTCTCCCTCCATGTTTCTTCCCCCTCACCTGTGCCTCTGTGTTGTGTCCCATCACCCACACCCTCTGTTTTTCATTCCCAGCCCGTTTAAAAAGAAATAAAGCCTGGTATTTTGTGTATTGTACTCAGCCAAAAAATGCCACAGCGTCATACGGCATCGCTAAAAACCAATGCTTGTTTTCTTAAGTTGTTTAGTAAACGTGAAACAAATTAAAGGCAAGGATGTAGACTGAAGTAGGAAGCAAAGAAGGGTTACTAAGGTGTAGAAAGCTTTCTTCAGCCCAGTACCTGTGCAGGAAGGAGGGTATAAGGAAACCATAACATCCGATGTAGTGTGGCACGAAGTGACTTGCAAAGTCAGTAGTGCAACTAGCTTAATATACTATTCTGAGCTTTCTTTGTGATTGGATGCCTGCCCCAGGCATACAGTCATCCCCACTGTAGACACTTAAAAATAAGTGCATTCTGGGCATGGGCTGCTTGGTCCCAGTACAGCTCTTATGGCCACGCCCCCACCCCTGTGACATCAGCCATGACGCTGTTTTGCCTGCACCTCTTTTAGCACTCAGAACGTGAACCTGTCCCAAGGACATCCAAGCACTTTAGATGATCACCAGAGTATGTTACACATTTTTAGGCACAGCAGGTTAAGTGACTTGCCCAGACTACCAGGACTTGACGTTGGGACTTGACCCTGCCTCCCTGCTTCCAGGATCAGCATCTCTGGAGCCATGGCCACATGTCCTCCCCCTCCATGCTTGTGGCATTTGCCACCTGCCTCCCCTTGCAGCACTCTCCACCGCTGGGTGACCGTAGAGGCACACCAGAGTGTGAGGCTAGAGATTCGGTGAGTAGTGCCTTGAAGACAAAACATAGCCATTTTTAAATGTCTCTGTTGTGGAGCTCAAGTGATTCCACCACCATTGCACATTTAAGCAGGGAAGCCAGAGTGGAAGTCGGATCTCCTGTCCGACTGCACACGACGACACACTTCCCAGTGCTTACCTACTGAGCATCTCTTGCATAAACAAATTCTCTCACACTTTAAAAGTTCATGCCTTCCAAATTGGCAACCTTCCCTCTTGCTACTTCCCAAGATGCACTGAAGGAGGAAGCCAGAAATTCCCACTTCCTCCTCTTATTCAGCTAACACCTCAGCCAGGAGGCATGAAGTGAGAACGTTTAGATTCATTTTAAAGAGTGCTTTCTTGCTTAGGGGGAATTTGCATTAGCTATTCCCCTTTTAGGTCGAGCTAACTAGACATGGCAAACTTCTAGTTGCAAAAGGCCTATTTTGGAGTTTCCAACAACTTAGTGCGCTTACAACCCGCCCATTGGTTACCAATGGTTAGCTTTGTCACTTTCATTTACTTGTTTCTTATTTGATGGTGTTCTTTGTCTTAGTGTGTCCATCTTGTTTGTCCCTCCCGGCGCATAGCCTTTTTACCATCTCTGATTGGCTAGCTTCTGTCTTCCACTGCTCACTTTTAGGGAATTGCTTTTTTCTTTTTGCTTAAGTTCTCCATGGACGTGCGTGTTCTTTCCAGCTCTCCCCTTGTGTTTGACCCTCACATTCTGTGTTGCTGTCTCCCTCATGTTGTTGGCTTTTTGTGTGCTTCTCCCCGTCAAACTCCCTGCCTCCCCCGTGTTTAATGTTGCTTTCTCACTTGTGTTCATCTACTCCCCCGCCATCCCTGTGTTGCTGTCCCTCATGTGCTACTTCTCCTCTCCCCCACTTCCCTATTGCCTACCCCCCCACCTGCTCTTCTGTTGCCTGCCACACCCACAGTCTTTTCTGGGGATGGGGAACCAGGTAGCAAATTACTGTCACTCCCTCTGCCTTCAAAAAGTTATTTTATGCTTCTACGTTTGATTTTTTTTATTTACCAATCCAAAATCGGTAAATTAAACAAATGGCACCATACCACATGCGTGCCTACAAAATGATGCTTTTGCCCATGCCAAGTATAATCGTCAAAAAACATTCCCAAAGCCAATAAATAGATCCCAAAGGTGAGACCTATCAGCTTTGCCAATATTCTTTTTCTTTGTTTCATTCTTTTTGTTTCCATTTTTGATACATCTTTCCTTTCTACCTTTCTTGCTTACTTTTTTGTTTTTTCTTTCATTTAACTCTAGCTACCTTTCCTCCAAGTTTCTTTACTAAATGTTTTTACTACATTTGCAGCTTTCTTTTTCTTTAGTTTTTCATTCTGTCTTTCCCCTTTCTTCCTTTCAACTTGTTTTTCTTAGTTTCTTCTGTATTTCTTTGCAGGTTTTTTGTTCTCAGTTTTTTCTCTTCTCCATATTTCCATGTTCTTATCTTTTCATGTGGTGTTTTTCCATCTTTTCTGTAATTCTGTATTTCCTTCTCCTTTTTCTCTAAAAAGTTATTTTCATTTGCCCTTCTTATTTTTAGGTCACTGCTGTAAGCAGCACGCTTGCGCTGTCTCAAAGAGACCGGCTGTATGTACTTTGTGGGCTTCAGCCCGCCCATAGGCTTGCCATTTGCTGGCTGCCTCGCCACTCCATTATTTGTTCTCCCCATGGCTTGCGTGCGTCATGCCTCTTCCTGGCTTTAGCCCTTCCCGTGAGCAAGGGCCAAGTACTACTATTCATACATAGTGGCCTTTTTAGGAAATATTTTCAGGATTGCTTTTTTTTGTCTTGGAGCACTCCATACAATGCTCGTGTTTTCAGTTCACTCGCTCCGCCCATCATTTTTTTTACTTTATGCAGTTTTATATAGTGGCAACACCACCCAAATGTATTGTTAGAGGACTTTACATGCGCGGCAGTTACTTTACACAAGGACACGGTTGTTTTTGTATGAACAGGGAGATTAAGTGATTTGCCCAACATCACTCGATGTGCTTACACCAAAAGAGCAATTTACGTGAGCACTAGTTACTTTACACAAGGACACGTTCGTTTTTGAGGGAACAAGCAGTGCTTTACATGGGCCGGTACTCACCGGTAGTGAGTACCGGCACTTCTAAATTTTCTGCGCTTGAGTACCGGAACTTCTTCGTGTCCAAAGAGAGTACCCGGTACTCATGGGGCAGCAAGCCAACTCAGTGCAATTTGGCATTTAAAAAAAGAAGCGTGACACACAGCTGACGAGTCGGTCCGTTTTTGTGAAGCACTCGAGTGCTAATGTCCCCTTCATCTGCTAATTGAGCAACGCCGCTCCCCCCGTCGTGCTCTCTAGCACGGGCTGCTGCAGCCTCCTGGACACACGGGATTCTTTCAGCAGACCTGCACGCTGGGCACTTGTGCTTTGTTGGCCATCCAAACACCTTCGAAAAGTGGAGGAAGCTCTGTTTTTATTTTTACATTTCTTCTTGTGCCCCCTGCAGTCGAGCTCTCTTCAACCCATTTGCAAGGCGTAAAAGACTTGGTGGGGGACAGATGAAAGGCCCAATTTGCATCTCGCCCCTCTCCCTACTGATAAACACACTGCAGCCGTACCTTGTCAGAGCTTAACTTATAAAAAGGAGAAATAATATACATACCTTTCCTTTAAAATGTAATTGAACAAGAAAGTTAGTGATATTGTGTTATGTATGTTTGATTTCTATAGCTCTTTCCCAATGCTTGTGAGGCCCAAGGCGCTATTACACTGGAGACAATTTAAGAAGGGGTTTACATTCAATTAAAAGTAAAATATTTATGACAGAAAATAAATGTTAGTGAACTTTTTTCTTAGTGCCTTTCAAACAATTTTTAACATAAAGACCAAATTAAACAAAATCTTAAATGAAGAGTTGCATTCGGTCATGAGGTTTTATCAATGATTTTAATTAATGGGCAGCCCTCCACGTTCATCCGCTCGTTCCAGTTTATTTTGGGTGTACATGAACCAGAGGCGCAACTAGAGTCAAATTTCGGGGAGGGGGGGTGGGGGGGGCCGCCTAAGAAAACATTTCCGGGGGGGGGGGGCTAATTCTTCCAGCAATATGCAGAGTGGAGATGCAGGGGCTCTAAGAAGGGGTGGAAAACAACAGAGCCTCATTAACAAGTAAATGGTCTATCTGAAAGAGACACGTTAGTGACAGATTCCTTACCTTAGAATATCCCCAGGCGTCAGGCTGGATCCGGAAAGTTTTTGCGTAGCAGTACCCTTGCGCGTTGGTAGGCGGCGTCGTGCGGCTCCGCGTCCGTCGTCGTGATCGCCGGGATGACGTCGCGGGCAGTACTTAGACGCCGCCCCTGCGCGCTGACGTCAGTTCTTCTTTTTCCGCGCCAGCAAGCGCAGATCCGGGAAGAGCAGTGCCCTGGTCATTTTTGGACCATACTTTTTGGTGAATTTTTTCACTGTTTTTTCATCTATCAAGGTGTCGTAGGGATGCCCGGTTTCAAACGTTGCGGCGCCTGTGCGCGGATGATGTCCGTCACCGACCCGCATTGGGAGTGTCTCTTCTGCCTCGGCCGAGGCCACGACACGGAGTCTTGTACCGACTGCCAGGCCCTCAACCCGAAAGCTTTGCGAGAGCGGTCTCGAAAGCTCCTCGAGGCCCGGCATTCGGCTCCGCGGAAGCCCCGGTCGCGTGAGAGGTCCAGGGGTCGATCGCGGAGTCCACACCGGTCGTCGGCGTCGAAGTCTTCTTCGTCCGGTAAGTCGAAACACAAGAAGTCCAAAAAGCATCATCGCTCCAGGACTTCGCCTCGCCGGTCTCGCGGCTCGGCTGAGGCCCCTCCCGGCACCGTCCCCGCGGCCCCGGACATGCCTGTGGAGTCGCCCCCGCCCTTCCCGGGTTCGGGGGCGGATCCGGCCAAAGTGCAGGAATTCCTGTCGGCCATGGCCCGCCTCTTCGGGCCTCCAGGCCCCTCCGGTGCGCCTTCGGGCCCCGCGGGCCCTGATGGGGTTGCTCCGGCGTCGCCGACGGCTCCGGCCCCGGCGTCGCCCGTGCCTCCAGCCTCGGCTCCGGCTTCGGCCCCGGCCTCGATCCCGGCTCCACAACCCCCATCTACGCCGGTCGACCTAACGACACCTCCGCCGGCGCCGATGTCTCCGGTGCCGTTCTCGACGCCGCCCTGGGCTCCGGGCGGCGGCGTCCCCCAGTTCCTTCCGGCTCCGGACATGGATCCGGACCGACGTCGCTCGACGCCGGTTCCGGTGCCGATGGGACCTTGGATCCCAACTGTCCCTCCTCCTCCTTATTTTGAACCAGAGGAGGACCAGGTGGACTGGGAGGGGTCTGATGACCCTCTGACACGACGGTGTCAGTACGATGAGGACTGGACAGAGAGTCTAGGGGAGGCCAGTGGTCTGGATACTTACCCTGACACTGGCATGCTGTCTCCTCCCGTGGCTACGGAGGAGGGAGCCAATTTTGGTACGGTGTTGCGTAGGGCAGCTGGGGCCTTACGTCTCCAACTCCCTACTTTGACGGTCAAGCCTAACATCTTGACAGAGGTGCTTCAGCCGGCAGCCTCCTCTGCGGAGACTGTGCTGCCGTTTAACGACGCCCTCACTGACGTTCTTTTGGGCGCCTGGTCCAAGCCCAACACAGGGGCTCCTGTGGATCGGAACGTGTCACGACGCCATCGCCCAGCTCCGGGCAACCCCCTGTTTCTCTCTGTCCACCCCACTCCTGAGAGCTTGGTTGTCCAAGCCTCCGATTCCCAAACCGCCTTCCCTACCGCTCCTCCGGATAGGGAATCCAAACGCCTGGATCAGTTTGGGAAGAAGGGTTTTTCTTCCTCCAGTGCTGGCTTGCGGTCCGTTAACACCGCTTGTCTTTTGGGCCGATATACCCACTCCCTGTGGGATTCGGTGGCGGATGTTTTGCCCCAGTGTCCTGAGGAGGTCCAGACACTGCTTTCCCGCGCCATTGCGGAAGGAAGGGATGCGGCTAAATACACAATACGTTGTGGCCTTGACACCGCCGACTCGCTGGGCAGGTCTATTGCAACGACGTTGGCGCTCAGACGCCACGCCTGGCTGAGAACCACTGGTTTTTCAGGGGATGTCCAGAATACTCTCATGGACATGCCCTTTGATGGAGTCGGTCTTTTTGGGTCCAAAGCAGACCATGCGTTGGAGCGCTTTAAGGACTCACGGGCTACTGCCAAGTCCCTGGGCCTTTCTGCTACACGCCCTCCGCTGACTTCTGCTTTTCGCCCCTATCGTGGCCACGGTAGGGGCGCCCCTTCACGTCAGCAGCCCAGCCACCGGCCCGCGCAGCAGGCGTCTTCGCGTGGCCGAGGACGTGGATTCCGCCGTGGCGGATCGGGCAACCAGCGTGCGGGTCAGGCCACCACCTCCAACCCGTCCGCGGCCTCCAAGCCCTCCTAGTCCCTCCTTTCAGGTGCACAGCACGCCAGTAGAGGGCAGGGTCCGCCATCACCTTCCCCACTGGCGTACCATCACCTCGGACAGGTGGGTCTTGGACATTGTCCGAAGGGGCTACTCCCTCCCCTTCGAGACCACCCCCCAGCCATGCCACCTCAATTCCACCGCATGTCAGGGGATCACTTGGTGCTTCTACAGAAGGAAGTCGCGGCCCTCTTGACCAAGAGGGCCATCGAGCGTGTTCCGACCCCAGAAGTAGGGCGTGGTTGCTACTCCCACTACTTTCTGGTGCCCAAAAAGGACAAGGAGGACATGCGTCCTATCTTGGACCTCCGGAACGTCAATCGCTTCCTTCGGAAGGAGAAGTTCAAGATGCTCACCCTAGCTCAGGTCTTGACTGCCCTCGACCCTGGAGACTGGTTGGTAGCGTTGGACTTGCAGGACGCATATTTCCACATCCCCGTCCTGCCGGCCCACCGGCGTTACCTTCGGTTCACGGTAGGCCCCGAGCATTTTCAGTTCACCGTGCTCCCCTTTGGCCTTACCAGCGCCCCTCGGGTGTTCACGAAAGTGATGGCGGTGGTCGCAGCTCATCTGCGCCGGGCAGGGGTTTCAGTCTTCCCCTACCTCGACGACTGGCTGCTGAAGGCGGGCTCGTCCCAGGCAGTCGTCTCCCACCTCCAGACTACGGCCGAACTCCTGCACTCGCTGGGGTTCTCCATCAATGTGCCGAAGTCGCATCTGATTCCTTCTCCACAGCTCCTTTTCATCGGAGCGGTTCTGGACACGACGCAGTTTCTGGCCTATCCTCCCGAACGGCGAGTCCGGGATATTCAGGCTATGATTCCGATCTTTCAGCCTTTATCCTGGGTTTCGGTACGGATGACCCTGAGGCTGCTGGGCCTCATGGCCTCCTGCCTCCTGCATCCTGCTGGTCAATCATGCCAGATGGCATATGCGGGCTCTGCAGTGGGACCTGAAGTTCCAGTGGGCGCAGCACCAGGGCAACCTGTCCGATCACGTCCAGATCTCGGAGGGGACTGCAAGACAGTTGCAGTGGTGGCTCTCGAACCGGCAATGGGTCATGGGCAGATCCCTCTCCCTTCCCCAGCCAGAGCACACAGTTGTGACGGACGCGTCCCTTCTGGGATGGGGCGGTCACATGGGAGAGGCGGAGATCAGAGGCCTCTGGTCTCCGGCGGAGTCCCGGCTCCATATCAACCTTCTGGAGCTCCGGGCGATCCGACTTGCACTCAAGGCATTCCTTCCCTCTGTCAAAGGGAAGGTAGTGCAGGTGTTCACAGACAACACCACCGCCATGTGGTACTGCAACAAACAGGGCGGGGTGGGGTCTTGGACCCTTTGTCAGGAGGCTCTGCGCCTCTGGACATGGCTGGAACATCAGGGCATGTTCCTGATGGTTCAACACCTGGCAGGTTCCCTGAACGCCAGGGCGGACGAACTCAGCCGCAGGTGCATGATGGATCACGAATGGCGTCTTCACTCGGAAGTGGCGCAAGGACTCTTTCTACAATGGGGAGAGCCTTGGTTAGATCTATTCGCCACCGAAGAGAACGCGCAATGTCATCAGTTCTGCGCGTTGGAATTTCCAAGGCGGCACTCGCTCGGAGACGCTTTTCGTCACGGGTGGAGTTGCGGTCTGTTGTACGCCTTTCCGCCTATACCACTTCTACCCAGAGTGTTGAAGAAGATTCGGCACGACCGGGCCCAAGTCATTCTTGTGGCTCCGGACTGGGCTCGAAGAGTTTGGTATCCCGAGCTACTCAATATGAGCGTAGATCCCCCGATCCGTCTGCCTCTTCGGGAGGATCTTCTGTCGCAGCAGCAGGGGACGGTCCTCCACCCGAACCTGTCCAGTCTACACCTGCTTGCGTGGAGATTGAGCGGCGGCAGTTGATTCCTTTCGACTTGCCTCCCGAAGTTTGTGATGTGATTCTGGCAGCCAGGCGTCCCTCCACTAAGGTGGTATACGCCTGCAGGTGGAA
Source organism: Calotriton arnoldi (assembly GCA_963921515.1). Lineage (NCBI taxonomy): Eukaryota > Metazoa > Chordata > Amphibia > Caudata > Salamandridae > Calotriton > Calotriton arnoldi. Next base: position 963,120 of record CAWUFW010006065.1, read on the forward strand.
CAAATTTGTGGCATGGTGCACAGCAAAGGCTGTGAATCCCCTCTCTGCCCCTCTTTCTGAGGTCCTTCTGTTCCTTCTTTCTCTGGCCCAACAGGGTTCTGCCCTGGGTACCATCAAGGGTTATCTTTGTGCTATCTCGGCCTTCCTCAGGCTTCCTGATCAGCCCTCCCTTTTCAAGTCCCCTGTTGTTAACAGGTTCTTAAAAGGCATTACTCACCTCTTCCCTCCTGTTCCGTTTGTGATGCCTCAGTGGGACTTGAACTTGGTTCTTACCTTTTTAATGTGCGCTCCCTTTGAGCCTCTACATAACTGTCCTCTTCGTCTTCTTACTTTGAAGACAGCCTTTCTGGTGGCCATCACCTCCGCTCGGCGGGTGAGTGAGCTCCAGGCTCTATCTTGCAAACCTCCCTTTCTGTCTGTTCATCCGGACAAGGTTGTTCTTCGGACGCGCCCGTCCTTCTTGCCAAAGGTGGTTACTGCTTTCCATATTGGGCAGACCATCACTTTGCCCACCTTCTTTCCGCCTCCGCATCCTTCCAGAGAGGAAGAGAGGCTCCACCGTCTGGACCCAAAACGTGCGCTCTCCTTCTATATTGACCGCACAAAACACTTCCGGGTGGATGACCAGCTCTTTGTTGGCTACGTGGGCGCCAAAAAGGTCGGGCGGTGCACAAGAGGACCATCTCCCGCTGGGTTACCTTGTGCATCAAGACCTGCTATTCTTTGGCTAAGAAGGAGCCTCCTGTTGGGCTGCGGGCCCATTCCACCAGGGCAACGGCTGCTACCACGGCTTTGGGCCGCGGTGTTCCGCTGCCGGTTATTTGTCAGGCAGCTACGTGGGCCTCGCTGCACACGTTTACAAAGCATTACTGCCTTGACAGTCAGGTCCGGAGGGACGGCTTCTTTGGCCGTTCTGTCCTCCAGGACTTCCTTGTCTGATCTTTGTTCGCAGACCCACCACCGGGGTTGGTATTGCTGGGGTATCTATTCTAAGGTAAGGAATCTGTCACTAACGTGTCTCTTTCAGATGCACAAGTTACTAACTTGTGTAACGATATATCTGTAAGAGACAGTAGTTAGTGACAGATTCCTACCGCCCACCCATCCTCCCCGTTCTGCGAACTGATTTCTAGGGTTAAGGACATCCCTTTCAGGGCCCTAGTATTTTTCAGACACCTATGTCAGCTTCTTGCATGGCTCTGCCTTCCTGGCGCGGAAAGTCGTGTACAGAACTGACGTCAGCGCGCAGGGGCGGCGTCTAAGTACTGCCCGCGACGTCATCCCGGCCATCACGACGCCGACGACGGACGCGGAGCCGCACGACGCCGCCTACCAACGCGCAAGGGTACTGCTACGCAAAAACTTTCCGGATCCAGCCTGACGCCTGGGGATATTCTAAGGTAAGGAATCTGTCACTAACTACTGTCTCTTACAGATATATCGTTACACAAGTTAGTAACTTGTGCTTTAAAGACCTGTGAAGTACTCGGGTGCGGCTGTGTGTGTGCCCGGGAAGCTGTCTCAGCCCGGCCTGCCACACACGACTGGGTAGGGGGGGGCTGAAGCCCTTTGAGCCCAATGAGCGTTGCGCGCCTGACATGAAATAAATACCCTATCTGCTTCTATGTCCCAATGTGTGTTCTTGTATGAGTGAGTGTTGTCTGTAGTGTGCATATCTGCACACCAATTAAATCTCAATCAAATTAAACGTGTGCCTCTGGCCCCGTCCCTTAGCACTATCCGTAGCCCCGCCCCCATAGCCCTGACCCCGCCCCCTAGTCTACATCTCAGGTGAGTACCTGCACTTATTTTTTTCCATTTAAAGCACTGGGAACAAGGAGATTAAGTGATTTGCCGCAGAAACTCTAATAATTGCACGGACAGTCATAAAACCGTACCCGAAGCTGTGTTGTGGCCTTCTGCCTGGTGTTAAACCAATCCTAGTGATCGGGCAGCAGTGGCACGCAGGCCAGCTTGAGGCAATGTTTGTCTTTTCACTGAGGCGGATCATACCACTTGCAGCGTGTAATGGGGAAGGGCAGAGTTTCTAATAGACCCCTTTTGCTGTCTGTGCAGACAGTGCCCGCTCAAGTAGCAAGTGTTAATGCCAGATTCATAGGACTATTGTTGACATAATTACCAACTTATTGGATTCCGAAATACCAACCAGCTTACTGCGGGGACAGCAGCTCATGGTGGGGACATTAGCAGTAATAAGGTTCTCTGACTCCTGCTTAAATCAGATTAACGGTGCACCCCTTCTGATGTCAAACAAAGTGGCGTTTTAGAGAAAAATTGTTTAACTGTGGCCGAATAGCCCCAAACTGTACACTATTGAGTGGGCAAGAGCAGGACCCCTTTTCGTAATGGCAGCAGTGACACACCTCTGCTTGACCCTCTTCCTTATCACATATCCCCTGCCCACTGATGCATTTATTCTCATTATTGCTTGCCAGGTGTAAACAATTGCAAATGATAAAGGTATGCTGTCTTGTTAACGTCACCCCTTAAAGCCCATCATTGTCTTGATGCTTTCTGACTTAATGTTCCGTCGTCTTGGTGCTGTGCACGCTGCTTAAATGCAGTTTTATATAGCGCGAACACCACCCAAATGTATTATTAGAGCGATTTACGTGAGTGCCAGTTACTTTACACAAGGACACGTTCGGATTTGTAGGAACAGGGAGATTAAGTGATTTGCCCAAAATAGGATGTTGTGCCGACGCCGAGACTCGAACCCGGTTTCCCAACTCCATAGTCTGCACCTCTGGCCTTGATACATTCTCTCCTCTTGTCCTGAACCTCTGACTGCAAGGGCCCATCACACTTTTTTAAAAACTGTCCCTTTGTACAAGTGCCTCTCAATGCCGTGCCATAATGTGACGTATTACTAGCAAAGTTTCAACATGTTGAAGAAATACACTCCGAGTATTTTATAAACCCTGTCATATTTTACGTGGTGTTTGCATGATCTACATTGCAAACACTTTCAGAGCTTTGCGCGGGCTGTTTGCTCACCCATCTCTAACCACGGTGGCTACAGCTCCGGCTGTCTGGAGCACCCATCTCCGCAGTAACTGGTTTTATCGGGCCAGTAGAAGGCGCAGTCAGCGGCATACCGGACATCTGTTTCCACACTGGGTACAGCAGTTCAAGCGTGATCCGGAGTGATTAGCCACTGGATCTAGACTCGGGAGCCGAGAGTTGGGTTTTGGCAGGCATCATTAACTGTGACACAAAGCATTATTATGCAAGAATTTAAGGAATTCTTTTCCCTCTGGATATATTTGCCATCAGCAGTATTGGAAGGTGCTGGCTAGCCTGTCTATTACATGGGCTGATGGCATTTGATACGGTCTTATTTATATATTTTACTTCCGAAATCAGCTGGATTACGTTATATATCAAGTGTTGACACAGCTGCTTAATCCGACCGACCACCTTCCCTAGATGGGCTGCTCTAAGGGTTGCCAAGCAACGCCTGCACCTGTTTTTGTGAAACTTGACGTGCTCTGAAGTTTTCGGCTTTTTTGGGCTCTTGTAAAGCACTACAGAGCATTAAAATAAATTAGCCATTCCCGTTGTCTTACTTAAAACTGCATTTAGCTGTTTTTTTCCCTAAATGTCTGCTTATCAGCCAACTGTGGTGACACAGTTCAGGTTTTTTATTTTAAATAATCTACTGCATGAACTACCGTCCGTGGAACACATTTCAACCTACCCTCTGTCCGAACACGTGCATCTTCCCTATTGTGCCATTTTTGCTATGGGCTGTAGGCAAGGGCATGCAAACAACGAAAGCAGGCCATAATTGTTGTCCAGCATTCCTGTAAAGCCAAACTCACAACCACAACACTGGCCGTGAGGGTTTCACCGTGGCAAGTGGCACTGAGCCTCCCCTCGACCAGAAAGAAATCCCCATGCCTTTCACAACAAAGCATTACATCAGTCTCCACCGGTACAGATCAGCATGCTTCCCCTTTACAGAGCAGTGCCGCAAAAGATTGAAGAGGGCAGGCACCGTCCTTATGAAGCACACCATTCTACAACTGGTCTCGCTAATCTGCAAAATGGAATGAAAAGGGTGTATTGAACGTTTAAAAAATGCTCTAGTAAAAAAAAAAAAAAACAGACAGCAAGGCGTTCCAGTAACAAGCGTACAAGATTTGGACACCAATGGACAATTTTATGGAATTTACAGCCTTTTTAAATGTTTTTCAACTCTACATAATTGCACTCTACTCAAAACCACATAAATCCACTGAATGCCATATAGCAGCAATCCACATAAATACGCTCCACACCATGCCAACATAATTTCACTAAACGCCGCACAGTTCCACGCCACACAATTCAACTCTACACATTTCCATTCCACACCACTTAATTCCACAACAAACCACATGATTCCATGCCACAACATAATTCCATTACACATCACATACATCCAATCCACATCACAGAATTCCACATCATGCCACAAAATTCAACACCACACCTCATAATACCACTACATGCCATTCAACAACACACAATACCACTCCACATAATTACTTTCCATATATTTCCACTGCCGCATAATTCCACTTGACATAACTCCACACAATTCCACAACAAACAATTCCAATCCAACCTACATAATTCCGCTCCACACGCTTCCACTCCATAACACATGGCTAAAATACATTGTCATTGACAACGCCTTTAGCTCTCGGATTGCCGACACCTATTCGCTTTGCCAGTGCTTGTTCTTTCCAGCTCTCATCATTTCTCCTGCGCACACAGTCTGTCACTGTTTCTGGGTCTTTGGAACGGCGGCCCTCCCGTGCTGTAAGATTGCAGGTTGAAAGGCTGCAGCTGCTGGTGCGGGAGCTTCGAGGCGCCCTTTACTGTTTCTGTATGTTACTGGGGCGAGGTCGCGCCACCGCGAGATGGTTGGCCGGTGCTCCAACTCCAAGCCGTAAAACTCCCAAGTCTTTGGTGCGCAAGCTTTTTGCGCATGCGACTTTTCCTAAATATTCAAGGATATTGGAGTTAGAATAGTAAATATTTGGATATATTTCTGTGCCTCTCAGAGATTCGGGGGACGCGGATACTTTTTGCGTGAGTCGTTAGGGGGCTGGCTTAACTACTTCTGCTTGTGCGGGAGGCTGGAGTACGTGCGGAATGTGTCAGTCTGGGTCCTTCAAGGGAGGATGACCTTGGGGCCGTTGACACCCCTTGGCGCTAGAATGCACGGTGCAGGCTGCGGCAGCCATGATGGTCCGGGCGCAGCTGCTCCAGGAGTCTGCGTGTCAAACAAAGACTACATAATAAATATTCAAAGTGCCTGGTTGCTTTTGGCTTTCTTTATCTCAAGGCGCTCGACTTTAGTGTTGCAAGGAACCAGAAGCGTTTTTGTTCAACCGCCAGTGAAGAGCCCGTAGGCATCCCGAATACCAGAGTGCCTAGAAGTGCTTCAGTTCGTAGTTTTATGAATTAAAAGGCGCGTGCTTCGCCGTTCCGGGCCACGTTACTTTCCCTAATTTGTTTGCCTGTTTATTATACTTTGTAATACTTACTTTATAGACGCCAGCAGCTGATACTAGTAATGCGTAAATACATCAAAGTCAATAAATAGGCCTCAAAAACCATTGTAAGGTAAAGTAATCTGTTGTACGTGGTAGTTATCGACGTCACTGCACCAGCATCATAGGGTATTGACTTTATTAAGCTGGTTCAGCTAGGCATGCCTTTCCCGGTGCCTAGATGTGCAAGATGCTGCTGTTGTGAGCGGATCTGCCGGGTCTGGTGGCTCAGTGGACTAATACGTCCGTTTAGTGGCCTGTGTTCGACCTCATGAGTCTCGGGATCAAATCCCGGCGAGTCACTCAGCCTTTTATCCTTCTGAGGTCGATAAAACGAGTCCCATTGAGTTGGGTATTCAGCGCTAAGATGCCTATGAGGGAACGTGCGCTTTACAAATACCTGTTCTGTTATTTGCACCCGTCTGTCTTTCCAAGTGCAAAAACGCCGTCCTTTGCTGTACCGCGCACATGGACGCCTCTCTGCTGCTGTTGGTGTTTTGAGGCCTTTCACTGCGCCTTTTGAGTGCTAGAGGCACTTAACTTTAACATTATAAGTGCTTGGAGGCTTGACTGCTTAATTTGAGTAATTGGAGGCACTAGACTATGGAGTGCTTCATTGGCAAATAATATCTGTAATTATATATATTTCAAAATACTCGAAGGTACCAGGTGTTCTTTTTTGGCCTCAGTCATGTAGACCCGCCAGAGGCGAGCCTGTGCTCCCGTTCTGACGTGCGCTGCGAAGCCTCAGATCGCTGTGACGGGCGCTAGGAATGTCTGTGTCATGGCACAGTGGCCCATACATTCCGAGAGCCGTAGGTTGCTATTTCTGCCTGTTCCCCGGTGGGAGTCGGGAGCTGGGAGGAATGCCCGGGTGCCCCCGCTCTCACAGCTGCCATTCCAGGCCTGTGAATCAGGACCCAGATATTAATACACAGTCCAAGCCCCACCCCGCCTCGACAAGGGCACAGGGGCCTGCTCTCCGCGCTGCCGCCATCGCCTGCCCTCCCGCGGTGGATGTGCGAGGTAAGAGGGTGCAGCCGTGGGGTCTTCTGGGGTTTACGGGGCACTCGACCGTCCGCCTGCCCTGGGAACAAGTCTCGGCGAGGAGTGGGAGGGGCGAGTGGACCGGGGGTGTCCTCGTGAGATGGATGTGTGGATGCACAGCGCGGCTTTACAAACCCCTTTTATTACCTTTAGGGATGCTATGAACGAGCCTGTACCCCTGCAGTGAGGCGGCCTCCGGGGCTGCCATCCCGCCCGGCACTGACCGGATGGTCCTAGCTAGTCAGTTGGGTCCCTGGTGGCGTCCAGCCTCACATTCCCGGCGCCCGGGTCAGAGTGAGGACGGCATTTTGCAGGTCTGTCCCGCAGTCGTGGCCCTCTCTATGGCTTCATGCCCACTGGTCCACACAGTTTTATTGTCCTCCACCCCATTGACTTGCCCGCCTTATTAGGGGTCCTGTCTAGGTTGTTCATAAGAACCACTCCCTGCATTGAAGCGGGTTCTAAGCTCCCCCGATAGTTTCGTGTAGTGGGCAGAAGACATGAGTAGATTTTAAGAACTTTTCTTTGAGTCCTGTAGCAGTAGGGGGTTGCTCGGCAGCGCCCCTGCTGGATACTGGTATTCTAGGCTATTCCATTCAGATAATAGAATTGTTCATTTTGTAAACTTGCCTCCTAAAACTGGCAATAGCGAGCAGTGAAGGCTTACTCCAGGAGACAGTTTGAAACTCGAACACAGTATGGGTAATAATCACACTTGATAACCAGCCGGGGTATATCTTTTAAGATGGCCTGATTTAGAAGAAGGAAGTATAGAATACCACTCCAAAACATGTGTTCAGCGACTTAAAGTCCACCCACTCTACACAACGTTTTATGTCGTCTCCACATGCCAAGTGTCCTGCAGAATCAGAACGGGCCAGGCACTTGTGACTGAACATAATACCAACAATGCACCACCATGAGCCTTTGATGGCCTCCCCCACACGCTGTTTGCCCACTCCGCGGGAGTGGCACCCGTCCCCACAGCATCGTGACAGTTCCCATGGAAGGCTAGTCCCTTCGCCTCTCACCTCAGTTGTGGTCCAATGGTTGAGCTGGAATTTGTGGAACCTGGCAGCGTGGGTTTCTAATCCTGATTTTCCCATTTGGCCAAATTACGTGCCCCCTAAAAATGTCTAGAGACGTAACTGCTGTGTTCACAGATTGTTAGAAGATGGGCATTGGGCCACGATTTCTGCTTTCAGACTCTGCTCCCAGCTGTCACTCGGTGTGATCTTTGGCCTTCCCAATCCTTGGTGCTGCACTCTAATCAGCCATAGCTCAAGAGCTGGCCTCAGTGATATAGAGACAAGACCCCTTTGATTGTGAAACATGTTTACTGGTGTGCTCGTGGTCCACAGGTGTCTCCACCTGGATCCTTGAGTGGTGATAGCGTGTGTCCTGGTGCAAGTACTGCTTATCCCTCCGTCCTCCCGTCAGACTTTGTCCTCAAGGGTGAAATGCTTTCTAAGGGTTGGCTGTGGGTTGCATGTGTTATGATGGGTTTCTTGTTCTAATGGGTAGGTTGCTGGACGAGTATTATTGGCTAGGTTCGGAAATCTCTATCCAGTGGCGTAGGAAGGGGGGTGCGATGGGTGCGGGCCACCTCGGGTGTCATCACTGAGGGGGGTGACAAAATGGCAAAAATGTGTTTTTAAAATAATAAAATTTGGGGGGGCTCACAACACTTTTTTTTGAAAAAATATTATTTAAAACTAGTTTAATAACTTCGTCTGACAATTAACCTCAACAAGTCAACATAATACGTATTGAAACTTTTTAGTTCAGTCAAGAAACGCAACGAAACGCGACTGAACTCAACGCTGTGTAGTGGAGAGCGTATGGATAAGGAAGGGGAGGGGGTGTTTCTTTCCGCCGAAGTGTCTCTCTGCAGTTTGTACTCGAGCGAGATGTAAACAACCGGTGACTCATCACTCAACCCGCAACCAATCCTAACCGCTGCCGTGCCGGTCAGTCTCCCCATGTCATTCTGTTGAGTTAGTTGTGCATTATTACTGAAGCTTATAAGTGCCGTCCTGAATTTATTTTTATTACATTTTTTAGTTCATTGATTAATTGTGATCATTCTGTTCTCTATGATATTGAGTTTGGTAAGTAACGTAAACATTATGATGCATGCTATTTGTTTGTATTTGTACGTTAAGCCGGGGGTGACAAGAAATTTTCCGCACCGGGTACCACCTGACCTTGCTACGCCACTGTCTCCATCTAGCTGTTGGTATAAGCTGCTTGCGTAAAAACCACACACAGTTCAAATGTGCCTTACACTTCAGTTGTGAAGTGTGATGCGCATGTGCTGGGGTGGATACTACGTGGAGGAGTGCCTTGTTGTCTGGGGTGATGCTCTCTGCTGTACACTTGCTTCACTAGAAAATATCGATAGGAGAGCGCTTTGAAGCATACTGGCGTCTATAGCGATCGCTGCAGTCCGTCTTACCTGCTCCTTCAGTGACTAGTGCTTCTTAGCTGATGTATGCTAATTGTAATTGTTACAAGACAGGTCAAAAAGGCGACAAAGTGTGGAAAACTGGCAACTTCTCAGTACTTGGTGGCCCTTAGCAGCTTCCATTTGTGTAGTGTTCTCCCAGTCCTGTTAGAAGTGTTGAGTCGTTTCTTTGTATGGTGGGTGAGCTTGTTGTACACAGTTGAATGATTGACTGACTTTAAAACTTATTGTCACTCACAATGGCGCATCCTGGCGCTGAAATTGAATGTGATACTCAGCCGAAAAGGAAGAAAAGATGGAAAAATAGCTAAATATGGGAATAGCAGAGTGCATCAGGTGCCAGGAAGAGCCAGATCTTCAAGAGCTTTTTGAATAGGGCTTCTGAGTCTAGAGACGCAAAGGGCTGGGGAGTTGGTTCCATGCCTTGGATCCTAGAACTGAGAAGGATTTGCCCCCTCACATTTTTAGTCTAAGTAGAGGGGCTTGAGAAGATTTGCATGGGAATCTTTTCAGAGTGTCTAGGGACTTTACAGATTATTGTATGAAATATTTGTGTATTTGAGGTAGCAAATTTATTAGCTATGAATCTGCAGAAAAGATCATTTTTTTAATGAAATGTAAGAATTTTGCAATGAAGAGTATCATGACTCTGTACACCTGAACCCGCTTGTAAATTCTTCAGTTTGTCCACCGCATTTCTGGGCAGTCCTAAAAGGAACGCCTCAAAAGTGCGCAGCGCAACTTAACATAAACCCAGTATTGAATGTCCGACAGTACAGAAAGAATACTGGTGATCTGTTCGTATTCCTGCTACCACAACCTGAGCCAGGCCACAGGTAGGCTGGCGTAAGACGCAGCAGGCAGTCTATGCTTACACTACACTCTCTACCTATTTGTTTTTATTTGCTTATTTTATACATCACAACAAGTACGTTTCACACTAGTCACAACATCCCTTTAACACCCCAGTGCCCCTCTATCGGGCACAGTATGATCAGAATAATTACAGGATTGCGGTTCACCTCATCACCTCCTGCCTTCGCCACCCCGCCATGTTTCCCTAGATACATATCCTTTGTGTGTATGCGCTATTGGACCAGCCAATCCGACCCTCCTTACTCGCATCAGTGATGTGTGTATCTGTTCCCACCCCCTCAACCCTACACACTCTACCTTGATAAGGTGTCTATGTGGCAGAAGAGCCTGGCTACTGAACATAAGAGGCCTATAAGCAAGTGTGTAAATTATTACCACTTTCCACTTTGGAAATAACTATGGCTAGAGCAGTGCTTTGGAAATCAAAAGCATGAAGAAGCATTAAGAAAGCACTTGTTCGAGGCATATGAGCTGTAGATCATATGCTTTAGCATAGATCGCCATCTGGTGTTGGGCTCGGATGTTTGCACTTTGTTTTTCTTCGAAGAAGTGTTTGTAGTCCCGAGGTAGGTGACTCCTCCTTACGGTGATAGTGCGCATGGGCATCGACTCCATCCCCAGATTGTTTTTTTCCGCCATCGGGTTCAGATGTGTATTGCTGCGCTCCAATTCGGTATCGTCTTCGAACCTTTTCGACGCGCAATCCTTACCACTCGACGGTATTGTTTTTGAACGCGGCTTCCCTTTCGACACGCATCGTAAAATCCAAGAACTTCGATCAGTAGCTTCGACGCGGGCCGTGAGGCCTACCCGCGCCGACCACGCCAGCAGTCCATTGAACGGACTCCATTTAAGAAATGCCTCGGGTGTGGTGCTAAGTTCCCACACACGGACCTGCACGAGGTCTGTAACCTCTGCCTATCCCTGGAGCACGAAGAAATCAACTGCGAGGCCTGTCTATCATTCCGATAGAAGAAAACCATTCTTGACCGTCGGGCTCGACGTCACGAGATGCGACCCGGCACTAGCCCGGTGCCAGACATCTTCGGAGAAGAGTCTGAATTCCAACAGCCCGGCGCCGAACAAGAAGAAGAAATCTCCGTGTCTGAAGCCGACGACTCTGACATGGAAGAAGACCTGAACGTCACTCCGGCTCAACGAACAGTGAGTAACGAGCCCCAAGTGCCCACAAAATCAACAAAGGCTCCGGTATCACCTTCGCCCTCAGGCCCAGGTCGACACCGTGAAAACATTTCAGATGGCCCGCCCTCGGGCCCGGCTATGAAACATAGGGATAAGCCTTCCAGCTCGGGATCGAGCCGGCCCCATTCCGGTGCCGAACCCACATCTTCGGCACCGAAACCCAAGACCAAGCATGTGCCTCACGCTTCGCTTCCGGCACCGAAGACATCTTTGGCACCGAAAGACTCTGATCCGAAACCACATAAAGCCAAAGCCTCGGAGCCGACACCGGCTAACAAAGCTTCGGAACCGAATAAAGATAAACCTTCGGAGCCGAAACCGGTAAAACTCAAACCCTCGGAGTCAAAACACTCTGCACCGAAAGGCTCGGAGCCGAAGAAGCACACCGAGTCAAAGACCCCTCCTCTAAAAGCTTCAGAGACTAACCCTGTAAAAAAAAAACCCTCTGAAACAAGGCAGAAGGACAAAGACACCCCATCCAAAGAACTGCCTCCACAGGACACTTTGGATCCAAAACAAAAACAATTACATATCGACCCTGAAACTGGACATCTTCTAGCAACGCTTCCTAAAAACGGAAGCTAAATCTTCCAGAGGACTACCATATACCCCTGAAGAAAAAAAGACATGGGTGCTAACCCCTCTCCCCCTTACATACCTCCCTCTCCTCCACCTCTTGATCCCAACTTATTCATTTCACCATCAAACTCACCACCAGCTTTCTCACCTCAGCCACAGGATGACAATGATGGGGATGGGGAAGACGATCAGGACAACATACCACACGACACAGACCCCTGGGATGATTACGATAAAGATCCAGACCATAATAATAATCCCGATCTGTATCCCTCCAGACCATCACCACCCGATGACAATATTGGTTTCGCACAGCTTATTAACAGAGCTGCTCAGTACCATGGGGTGGAACTACATACCGATCCCCTAGAAGAGGATTTCGTAGTGGAGACATTCGCTCCCTCCCAAAAATCCACTAATACTTTGCCCATGCTCAAAGGCATGATAAAACACGCCAACGAAGTATTCAAAGACCCTGTTGGAGCTAGAATACTTACGCCAAGGGTGGATAAAAAATATAAAGCCGCTCCTACAGACCCAGTCTATATCAGAGGCCAGGTACCCTTAGACTCTCTTGTCGTCTCTAACGCACGCAAAAGAGCTAATTCGCAAACTACAGGCAACGCCCCTCCTCCTGACAAGGAGTCAAGGCTTATAGACGCCTCAGGCAAGAGAATCGCATCACAAGCTGCTAATCATTGGCATATTGCCAATGCCCAAGCGCTTTTAGCGCGCTATGATAGAGCTCAATATGACGAGCTGGAAAAACTAATGCAGCATTTACCAGAACAGTACAAAAATAAAGCTAACGACCTCATCCAAGAGGGCAAGCTCATAACAAACACTTCTATAAAATGCGCCCTGGATGCGGCTGATACTGCATCTCGTGCCATTAACACCAGCGTTTTACTGTGCTGGCACGCTTGGCTTTGAATCTTCGGATTCAAGCAAGAAGTACAATCATCAATACTTAATCAGCCTTTTGATCAGGAACACCTTTTTGGCCCAACAGTCGATTCTTCATTAGATGAAATGAAAAAAGACAGAGACTGCCAAGTCCATGGGGGCCTTACAACTACCTTCTAATAGGGGCTCCTTTCGTCGCTCCTTTTACAGGGGTGTCTCAAAAACAATGGCATCAGAAAATTCATCCTCTTACAAAAGTCCCAATCAATCTTCCTCCTCTAGAGGATATTTTCGGGTAGGGTACAGAGGAAATAACAATAGAGGCCTCAGAGGCCTGCCAGGGGCTGCAGCATGTATTATGCCACCCCTGGAAGGCCATCCAAACTGACACCACAGGTCTGCTACTGCAGCCTGGGAAAGGTGGTGCATGCACCCCTTACTGTGCTATAGGTTACCTATATCACTAAATACATACACACATATAAACCTATAAGTCACTCCTAAGGCAGGCCTTATCAATCCTAAAGGCAGAGTGCATGGTTCCTATGTGAGAGGGTGCCCCTGCATGAGCAGGGCCCCTCTGTAGCGTTCGGAGACCATCTCTGATGCTGTTTGTAGTGCAGCCTGACCATATACTCTTAAGCGCATTATATCCTCGCGGTAAAATGCTAACTTTGGAATGGCTGCACCTAAACATGTCGTGTTTGGTGTCAAACATCTTGGAATACTACCCCCCCGCCAATCCTGGCGGCGGGGGTAGCATTCCACCCTTCTAGAGGGAAAGACATGTTAACTCTGGCTAGCCCGGTAACTTCTTTCCAGAGCCCTGGCATCACAAAATGGATGCTGCTGCCACAGACACGAGTCTGGCCTCCTGCTGCTGGACGAAACTCCGGCAGGGAGGCCTGGACAATAGGTTTCCTGTCCCAGGGAGGTGTGACCACCTCCCCAGACAGGATAATGTGTATTGGGGCTGGGCGGGAGCACTTTCGGGTGCTTTGAAGTCCTGCACTGGGGGCACATTTGGTGTCCCTGTGCATACCCCAGTTCAAACCGGATCAGGGGCTTGCAGCCCCTGCTTTGGCGCGAACTGGACAAAGGGAAAGGGTGTAGCCACCCCTCTGCCCTGACCCACCCATAGGTGGGGCCGCAGAGTAGTCCAACCCCTATCTTTAGTATAAAGATAGGAACCCAGTCCTTAGGACTTTAGATTATCCCTGGACGAAACTCTGAAACTGAATCCTGGACCTTCGACGCTCTACTCACGATTAGAGGACAGAAGAATCTCCCTTGGGGTCAAGGAGTGACTCCCCTGCTTGGCAGGCACCAAAGAAGCATCTGTCCGGTTCGCATTTCTGAAGCTCCCGCCGGACGCCGAAGTCATCGCATCACCAGAGGTGGATTCTCAGACTTCCCCGAGGCTACCCTGAGTCCCCAGCAAAGCTGAGGCCCGTAGCTATCGTGGGTGACTTGAGACCGTGACCCCTGGACACCGAGCACATTTGCAAGTGCATCCTCTTCTGGGTCTCCCAAGAAGTCGTGCTTTGGGCTCCGAGTAGCCCTAGCCTCCAGCACCACCGGCACCGAAGATCACTGGCCCCCACTCCACGAGTGTCCTGTAAGCCAGATCCACGTGCGGCGTCACGAGGCTCCTTCGCGGTCGCTAGCCCGTTGGCTAGTAGCCCTTAACGAAGGCCAATCTTTTTCTAACTTGGCATCCTGGTTGCTCCAGGCCTGCCCTCACTTACCCTCGCGGGGTGAGTTCCCCAGACCTTGCTGGTCTGCACCATCGACGATCTTCCTCTGCATCGAGACTTGCCGTTGCCAAGGCTTGTTGGGTCCAATCCGGTCGCCGACCCCTCAGCACTCGACAGACATCGTGTACCAGCCCGAATCCTGCTCCTGGTCGCCGACAACGCCTCCTGGACCTCGTGGCTGAAGAGACAAGACGACCGTCAACGCACCTGAAGCACTCGACATCGGTGGGCATCTGTCCATCGCCTTCCTGGTCACTGGCTAGTGACCCAGACTCTGTCCCCTCTGCTTTCAGGTTCTTCAGAACTCCGATCCACTCTTGGATCCACCCGGACACTTTTCACTTGGTCGCCAGCAGCACTTTGCAGCAGATCGCCATTCAAATCGACGACGAAACCCGACCCCGAAAGGCACCTATGCACCCGGCTTCCCTGGGTGAGGTAACACGAGTACTCCGGTGCTCCCGTGGGTAGAGACTCTTCAAAGTCCTAGATCTCAAAGGGTTTGGTCCAATTCCTCTTTTTAGTGTCCCTTTTCTCTAATTTCCCGATCACGACTTTCTCCATAGAAGTCAACGGCGTATCGCGGTTGTGTATTTACACTGCACGCGTCTCCCGTGGGTCCCCTGTGTCACTACCTTGGGTGGTACCTTGTGGTCCAAGCACTTCTAGAGGCTCTAGGCCTAGTGTCTAGTTCAGTCGTGGTTCTTATACCACTTTATTGGTATATGGTTTGGTACGCCCCTAGGGCCCAAACGTGTATTTGTGCTATTACTGTGTCTAAATAACTTCTAACTTATGTACTTCGAACTCTAGCCTCATAAAGAGACTAGAGGGGTGTGTTTAGCAATAAATACATATATTTTGAATATATACCTGGTGTGGTGCTCTTTCATTTGGTCACTCAAGAGATTATAGACTGGTAAAACAAGCTGCTTTACATTCCTTCAAGACTTAGCCTGAAGGCTGCTCTCCATAGCTACCACTAGGATAGCTTTCAATAAGGTTGTCTTTAACCTATCTCCAATAAGGGGTTGTTTGGACTGGTGCAAGGTGCCCACTATAATTAGTGGACAGCATATACCAGGCCAACTTCTCACAGGTAAGACAAATTATCCAGTATGGTTATTGCCTGGAACTTACCTCCACTCCCCCAAATATTCCCCTCAAACATCGTGCAATGTCCTCAGAACATCTCACCCTCCTAAAAAAAGAGGTTCTCTCCCTATTACAAAAACATGCAAAAGAACCAGTCCCCTTGACTCATCAGGGAAGGGGGGTTTACGCTCTATATTTTTAAATTCCAAAAAAGGACGGCTCTCTCAGGCCAATATTAGACCTCAGACAGCTCAACCTCTACATTCAGTCCGACCATTTCCACATGGTCACTCTCCAACAGGTACTCCCATTGATTCAGCAAGGCGACTTTCTTTCCACTTTGAATTTAAAGGACGCCTACTTCCATATTCCCATTCACCCAGCTCTCAGGAAATATCTCAGGTTCGTGGTGGACGGTCAACACTACCAGTTCAAAGTCCTCCCGTTCGGGGTAACCACAGCACCCAGAGTTTTCACCAAGTGTCTAGCAGTAGTTGCAGCTCACTTAAGAAGACAACACATTCACGTGTTTCCTTATCTGGACGATTGGCTCATAAAGGCCAACTCACAACACAGCTGTCTTCAACACACCCACAAGACAATTCAGTTGCTTCACCACTTGGGATTCACTGTAAACCTCACCAAGTCCCACCTCCAACCGTCCATCACACAAATATATCTAGGAGCTACAATAGACACTTGCAAAGCTCTAGCATACCCCAACCCAGTCAGAATACGCAACGTGCAGGCTCTAATATCACAGTTCCAACCTCAACACTCATTACCAGCTCGAGTGTTCATGCAATGAATCGGGATGATGGCCTCTTGCATTCTAATCGTCCCTTATGCAAGACTCCAAATGCGTCCTCTACAGGAATGCTTAGCACGTCCGTGGAACCAGGCTCAAGGTCTGTTAACCGATCTGGTGTTGGTAGACAGCCGCACACATCGCGCTCTGCAGTGGTGGAACACACAAAACCTTTCCAAAGGGCGGCCATTACTGGACCCGGTTCCACAGATAGTGCTAACAGCAGACTCATCGCTGACCGGCTGGGGAGCTCATCTTCAAAATCATACCATTCAGGGCATGTGGACTATACAACAAAAACAGTTCCACATAAACCACCTGGAACTACTGGCAATTTTTCTAACATTAAAAGCCTTTCAAGTCCATATAGTCCGCAAGGCTGTCCTAGTCCGTACAGACAACATGACAGCAATGTACTGTATACAAAAACAAGGAGGGACACATTCCCTACAGCTCTCGCGACCAGCTCAAACCATATGGAGATGGGCGATACCTCAAAAGATAGATCTCCTTGCAGAACACCTTCCAGGAGTAGACAATCACATCACATCGCAGATCTGCTCAGTCATCAACGACAACAGATCCACGAATGGGAATTACATTCTCAAGTTCTCCTTCCATTCTTTCAAATGTGGGGCTACCCAGAAATAGATCTGTTCGCCACACACCAATACGCAAAATGCCCAAACTTCGCGTCCAGGTATCCACACTCATTGTCCAAAGGCAATGCGCTATGGATGAACTGGTCAGGGACATTTGCTTACGCTTTTCCGCCTCTCCCGCTCATCCCATTAGTGGTTCGGAAGCTCCAACAGCATTCCCGCACAATGATCCTGGTTGCTCCCACATGGGCTCGACAACCTTGGTTCACAACCCTGTTGGAACTATCTGTAGTTCCTCATCAAAAACTACACCTCTCACCCAAGCTTCTCACTCAGAACCATGGAGAGATAAGACATCCAGATCCCAGTCAACTCAACCTTGCGATCTGGCACCTGAAATCATAGAGTTTGGCTACCTTAATCTCCTGCCAGACTGCATGAACGTCATTAAAGAGGCTAGACGTTCTACCACAAGAGCATGCTACGCAGCAAAGTGGAAACTATTTGTAATTTACTGTACAAATAATCAAATCAGTCCACTAGATGCTTCCATTCAAAACACCATTTGCTACACACCTACAACGCTGTAACTTAGCATACACATCTATACGATTGCATCTCGCTGCAATAGCCGCTTATCTACAAAACAGACAACACTTGTCTTTGTTTAAAGTGCCCGCTATCAAAGCATTTATGGAAGGACTCAAAAGAATCATTCCCCCTAGAGTTCCACCCTCTCCAGTTTTGAACCTTAATATTGTCCTTACAAGACTCATGGGTCCCCCATTTGAACCTCTGCACAAATGTGAACTGCAGTTCCTCACTTGGAAGGTAGCTTTTCTTATAGCCATCACATCTCTTAGAAGAGTTGTTGAACTCCAGTCACTAACCATACAAGAACCATTTTTACAAATTCATCACAACAAAGTGGTTTTTAGGACCATTCCAAAAATTTTACCTAAAGTTGTTTCTGCCTTTCACCTCAATCAGTCTGTTGAACTACCAGTGTTTGTCCCTCAACCAGACTCGGTGGCAGAACGTGCTCTTCACACACTAGTTGTTAAAAGAGCAATACTTTATTACATTGAAAGAACTAAATCTTTTAGGAAAACCAAACAACTCTTTGTTCCTTTTTCACCACCTCATAAAGGCAATCCCATTTCAATAACTGGTATTGCACGATGGATAGTTAAATGCATCCAAATATGCTACAGTAAAGCCAAACACACATTAACTATTCCCCCTAGAGCGCATTCCACACGCAAAATAGGGGCTTCTATGGCATTCTTAGGAAATATACCCTTAGATAACATATATAAAGCTGCAACTTGGTCTACACCTCACACATTCACAAAACACTACTGTGTACATGTGCATGCAAAACAAGCTAGTGTGGGCCAGGCTGTCTTAAGAACACTTTTTCAAACTACTGCAACAGATGCAGGTTAGCCACCGCTACTGAAATAACTGCTGTATAGTCTATGCTAAAGCATATGCTCTACAGCTCATATGCCTCGAACGGAAAATGCTACTTACCCAGTATGCATCTGTTCTTGGCATGTAGAGCTGTAGATTCATATGCACCCACCCGCCTCCCCGGGTACCTTTATCTGCTGCAGTATTATCTTACTTGGATACAACACACGTGGACATCTCTTTCTATTCTTACTAACTCCGTCATCACCCTTTATGGCGAAAACAATCTGGGGATGGAGTCGATGCCCATGCGCACTTTCACCGTAAGGAGGAGTCACCTACCTCGTGACTACAAACACTTCTTTGAAGAAAAACAAAGTGCAAACATCCGAGCCCAACACCAGATGGCGATGTATGCTGAAGCATATGAATCTACAGCTCTACATGCCAAGAACAGATGCATTCTGGGTAAGTAGCATTTTCCTTTTCCCTCAAGAACTTAAATTACAAATTAACAAAATGAAACCAAATCACTTGTGTAAGTCAGGAAATTAAGTGACAAACCTAAAGGAACCTCTGAGATTTAATCATAGTAGAATGTTGAAGAGAATTACTGAGTGAAAGGGAGTGAAGGCGGAGAATTATCAGAAAGGCACAGCTGGAGAGGGGAAAGATGAAGCTATGCTTTAGTTGGGTGAGGTTTAAGAAAGATACCTCAAGTCCATAATGGATTCAAGACACTGCTTCAGGCACTGGACGTGCCATTTTTTAAGACTTACCTCTGTGACATAATGGATTAAGAGATGTCCTGCTGCAGATCCCACCATGGCTCCATGTAGACATGACCACAGGGGTCCTTAATAGGGCATGGGGGTGACCCATCGTGATGAACATAGTCCACCTGAATGGAAAGAGGCACACCCGTCCTGGACCTATTCAAGCAGAGGCAGTTGATGGACATTTGGCTCATTGTGCTGTAGTCGGCCGCTAGAAACACCTCAGCCAGGTCCAGGAGTACACACTAATCCCTAATAAATGCATGATGGAGTCCAGCATGCAGCACGGTTGGGACTCAGATGTAAAGGTGCACTTCAAACCCGTGAGAATAGTAAGAAGAAAAGTGAATTACCCGACAGTTGGGAATCTGATCATGGAGATCTACGCATTAATCATATCTTCGACAGTTCCAGACTTGTATAGGAACGTAAGCAAATTGTGTATGGCCTAAATCAATAAAACCTCTTTTATCATGTGCATAACCTAAATCAATCCAGCGTTTAACAGACGACCAACTGATAGATGCCACTTATAACAAAAATGGAGTGTAACCTGGTAAATTAATAAAAAGCAATTCAATTAACACAAGTGTAGGTTTTGCATGAGGAATGTAATGAGCGGTGAGCTAAAGTGTAAAGAGTTTGAAAGGTAAACAATATTCAGTAAATTTAGAAAATTGCATCTTCACTATTTCATGATAATTTATCACTGGTTCTATTTGGCAGTCTGTTCTGTACATTAGGTAGGGGTAGGAACTGCACTATCAAGTATGGGTAAGAGTTAGTCTTAAGCCAAGTTTAATTTAAAAATAAAGCGTCATGGTCTACACACGTAACTCGTCTGTGCCAGTCCAAAACTGATACAGGTAGCTTAAAGTGTGTTATTTTCTTACTTTCCTCTCATCCTGGTACCTGACACAAACGCGGTTTCTAAGCCTTTTCACCACACAACAGTCACGGATGCGTGCTTTCTGCTAGTGTCTGTAGATATTTTAATTCCCCAATCAACAGTTTTCCCCAGTCCCTGGCTACTGTTCTCCTCCAGCTCTTATTTTTTTATATGAGAAGTTCTCCCCTCTTGCTATGTCGGTTTGGGGAAGAGCGGCACAGTATTCTGAGATTTTCAAAGGGAGTTGCCCATAACCCAGATGTTAAAGCTCTCCACATTGTTGCGTCCAAATGCAGGTTATTATTTTTTTTAATTAAGTGTTTTTCTCCCATGTCCCAGTTTCTTTGTTTTTCACTTTATGGTGGTTTCTCTCCACCCCAGACCCTCACATCTAAGTTTATTTAAAAATAATTATATTCTTTCCCAAATGCTGTGTTCTAATCTCATGGTGCAGGACATGCAGTAGAAATGGTCTTCATAATAGAAGACACAACAGAAGGGGTGCATACCACAAGGCCGGCACAATCCCACAAGGGTTGCACTAAGAGAAGTAATTTCTATAGATCACATAGTCATTGAGACCTGGTGAACAGGCCCCAGTCCATAGAAGATGTGACAAAAAAAGACCAAGGATGTTAAACCGTAAAAAACGGGTACAACACCTGATGTAGAAGCAGTTGATCACAGTATTGCATAGGGTTGCATTGATATCTGCTAAGACCTTGTGCAGTGGAATAGAATGAAATGGAAGTTACACTTGCTTTTAATTGCCCAGGTTATGTTGCTCATGTACTTATCACTCTGTCACTCATCCCTTCCCTGCTCCTCATGATAGCTTACATGCAATTATTTTTAGCTCCACAGTAGTTGACCATGAGAGAGGATCATTCACTGTAAGGTAGACCCCTAATAATGAACAAGCACTGAAAATGTTGACTTCAAAGAAAGTGTAACCTTAACGCTAGATGTTTCTAAGCGAGGGACCAGGAAAATTTGCAGCTAAGCAGTTAAAGTGTGGATTTGTACTTAAAAGATGTGGTCTTTGCTTGGAAGATAGAAACTTGAGCAATTTATTATGACATTAATGGAATCCAGGGATTTCCTTGTTAGTACAAAATGTTTAAGCACATCTGGCATAAATGACCTTGTGCTAAGCCAACGGGGGTGCAACCAGCGCTGTGCAAACATGCCAAGATGACCATTTTATCAGCAACGCATCACCCTTGTGGCAACTGATCATGTAGACTATCTGGGATACTTTAGTTGCTTTGACTTCTAGCTTAGCCCATGTTCGGAAAGCTAATGGTCAGCTGACAGATTGGTCGTCTGTCCTACTTGAACTGGAGTCTGCCTCCCCATCAGTAAGAACATGAAAAGTGAATGAGGGGATGCAATTTTAGAAAGTATATTACATTGTACTTTAATGGCCTTTATTTAGCTCTTATTATCCCTGTTGGGGTTTTGGAGTGCTTTATGCAGGACAGCACACTGCTCTGGAGCCCACAGTTAGTGGTTAATCCAGTGGTTTTTGGGATTAGTCTTGTGCTGTCAAGAAAACCATTTCGTACATTTTCTCATTTTTGTGGTGGACTACATTAATAGGAATTACTTGTGATGATTGATGTTGGGGGTAAGCGAGTTAATGCAGACGGTTGGTGGAATTACTATATTAAATAGAGGAGATTAAGTATTGTTGGGTTGCAGGCTTGATTTTCAAAGGAGAGGTGATTTGTTAAAAATTTTAGAATGAAATTCTGGTAGTTTGCAGTAAATACTTAAAAAAAGATGAAGGCAAACATGCATGTGACTTCAAGTAAAATGCAGTATTGCGTGGCTTGCTTCGGTTTGGGTGGATCCCCACTTACTGAAGTACTGGACACTCCTTGTTTCACTGGTAGACTTATGAAAGTAGTATCACTGTCAACGTCAGATAACTAGCCGCACCTTCACAGCCATGCACCTTTTTCCTCTGCTGTGCATTAAGGGTTTAGACTTGTCTGAGTGTGTGCCTTTCAGAGTGAATGCCTTGATGGAAGGTCTTGCCTCTCCGATAATGCATTGAACGGGGGACATTGGGATTCTGTGCTCTTGCAAGTGTTTGATTCCGGCTTGGAATTCTGCCCTCATCAGAAAGGGGACATGCTTCTATAGCTTATTATAACTCGAACTGGTGACAGCTGTGGAATACTGCAGCGTGTTGTAGGATGGAGACATTTAAAGCTCAACAGCAATCCTCTGTCTTGTGTGAAGAGGCTGGATACATGAGCCTGGCATGCTTGTTTGTGCATCGGGCACGTCTGGTATTTTCTGTCCTTTTAGTAAGGTTATTGGTAACCTGGGTCTGGAGTGAGAGCCCAGAGACCAGGAATTACACAGTTCTGTTCTTTAGTGAGTGTTGTGACAGACCTAGAGCACTTGGATTTAATTCAAGGTCAAAATATGGCAAGAAGTATTTCATTTTTCCAAAAAGTATGAATCAGAGTGATAGGATAGTGGGTGCACAGAATAAGAATATGTGGTCATAAGTTGAGTTTGGAGCCCTTGCACTAAAGTACTATTCTTTACAGAAAGAAGGAGGCAAGCACAAGATAATAGCACATCCATTTATGTAGGAAGAGAGTTGAGTTGTTAAAATCCGTTGTTAAGTGGATGAAGGGGGCTGTCTAACTTGATTGTGCAGTAAGAAAACCAAAGATAAAGGGCTTGAAGATGGTAGATGCATTAAGAGTGGACTAATGTGCTTCTGGAGCAAGAAACATAGGAAGGATTAAGACACTGGAGTATTGTCCCGTAGTAAGACTATGGAAAATTGGCTTATTGGAGGATTGAGGCCTGGGTCTGCCATATTTTGTAGTTGCTGTGTTTTTGTGCAGTCCTGCCACCCTGGACTAGTTAGGAGACTCAAAGCCAATTGTGGACTCTCAGGACGGAAACCGTCGCTGTGGTTTTGTCCCTTAGTAAGATTACGGAAATTGGCTTAATGGAGTATTGAGATGAGGACTTCATATTCTGTTGTATAGGAGTGATGTGATCATTCAACCCTGCTGGCCTGAGCTCATCAGAAAGAGGGTAGATGCATTTGATGTAAACTCCATCAAATAGTCGTAGAGTCTGGTAAAGGGGACTGGAAAATGATGCTTTATAGTAAGAGGAGTCAGCGATAAGTCGGCCCCTCTGTCTTTCAGTAAGAGAATGGTGATAAGACAATGGAATGCTCTGTCTTCTCATGAGAAGTTGCAGCTATGCGGCTGGAAGCCTACTGTAAGAAAATTGAGAAGTGAGATTCGAGTAATGTGGGTAGGGGCTTAAAATTCATCGTTCCCATCTGTAGTCAGTGCGATGACTTAAGACTGACTTTTCAGTGTTATTTTGAGGCCACTGCTCTGCTTTTGAGGGGTCATTGTTATTTATCTGTAACATGCTTCAGTTAAAAAACTGACCATTGCATCAGATTTTTTTTTGTTCTCATCGCTTTTATTTTTTTTCCTTGTTTTCTTCACTTTTTCCTGTTTCTATTTCTCCTGTTTCCTTTTATCTGTCTGACTCTCAATGATGGTTGTCAGCTGGTTGACACTGATACGTGCACTTTGGCAATGGATAGAGACTGCCCTGTGCTTCAGGAGCTCCCTCGCTGCATAGACACTGAGGGTCCTCCATGCCAGGACTTGACAGGACATGCAGCCACTCAGGAATTAGAAAATTGTGTAAGGGCTTGTCCAGCAGGTGACCCAAAGGGGGCCCCCCAGTATCTCGCCATCCAAGGTGAAGAAAAGATGGCCTCTGCTCAGGAGAGGACAACAAATAATGTAATTGCCACAAGTGACGAGTGCATGGTGGCCGCTGACCATCCCCCACAACAGGATTTGAAGCCAAAGACATCAGAACCATCTCCCCCCAGATCTGAAGCCCCTTCTCAGGAGGGCGAGGAGACCTTGGTTGAGACTCAGCCTATCCTGTTCAGTGAGAACCCGTTCGTGGTAGCCAATCGCAAGGGGAAATCTGGAGGAGGGGCCTGCCTAGGAGGCCCTCCGCTTGGCTACGGCAAGAGTGGCGTGCTGAAGACCAACATGTTCTCCAAGAAGGCAAGCTGCCTGTGTGTTGTCTTTCGTGGGCCCATGTATGGAGCATGCTCATCACATCACCCCCTGACTAAACAAGCCGAGCGTTTTGTGTGTTTGTGGCATTAATATTAGTGTGCATGGTTTAAACTGCGCTGCACGGCTGCCCTGCTTCTCTCTCACAGTAGCTATGCTTTTTGTTGAGCACAAAACCACATTGTATGTACCGAGTGGGCCAAATGCCAGAGCCCCTCCTATCCAAGGATGAGACAAGAAGGTATGCTTTAGTGATATTGTTTCCATTAGTTATGCGGTTCTATCTGGTAAGTTGATCTAAACTGTGGACCTAGTCACCAAATGTTTCACGGTGGCACCGTTCAGTGGATTCACTGCCTTTTATTTTGCCATTGTGTGTGCTCTGTGGCTGGCAGATAGGTTGTGACCTTTGAATCGTGCTTGGGTGGCTTTCTGTGACTTCTAAGTATTGTAACTAAAGTGGTTGTATTTATGTTTGTCAGGTGTCAATTTGTCACTGTTGGGCAAACTCTAGGCTAAAGGTTGGGCCTCTGAATATATTCTCTTTTCACATGTATGTCATGGAGACATTGAAATATTGCTAGCTATGATAGCTGCCCTTTTCCACTGCACACAGCACCAAAGCAGAGGCAATAAGGGCCAATTTGGCTTGTTGAGACCTAGTCTTATTGGCTCACAGTTTAAGTGAGCATTCAGCAAGCAGTAAAAGTCATGGCTCCACTTAGATTCACCTTTCTATTTAACTTCATATTTCAATCCATCTGTCCTGTGCCCATTAACCCTTAACTAACGTAGACTAGAATCTAGTTTGTAGTTTAATGTAAAGCTCCTACTTGGTCAATGAACCAAAGAGAATCTTCGCAGCAGTGGCATCAGTTGGCAATAGAGTGTGGTTGGGTTCTTTGTAGCTTAAGAGTTCTTAATATCTTTTATCAAAACATTGGCCTATTGGGCACTGGATTCAAAGTCCATCGATTTATGAAGTAACGCTCCGTGACGCACAGCAGAAGAATCCATTCCTTCCCAACATGGTCAGCTGTTGCGTCTTGTGCCTTAGGAGAGCACTAGATGTACTATTTTGATGCATATACTTGGTTTTAGCCATTTAATTATAATTATAGTTTTGTCCTTTTTCAGCCCCATATCACATTGTGTTCAGCTAACTGACTTTGATTAATAATATTTTAATTATCAAGATACAAGAAGTCTCTTTTGGAAGGCACTTTCTAATTTCCACTAATAGACCACTGACTATTTTTATGACCCGTTCAGTTCATTTTTCTGCACTTAACTTTTTGGGAGTATTGACCATGGGCCAGATTGTTGTGGGTTTTGTGGTCTTCCAACTAGTTCTAGTTAAGATGAATTATTCCTCAGTCCCGTCCAAATTAGATGTCTGCGCTTCTCTATCCCTGTCCTCCTAGATCCAAGCACTGAACCAAACCTTGTGTTAAAAACATCACTGTTGTAGGGTACGTTTGAATTGCATTTTATTTGGACTGACTTGTTCATGGAAAGGTTCTGATACGTTATACATTTATTTTATTGCTGCAGCTCATTCATATTAACCAGTTGAGGTACACCTGGTGTTCAAAATGTGTGGACTGTGTTTTGTTCCTGTTTGCTGCTGAACAATTTGGTGCTATTTCAATAAGGAAACTCCATCAATCTTTAAATTACTAGGTCAGGTATTGCAATTGTATTGAAATTACCATAGTTTGGGAGGGGAACAGTTAATATTTGGAAGGGATTTAGTGGTTTGATGCACCTTATATAATCACTGGGCGGGTATTGTTGTTCTTTTCCTGGTGGGTACAGACAACTATTTGATGCGAAATGTTGTCTTCAGGGTACCCAAGAAACCATTGAGCTCATATGCCATATCTGATGTGATCTGTGCAACCAAGAGCTGGCAAGTGGCCTAAAATCTGTCCTGGATCTCTCAAATTTTAAATCATTTGCTGATCCATTCTTGGAACTCTAAAGCTAATCATGTGACCCTGACACCAGAAGCCAACCCAAGTATTAGAACCCAGTGAATATCCACAATTCTGTCCGATAAGCTTGCTACTCTTGGATAACAATACACAGTAAGGGCTTGGCTTAGGTATAGTAGGTCAGGTCGTTATGATTATATGCTAAGGTCCCATACTTGGGTTCACATAATTTGGTTGGTCCTTCCATTGCTTAGTCTTCGATGAATGTAGCTTTGTAATATCTTTCTTCGTAATGTCCACGTTAATCATCTTTTGGTTTTCAAAGGACAGTTTTTTCATTGTCCTCCATGGTTGCCCACTGCTGGACACGGCTGCCTTTTGATGTGCTGCTAGTCTTAATTTTACTCGTCCAGTTGTTTCTGGTATTGTGTTCTGCATTAGAAGCTTGCATCTGCTTCTAAGGTCCAATATGTTCACAAGTTTGATATGTTTTTTTCCCTAGACAACTGATGCATTCTCCGGGAGCAGCGTGAAACGAGATGCCCCCTGTTCTCCATCCACTCAGCAGGTAAACTCCTCCCCCAGGACCCATATCTACAAGATGGTCAAAGTACCCATGAGCAGGGCTAGCATGTTCCATCATTCCCATTGCTTTTCTTAAAGATAATGCTCTTCCGTTTTGGCTTCCGACCATGTTAAACATGCTTACCTAAAATGTCCCTATGCAGGCAAAATATATTTTTTTTACAGTATATTTAAACTATCAACCAGTCCTAAATTGGTTAGCCTATCATTTTGCTGTCCATCAGTTCAATATTGTGATCATTCTAATATGTGCTTTAAGAGTTTTCTTCATTCAGTGATTGACCTGCTAAGGAAAAGGTGAACATAACATGCTCTGGCACATTGATACCAAATTTGCTTCCCAGGTTCTGAGAGTAAACTAAAAATGAATTCCGCCTTGATGTAGACTTCAAATAGTTGCTGATACAATGCCAGTAGTTCATCTCTTGATAGTTTAAAATTTCAAGAGTAGAGCATTTTACATTTTGGTGTGGCTGTTTCAGACTTTGTCGTAGTTAGTCTTTTGGGCAGTGGTGAGATAAGTAGAGTTGTTTCTGCTATGAAAGGTCACCAAAGCCTTGTTTACTTGTGAACTCTTAAAAAAAAAAAAAAAAAAAAACCTGCATTTTGCAACCATAATTTTTCTTTGTTTCACATTGTCTCTCTCTTGTCAGAGCTTTGAACCAAATTGTGTACCATATTCGTCATCTAATAAAATATATACTGCTGGCTGCTTTATTATTTTCTGAGCACAGACTAGGCCAGTTTCGAAATGTGAGTACTGACAGAGTCCGATGCTAAAAGTAGTTAAGCATGGCAGTGCACTGTATGCGGTCACACAGATTTCAGGATTCAAGACATTGACCAATAAGATGAGGACTTTAGGGCAATATAGATGTACTGGGTGCCATTTCTCAAATAGTGGCATTGTGTGAAGCCATCTATGTACAGTGCGCCATTAGTATGAGACAAAGCACACAGCAAGTTCAAGCATCCCTTGGAAGTCTTCTGATCATAAACTACTAACAGTCAAGGAAGAAAGAACAGTAGAGTGCTCCCAGGTAGAAGCCATATTAGACTGTGCTTCTATGCTACAACATGACTTCCCTGGAGAATACATTGTTTTAATCTGGAGCCACTTACTTATGAGACCAGATATTATGAAAGATATATCTGAGCTCTATATGTCTGCTGCAAAGCAAATAATCAGAGTGGCTGCATGGAGCTGCAGGCTGGAGGAAAACTCAGTCTGTGGAGCCTGACTTCCTTTAAAGCAGGCAGCAAAAATATTGGTCTGCAGGTTTGTCTTAACTAATTTAATTAGTTCTAGAGTTCATGGACTACTTGCATTGATGAAGTCTGGTTGGTCCTAGGTGGTGTGGTGCTTATCGTAAAAAAGAGGTAGAGTGAGGTTTTATTTAAAAAATAATAAGATAAAGCCACAGTAAGATTGTGCAAGCATTAATGAACCTCCGAGTCTTACCTTTTGTAGAAAGTATGATGATTTTCCTAAAGGAAATTGCTGCAGCCTTTATGAAACCTTGGTTATTTTGCAGCCATGGCCCTCCGTGCTAGTCCAATCCTTTAAGGACTCCTGTAGCATTTCTGACAAGAGGCCTCATAGACTTTTCATGTGATCGTTAGAGCAGGGGACATGCTGTGGTAGCAAGATTAACACATTTTGTTTAATTAAGAAAAAATAGCAATCTTGCAGTTACAATACCTTTGTTGGACCAGCGTTTGTGTTCAGCCAGGCAGCTGTCTCTTGTAAATACATCCAGACGTGTACTGCTGAAGGTTCACTTACCATTCATATTCTCTGTTGTGTTTGTCCTCTGTCTCCAGCAGCCTGCTGCCTCTCGGTCCGCTCACATGTCAGGCAGGGAGACGCGGTTTGTAAGTGGAGTTCTGCTTGCTGTGTGCAAGGGCTTCGCTGGCTTCTGCTTACCTGAAACATGCTCCGCACAAGTCTCTGATCATAGTGTGCCTTACCTCCTGCACTCTGCTTCAGTGTCCCCTGTCACTGTTTCCTACTCTTGTTGCTCAGAGATGTCTCTTTCATCAGAAGACATCTGCCTTTATATGCTCCTCTCAACTTCAGACTTTCTTGCTCACAACATCTTACTATCACCTTAGGTGCACTGATTTCTGTGACATCCCTCTTCATAAATGCTTCCTTGTGAACTTACTCCCAGGTCACTCATAAGTTATTCATTCAGCCCGCCTCCACCCGAAGTCCTTTATCATCTGAGATCCCCAGTTATACTCTCATTTCTCCTCCAAAGGTCCTACCCCTGAGCGGTTGCCACTTCCCCTGAAGTGCACCTTGTAGGCTTATTGCTTCACCTGCATCCATCACATCAATGTCCGTTATTCCTCCATTCTCATCCCTCATGGTTTGTACCTCTACATAGACCAAATCTCATAATGTGATCCTCCGTGCACCAGCATAGGCCTCCCATTAGATGCAGTGGAGATGTGGAGATATAGGCACTCCGTACCTTTCAGTAATGTTTTGTTTTTTAAACAATCCTCATATGATTGTCCATACTGTCCCATTTTCAGGGCAGTATAGGTGTCATGGTTTATAGTTTGGCTGCAACAGGCTCGGAATTGATGTGACCATGTTGCATGCATGAACAACCCTTGTGCATGTATCACCATTGCTCATGAAAGGGATTATGCTGTGCTCTTGCTTTCATTGGTCAAACTGCAGCTATGCTTTGCATTTTCGGTTTCACCAGTGATGACAGTCCAGTGTAAACCATTGCTCGCCTGTATGCCCATTGCCTACCAGCCAAACACCTTTAACTTTCCTCCATGCTCTGTTATTTCTTTGAATAACTTTTACTGTTTGGCCACTTGATTGGCCAGCGCTCAAGTTTTCAGCATTCCGAAGGCCTATGGTAATGGCTCTATTTCAGAACCTGAGTATCTGTGGTTGAATTGGAATACCCGAGAGGATATGGCCCTTGGATTGTTTGCAAGCACCCATGCCCAAGGCGCATACCCAGGGCAAATAAAGAGAGCAGTGTGATCATTCCATTAAATTGTGTTAAATTGAAGTTGTCGTTGCAACTCATGTACTGCATCCACAAGACAACTTGGGATGTGTTTGGCAGTTTAGCATTGTTTCTTTCTCTTGGTGCTGAAAGCAGGCTTCTATGTCAGTGGTGAAGCTCACATTTTAAACAATGCTCTTATTAAAGAATTATTCATCGACATAATCGATTCAGCATTTAATATCCTGATAGGGAATAAACCGTTATTTGGTACTCCTCATTCGACTGAGGAGAGCAATGGACAGGACTTCAGTGGTCTTCACTATGATGAAGCAGTGTTGAATTATAAAATGCATTGCAGGTAGTCCTGTGGATGATAATATGGTACTGATAATTTTTTTTAGCAGCATTCAGCTGGCAGCCTAGCACCTCCCTTCCACCCGGCTTCATGCCCAGCCTAGGCTCATCTTCAGTGGATATGGCTGTTCAGTATCTGCACAAGTCATGTTCATCAGACTTGTACATTATTTTGTCTTGCCTTGAATTCCGGTAGTTTGATAACTAGCTTTCCACTCCTCTTCAACACAGATGTTTCAGATGCTGCTGTTGCCCTAATGCTTTGAGAAGGTGCGATCTGTGGAGGTGTAATCCCACAGATGGGAATTAGGTAGCGGGGACATGTGCTGGTGTGCATCATCTGTCCTCCACCATCAGAACAAAATGCCTGGAAATTACATATATTTCCTGTATTGCTACTGAAATGCATTATGCTAAGCAGCTTGGAAACATGTGTATGACAGAACACGTTCCTTGCATGTGTTGCTGTTTTGGAGCAACATTTCTGCTTTCCAAAATGGCCGTAAAGTGGTTCTTTGAAAGTTGTCTCATGTTTTATTCACACCTTTTGGGGGCGTTCCAAATCTGTGACAGCCCTTCTAAGTTTGGAACATGCTGCCTTTGTGTGCATTTGATGTAAGAAGGCTCACTCTGCTAGAGCGGGCCCTGCATGTGTTGATGTTGTGTAGATTGGAAATGCACTAGATCCTTGTGGCATGTTTGCTAGCGCAATCTGAAGAAGCTCACACTCTCTCTCTTCCTAGGCTTCCATAAACTTCCTCTCCCAGAGTGACAGCAGATCGGTAAGTGGCACTTCCTCTGATCTTGTCTCCATCTCCTAATGTACCTTTTTTTCAAAAATGTAATCCGTGTGTTTTCTAGCCTCTCATAACGACCCCAAATCTATCCTCCATCTCCGGACTTGTCCAGACGGTACACCTATGGTTTGCCCACACCAAAGTCTGCTGTTGGAACTAATTACAATAGAAAGACGCATGAAGCGATCATGATTGTAAAAGCTGTACAAGGTACAGGGTGAGGCAGCACTAGGGAAGCTTCAGGCTAGGGCTCATTTAATTTTGGACACTGGGAGGGAGTCCTTGTGATTGGGTTGATGGTGGACAACAGAGTAGACGTAGCAGTGGAAGGGAGTAGTAGGCACTTAAGATTTGAGTCCAACGGCGGGCATGAGTAAAGTAGAAACAAAAGAAGGAACCACATTTCAAGATCACAGTATCAAAGCGAGAGAGGAGGTGATGAAAAGGCACTGCTGTTCCAATGAAAGTGGTTCAGAATGGGCATCTTTCCTGTTACCAGTGAGGGCAAAGGACTAGAGCTCAAAAGGACTCTGACATTCATGCAAAAGCTCAGTTATCAGATTTCCAGATTTGTATGTCTCGGATACTACAACTTCCAAAATGTTATCTCCACTGCCAGTGTGGTGGTGAGGCCATGATTTTGCTGCACACATTATCTGCTCTGGTCCTGTTTGGAGCAGTGAATCATTAAGCCTCTGAGAAGATAAGCCTCAGTGCTGAGCAGGTTGTAAACTTCCGATCGACATCAGAGTTATCCCTGCACAAGTCCTATTGAAAGCTACAATGCCTGCAGTCATGTGGAAGGGATTATTTGCAGTTGCGAATGTGGGGAAAAAACTGATATCTCAGTAACATGTGTAAACGCGCTGCAAACTCTGGAGGCTGTACATTGTGTTGCTGTTGATTACACATTGCCCTCCTCATCGCTCCTGCCAGATGCAGCGTCTTTTTCTCTGCTCACTCTGAATGTTTCAGATTAGCATATCAGAAACTTTTGGCTGCTGCTAGGTTAATTAAATTCCTTACTTTTTCTGTTAAGTGCGTTCTTCTTTTTACTTGCACCAGCTTTTAAAAGTATTTTTAAAAGGAAGCTTACTGCTCTTGCTTTTTTTTTTTTTTTAATACTGGTTTTGTTCAGATCATTCCACTTTGGCCTTACTTTGTATAATGTTGGATGGGCTTTAAACTGTTGCCTATATGTGACCCCTACAGCTTGTATCCTCGAACTAGGAAACTTGTTTCTGATCTGCCAGCTCTTTGTGATCACTGCTTTTAGATGAGGTATCTGGAAGGCCACTTCAAGGCATCATCACCTCAGTCTCCCAGCTGCCAAAGTAAAAGGTTCAGCCCTTCTTCCTGGCATTGAGGGAAGCATTCCAGACCAAAGCTTTCCAAGTGTAGTTTCTAAGTATAGAAACACTTTCTTGCATCATACCTATTCCATGCTAACCGGTACTTGGCTGAGTGCCAATACCTTCAATGTAGCAAAATTCCCTGAGTGCTCTGTGGTTTATCAGGTCTGCGGAAATCCTTCTTTTAAAATGTTTTATTTATTAGGATTTCCCCCAAAAAAGTAACAGGAAGCAATAATAGAACATGGCGAAAGTTGTCAAAATCCCAGACCCCAGACGTGTCTATAACATCTCATCTCACGGTTACAAAGCGGATGCAATGTGCTTTCTTACTATATTCCCCCACTTCTCTCCTCCTCACTTCCTTCTGCATATTATTAACGAAATTCGCTACCTTCATGTCACAAATCATCCCAAGGCTCCCACATAGCTCTGAAGACCTCAGAGGTTGCACATTCTCACTATGTAATGAACAGTACATGAGTGAGCCGGCTACGATCGCCTTATAAGAATCGCAACATTAGTAGCCCAAATACAGTTTCTAAGTATCTGTGTCCTGTAGTCCAGATCTCACTTGCTTCCCATGCACAAAGGCAGAAAGATGACAAGTGGGCTCCAGGTGTCTCTTGGTTGAGATCAAAGTGGCATCTTCCAGTATTCCTCCAATTTCTCCTGGCTATATTACATCCTCCCACCATGTCTTAATGCTGGGGAAAGATGCTACAACCTCAATGTATCGCCAATCTACCCTTAGCCAGTAGCAGCATTAAAACATTCCGTTTATGCATCCCCAGGTGAACATCTTTGACATGGCCCAAATGGGCCGTGACTGGGGTACATTGAACTGCAGCCTCAGTCACCTAGTCTATTTTATCAAGTACCAGTGACCAAGACCTGGCCACCTCGGAGCAGAGCCAGTCCAGGCGCAAAACGACTGCTCCCTTGGCATTGCAGGGCATACAACAAAGAGGTATTGAGCAAGCCCATGTTATTGAGAAATGCAAGGGTGTGAAACATCCTGCTAAGGTTTTTAGCATGTATCAGTTGTACCTATAATTGGACAATAGTGCACCTGTTTGGGCGCAACATCATCCCAATTGGTTATCTGTGAGCTCAACATCGATGTCGGCCTGCCAGTTGATTCTAGCCCTAGGGTTGAGCACATGTGCCCTAGCCTGCATAATAGAGTATAGGAGGGTGATATGGTTCCCGGAGGACATGAAGGTTCAGCTACTCTTCTAGTGCATGCTGTTCTGGAGGTGATTGTGGAAAGGTGTTGTGTATACAACTGCATGTGAGGTCTGTGGAAATCCTTTAATTGCACTCCTGGTACTTACCCTGTAGTAGATGTACTTGAAGTTACAAGTCTTTAAGTCAACTCCCACCAAAGTCATAAATCTTCTTTAATTCCCTTTCTTCCTTATTTGTAGACCAATTGCAGGTCCCTTCAAATGGGGTGTGGACTTAGCTGGGACCAGCTTATCAGACATCAGCTGATGTGGAATGTTTGGGGGGCATTGCAGTAGAAGCTTACCACGGGAAACTGAAATGCTGCCAGTGTCACTGGCCCATTATTTAGTGCTCAGTGTCCCTCAGTCACATTTCCTAAATTGTCTTCCTTTCATGCTTAGGGGGGAAACCTGTGGCCAATTATTGCTCGTTGCTCATCACTTACCTTATCAAATGATATTCAGCTTAGTCTTGGAGAGGGCAAAGATTTTACTCAAGCAGCTTCCATTGGCAAAGGAGAAGACGGACATTGCTACCATTACGATATGTCCTCTTTGTCTCCTTAAGAAGGCACTGCAGACATGTCCTTATTACTTTCAGATCTGTCATCTCCGATTTGAGGACTTTGTGTTGGTTCCCACTCATTTCTCACCCTTGAAGAGCTTTTTGTAGTTGTAATGCCATGCTTGAGACAGCTATTGAATCCTCAGACTCCGGTCCTGGGATCGCACTCTCCCCGGCAGCTCCGCGGTACTCTGCATCGCCTCTGGCAGCCGCCCGTCAGTAGCAGGGTTCAAGACCACCCTGTGGCAGGTTAATCTTTAGCGCATTTTGGGATTTTGTCACTGCTGTAATTGTGTAATTGTACTTTGTGTGCCTGCTTCCTCTGTTCTCTATTTTGCCCATTGCCCTCGCTGGTGCTCCCCCCCCTGACCCCCCTCCGTTTCCCGCCGCTGCCCACCTCTGACCCCTCCCCCTACCGCTCCGGCCTCCCAGCTGCACGTCCCTCCCCCCTCCCCTACATTATGGCGACCGCTGCGGGGGAGCGCGTGTGAATCCTCAGACTCCGGTCCTGGGATCGCACTCTCCCCGGCAGCTCCGCGGTACTCTGCATCGCCTCTGGCAGCCGCCCCTCAGTAGCAGGGTTCGAGACCACCCTGTGGCAGGTTAATCTTTAGCGCATTTTGGGATTTTGTCACTGCTGTAATTGTGTAAATGTACTTTGTAATTGTACTTTGTGTGCCTGCTTCCTCTGTTCTCTATTTTGCCCATTGCCCTCGCTGGTGCTCCCCCCTCCATTTCCCACCGCCCACCTCTGACCCCTCCCCCTACCGCCCCGCTCCCAGCTGCACGTCCCTCCCCTACATTATGGCGACCGCTGCGCGGTCACGCAGCGGACGCGCGCACAAACGCGCCAAAAGCGC
Organism: Calotriton arnoldi; assembly: GCA_963921515.1. Classification (NCBI taxonomy): domain Eukaryota; kingdom Metazoa; phylum Chordata; class Amphibia; order Caudata; family Salamandridae; genus Calotriton; species Calotriton arnoldi. Next base: position 997,865 of record CAWUFW010006065.1, read on the forward strand.
GCCTAAGGCAAGCCCGTCCGCGACCAGCGCCAGGAACCCTGGTTCTCGGAGTACCCACCGCTACGACTCTACCACCCTCCACGCACTCAACCCCGGAAGACACGCTGACTGCACTAGATCCGCGCCCAACACCACCCACAGGCAGTTCTCGTGCAGATCCTTCACCATCGATGAAGCACTCACGACTGCCGAAAACACGCCTGATGCTCGCACCACCGAAGCCCTTACTTGCATCCTGCTCAACGTGCGCTCCCTGCACCGACACGCCGTAGAGATCTGGGACCTGATCAGCACCCTCTCGCCCGATGTCGCATTCTTCACAGAAACCTGGACCAACGCCACCTCCGGCCCCGACATCGCTACGGCCATCCCCGACGGATACAAGATCCAGAGAAAGGACCGTCCGCACCGCCTAGTAGGAGGACTCGCCATCGCACACAAGACCCCCCTCCGACACACCACATCCAGCACGGTGGACCCCCTCTCCAACACAGAGCACCTCCACTTCCAGATACAGACTAGCCCCAGGACCACGCTACGCGGCACCCTCATCTACAGGCTGCCAGGACCTCGCACGCACCATGCAACCACCATCGCCGAGCTCGCCGCACCCCACGCCATCACCTCTACGGACTACATTCTACTCTGGGACCTAAACTTCCACCTCGACAACGATAATGACCCCGACTCCACCACTCTCCTCGACAACCTTGGACTGAAGCAGCTCGTCAACACGTCCACCCACAGAGCTGGACACACCCTCGACCCCATCTTCGCGGGAGGAACTAACATCCGCTTCAGCCACACCACCCAGCCCCACTGGACGGACCACCACTGCGTCCATTTCACTTTCAACACCACCACCGCACCCAAACCCGCCCCTCGACCACCACCACGGAACTGGAGCAAGGTCACAGAGGAACACCTCAGCATCACCCTCCATCAAAACCCCCCCATCACTACGAATGACGCCAACTCCGCAGCCAGGGAACTTCACCGCTGGATCTCCTGCTGCGCCGACATTCTCGCACCCCTCCGCCCCCCTGCCAAACAACGCCCTCTAAAAGCCGCCTGGTTCACCACAGAACTTCAAGAAGCCAGACACTCCTGCAGACGCCTAGAAAAAACCTGGCGAAACCTCAAAACCACGGAATCACGGAACAACCACGAGCGCCCTGAAGGAATACCACCAACGCATAAGAGATGCCAAACGGACCTTCATAAGAGACAAGGTCCAGACCAACGTGGCCAACGCCAAGGAACTGTTCAACGTCATACAGCAGTTCGCCAAACCCGCCTGCGAAGCCACGGACGTCACACCCTCCCAGGAACTCTGCGACAAGCTCAGCTCCTACTTCCATCTAAAGATCAAGGCTCTCTACGATGACTTCAATGAACCAACGACGAACACCACCGCCCTACTGACCACCGCCGATAAGCCTACCATCACGTCCTGGGACCCCGCCACCGTCTAACTCATCCCCGCGACCATGAAGAAAACCCACTCCGGAGCCCTGCCCACCGCACATATTCCACAGGGCCACCACCGTCATCGCACCCAAACTAGGTAGAACCATCAACGCCTCCCTCGGATCAGGCATCTGCCCAGACGACTGGAAAAGGACAGAGGTAAAACCCCTCCTCAAGAAACCTACGGCCGACCCTACAGACCTGAAAAACTACCGGCCCATCTCTCTCCTCCCCTTCGTGGCCAAAGTCACCGAGAGAATCATAAACACCCAGCTGACCGCCTTCATAGAAGAGAACTCCATCCTGGACGCCTCCCAATCCGGATTCCGCAGCAATCACAGCACCGAAACCGCCCTCCTCGCCGCCACCGACGACATTCGCATGCTACTGGACCAAGGACACACTGCGGCCCTCATACTTCTTGACCTCTCTGCAGCTTTCGACACCGTCTCCCACCGCACCCTCGCAGCCAGACTACACGACGCGGGAATACAAGGAGCCGCCCTCGACTGGATCCAATCCTTCCTCTCCGACAGAACCCAGAGGATCCGACTCTCCCCCCCTCCACCCCCCCGCCCCCTTCCTCTCCAAACCCTCGGAAATCAGCTGCGGAGTACCTCAGGGATCATCACTCAGCCCCATGCTCTTCAACGTCTACATGGCCCCCCTCGCCGCCATCGTCAGACAGCAGGGACTAAACATCGTATCCTACGCCGACGACATTCAGCTCATCCTCTTGCTCACGAAGAATCCCGAAGACGCCAGACTCTGTTTCCAGGAAGGAATAAAGAACGTAGCAGCCTGGATGAAGGACAGCTGCCTGAAGCTTAACTCAGAGAAAACCGAGGTCCTCATCCTCGGACCCTGCACCACCGCCTGGGACAACACCTGGTGGCCCTCCGCCCTCGGGAGCCCACCCACCCCTACAGACCACGCTCGGAACCTCGGCATCATCCTGGACTCCTCCCTCTCCATGAACCGCCAGATCAATGCCGTCGCCTCCACCAGTTTAAACTGCCTCCGCATCCTCCGCAAGACCTTCAAATGGATCCCCCCCGACTGCAGAAAGACCGTCGCCCACGCACTCATCACCAGCAGACTGCACTACGGCAACGCCCTCTACGCCGGAATCAACAAAACTCTTCTACACAAACTCCAAACCATCCAGAACACCGCAGCCAGACTCGTCCTTGGGACACCGCGCCACGAGCACATGACCCAGCACCTACGAGGCCTCCACTGGCTCCCGTCGAAAAGAGGGTCACCTTCAAACTCCTCACACACGCCTACAAATCCCTCAACAACATCGGACCCAAATACCTCAACGAGAGACTATCCTTCCACGTACCCACGGGGAACCTCCGCTCAGCTGACCTCTCCCCGGCAGAGGTCCCCCACATCCGCAGAAGCGGCGGGAGGGCTTTCTCCTACATCGCAGCGAAGGCCTGGAACGAGCTCCCTGTGAACATCAGATGCTCCCCGACTCTGCAAGCGTTCAGGAAGAACCTCAAGACCTGGCTCTTCGACTGACCCGGAGCCGCCGCCCCCCTCCCCCAGCGCCTTGAGACCCTCACGGGTGAGTAGCGCGCTTTATAAACCCCCTGATTGATTTATTGATTGATTGAAGCACCCCAAGTAAGATTCCATTGTGGCCTTTAAAATACTTTAGTTGAGTTCATTTAATTTGAGATCTTGGTATGAGTTTGTTTGGATGGTCTACGTAAATTGTTCCCTTGAATAAGGAAGTCACATCCTTGTTGGAATGATCCTCATCCTTGTTGGGAATCTAATATTTATACTTTTTTGTGGCCACGTTGGCAGTGAAGTTTGAGCCTGTTACTATTTAAGAGATGATTTTTATGATGTGAAGAAATTATTTGTAGTGGCTATCACTTCAGTCCGGTGAGTCTATGATCTTCTGGCCTTTTTTTGCTTTTTAGTTGCAGGTGGAGCTTTGTGGGACACCCGTATGCTGCTTTGTAAGCATTGCTGTTTAGATTTCAGTTCAGAAGTGGATGCGGAGTGTAATCAGGCTAGTAAATTCATCCTGGCATGCATCTATAATGGAGCTGTCATATAGTGTGTGTACCTCTTAGTGGTAGTAACTGAAAGTTAGTAGAGAAGGACAAAAGAGTGAGTAAAATAAATATGGTCTTTAAAATAAAAATGAGTGCATAGCTGCAGTTTGTTATGAAGTTACTGTAGAGTCAGTCAAATAAATCTTCTTAACGGAATCGAAGATCACCCTAGCGGTGGAGCTGCCGCAATCTGCCAGCAAACAAGATCTCCCAACCACTATTTTCTTTTGACGTCACAGTATGGTATAGATAGATGGACACGTTTTCCAGTGATACACTGAACCTTTACAGATCATTATTCTTTGTATAACATTTGTGTGTTTGATGATGCTTAGGCAAGCTTTGAGAGGTTTGCAGTGATCTATTTTGCAAAACTTTCTCTGCCCTAACTACTGTTTTTCACACCTTTTCTTTCATTGTTTTCCATTGTTTATTTTATTGTAATTGATTCCTTATTGTGCTCATTTGCTCTCTATATCTTGCTTCTTTTTTGCCTTTTCACTGCTGAATCATTTAATTTCTCTCACATTATTGCCCTTTTCTGTATTGAATTACCTTTTCCTAAATATTTCTTTTTCTTTGGTGTCTATCTTCTATTTCCTTTGTATGTTTTTCTTTTTCTACACTGGCTCCTATGTCTGTGTTCTTTATTTCACTCTCCCATCCTTAACCTCCTCTTGATGGTGTGGCTGGATAAACAGACAAAACCTGGTGCCATTCAGCCTCATTCCTGGGTGCGGCAGACCATAACTCCACCCAACACAGAAGGCAGGAACAGCCCGAACCCATTCCAACAGCCCGAGGTTTCCTCCAGCGTACACAACTCTGTAAGTGCCCCGTGTCCCTCCTTGTGGTAAGAGTTTAGCTAGATTTGAAAATCAGCTTCTGTAGCAAAGTTTTGCTGGAAGCCTGAAATATTGCCAATCTGTTTTTTGTACTCGTTTGGGTTTACAGGAAACTAAGAATGTTACCCAAGATTCATTTTGGGTTGTCGTAGCATATAGGAAGGAAGCATATGGTCTACAGCTGGTTCCCCTGACACCATCATGAACCACAATTTCTACCTTCATTTTCACATTCGTCTCATCTTTTTTAGTGTGCATTATTATAGAGGTCATCAAAATCTTACCACCATAATGTCCATCATCTTGCAAATTTTAAACTTGTCCGAGTTTATTGCGAAATGTTAGCTGCACGACACATCACAGCCGTGTTCCATCTGTTTCTCCTGCCACTAGCTAATTATACCCGTCCACGTTGATTTTTCCAGCGCCTTTGCTTGAAAGGACCTCATCCACATTGTGGTGCTTGTAATCTGAACTGAAAGAACTGCTCGCATTCTTCTGCGCTGTAGCATGTTCCCAACTCTGTAGTTTATAATCTGCTGCTCCTAGGAATCCTCTCCTCCTAGAGTCGCCAGGTCCTTCCAGTGGAGAGTAGATATCTACTTTAGTATGCACAGATGTGGACATAATTTATTCATAGCCTGTGCTATGTGCTGTAAAATTAGTAAACATAATTCTGAGTTTGTTCTTTTGGTTGGAGTTTGGCATGCTAAGTAGTTTTTGCCGTGTGGCGATTCCTGCATTACGATTTAACATTGACTTTAGTGAGTTCTATAGCTTGTATTAGTAACCAGTGGGGCCATAGTCTGTAATGCTGCCAATTTAGGTGAACATGTGTTTTAATAACCTTTGGGTTAGCCTTGTTGTGGTTTGTGTGCCTCAGTTTAACTTTTGAGCTGCAAGAGGTATTCCTTCAGGTTAAGTTCTGTTGTTCTCATTTGATAAATGTTTAGCTGCCTCACTACAAACCTAAATGTGTGTCAGATAAAGACAATCCTTTTTCGATGGACCTGTCCGGCCACCTGAGCACAGGTGACAAGTGTGCATGCTAGAAAAGAGTCACCTAGTCCCTAATGCAGCACCTGTATTCTCCACGTTCATTGATAGACTGGACATAGTCTTAAACTATCAGTAGAAACTGAAACCGGTAACCACCTCCTGAAATATCAACAGTATCAGTCAGCTGTCTCCATCTCCCCCCATATCTCCTAACCCATTGAATTGTCCCTATTGCATGTGCTCTGCATTCAAAGGTTCAGCTGAGTCCGATTCTGCGCCCTTTAAAACAAGTTTAAATTACACTCTGCACATCCTCACTGACATGTTACTGCAAGTTGGGTATTCTTTTTATTATCTTTGCATCTATACCTAATCGTCTTCCCAGCCAATACCCTTTTAGCTTGAACGCCATCCCCACTTGCATTCTCTAAAATCTATTTTAGTTAAACCCTGTAATCATAGCCTAAGCTTAGGTCAGAAATCATGCTGTTGTATAAATGATCAGTAATGTGTGCCTCTACTGTATGCTTATTTGGTGTAGTTCCACCCTATTAGGCAGCACTTCAAGTATAAACCCTCCTCTTGCCGAACCTTCCTATCACCGTTCGTGACATTGGCTTCTATCTAGAATTTCTCCTGAGTGTAGATAGCTCCTACTTTCTTATATCCCCTTCTACAGACCTTTATGAGCTAAAAGTCTGATAATTTTGGTCAAGGAAAACGGTTCAGCCCGTGTTTTTTTTTTGGGGGGCGGGGGAGGATGATATCTCCAGATATCTGATATTGATGAGAGCTAGACAATAATGAGGAATATAGCGCATATTGGAGTGTTCATGAGGTGATGGGGCAGTGCAATATGTATTATCTAATTAAATAAATTTAGCTCAGCCTCTAGGTAACAGGCTTACTATAATGTTCTCAGTGTTTCTGATTCCATGATGATGGCAGGCATCACATAATACCACCAGAGAATGTGTATTTGTCCCAGATAGTCCTCCAGCCAGTCATTCACTGCTGGTGTAGTGAAACTCTTCTACCAGAGCTGACCACAAACAGTGGGGGTGGGCAGTCGTGTCACCACAATTGTTCACGTCTTGGCCATAACCTTGGTCTCAATCTTTGAGAAGTTGATGCTTCTTGCAGGCTGAAGAATGATCTGTGCACAGATGGTGTTAGCAGCAGGGTGACCACAACCTGGATACGATGGCGGGTGCAGTGTGTAGCTGTCTTATGTCCTAAGAATAGCCCTGGAATGCGCAGGGGGAGACAAACGCCAAAGAACCCCTGCTGTCTATCATGGAAAACTGTCTATCATGGAAAACTCACCCTCGTGGAACCCCATTGTGGAGTACCCAACCCCTCTTGTACTCCAGTCACCTCTTTCTTTGCCGCACACACCTACATCAAAATGAAAGGAAGGTAAGGAGTTGCAATAATGACAAACTGAATGCATTTTCCAGGGAAGGTCAGCAGTTGATTGCCACAACTGGGGGTGCAATGCCTTTACCTTACGACTATCAGTCAAATGCAACCAACAATTTGCCATATCATATCAAGGACATGGGGATGGTAGTTGCCTAAGTTAAAAGATGGTCCACTTAAGGATGAACCCCATCTCTCGCCAAGTTGAGAACTCAACTGTGGAGCTTTGTCTTCCAAAACGGGTAAATCGCCTGCCAGATGCCTTGGTTCATGAGACACCTGTGCAGGAAAACATACTGTGGCAACCAGAAATGTTGAAAGGATGTGTAGCCGGGCACACCAGCTCTTACACTTGGATTCTTAAACCATAGCGCCCATTGATTGCCCCTCTAGGAACTTCCACCTTCTTAAGTGTCACAATATCTACGTGATATGACCGCTATAATATCACACCTACTGGCCTAAATACACAACATGACTACTACACAGAGATACTCGTGTGCAGACCCGCAGACCAATATTATGTTACTTTTTAGTCTCTTGGATGTTAACACTGACTGCTCGGTTCTGTCCATCACATTTTGGCTCCTCTTGTATTATACTGCTAGTGCGCTTAAGCGATTTCTGGTTCTCTCTTGCTGAACTTTCTCTTTCTTTGTGTTTCCGTTCTTGTGTTTTTCCTCCTCACTCCTTTCCTGCTTTCCCTTCCTTTTTTCTCTGCAGCCAGGACCTTCCACCCCTCTTTCTCCTGATGAGTTCCCAGCCAATATCAAGCAGGCGTATAAGACCTTTGCTGCTGTCCCCGTAGCACAGCCTGTGCTGGAGCTGCAGGTACTGTTGCTCCTCTTCCCAAGTCGTACTTTTTGTTTATGAAGGCTTACTGACTCTGGTCATTCAGTGCTCGATCCTTTGAAGTCAGCACAGATTTCTATTCCACGCACTTGCACACCTTCAGTGTTTCTCCAAAGATTTCACATTCCTGTTTTTACTACCTTCACCTTTCTCTTCCATCTGAATCCCTCCAGCAAATGTGTCCATAGGCACAAATATTTTGTCCCAGTGATTTATTTTAAGGTTTGGTCATTTCTAAGTTTGGTTTACTTTAACAAGAGTTGCAAACAGAACGATTGATGGTTGTTAGCACAGAAAAAATGTCTGAACAACTCTTGAAAGGTATTTGGAACTACAATGTTACCAGCTCCACTAGGCGTCTCTTTAGAAGATAGTGGTCTTATTCCCTGCAGTCAAGAAGGCTCATGCCTGTCAACCAGCTGGCGCTCAAAAAGGGATGAGGCCTGATGTTTAAGAGGGTGCTCATGTTAAAATGAATGGAGGAAAAAAAGTTTTGGGTGCTGAGGCAGGTTTGTAAAGAGCATGACCGAATGGATGTCTTTGGAGGCATGTTGCTGTTTAGAAGGGTTGATATTATTGCAGAGGGTGACATGTAGACCGTTTCCTTCGCTCTTGTCTACCATCTCCTTTTGAGAGACCGCTAACTACTTTGTGGTCTGGGGATCCTCAATATTGAGAGATGTCCCACAGAAGGGTTTTCTTGCATGAAGTGCTCTCCAGGGCTTATAGATCTGTATTAGTTTAGTCCCAGTTTCGAAGTTAGTAATGTATCTTGTGTGTATATGTGCACGATTTTGTTCACATAAAGGAAGTGACAGTAAATGTGACGCATAGTGTAAAAAGTAATACTTTTTCTTGCATAGGATATTTCGCTGCCACATGGTAGTTACAGGACACAGCACTGAAAACTGATTGTTCAATAAACCCACAATTATGTTAGGTTATTGAAGGGCTCAGATAACACTACACACTATTTTCCATATCCTCTTTACATGCATGGAGCCTGTAGAGACACCCAGCCATTTGAAGCAGGGCTCAGTAGTAGATCGCCAATCTGAGTAGGGTTAGTAGCTTGTTTACAAAAACCAATTGTATAGTTTCAATTAATTACAGATTTGCTTTAGTGAAAGACGATTTTCTCGTTTTGCCAGTCAGAGATTATCGCCATGGATTCAACGCCGAGTCAAAGGAAGGATGACCATTTTTTAAGTACAAGCTTCCTGTATGACATGGGGATGAACTAACCAACAAGGTCATTTTTGCAATACCTATGGCACCTGTTCTATTGCTTTTTATCACCATTCTAGGCCCTGCTGAAGTGGTGAGCTTTACTAACACCTATGCTAAACACAAATGACTGTAATGCCTGAAATATTGCATCGCAGCATTTGCCGTTGGAGCCGATGTGCGACAAGTTTCCCAGCCCATCAGCCTTCGAGCTCTTCAAAGCTAGAGCTATGGCTCACTCCTTGGGTGTGTGATCTTCCATCCCCCAATTTCACCAGCAGTACCAGAACTGCCAGAGCTACTCCAGAGCCCTTGCCTGTCACCAGAGGCAGCCCTCCTAACATGCCCAAGAAGCTGCTTGGCCTTTTCGTTGTTCCAGAGTTGGTGGTGGTCAAGCATGTGGCCATCGCCATCAGGAAGGGCAGCAGTGGTCATCGTCCTGGTCACCCATTGCCAAACCACACCAGTTCACCCTCCATTGGTCATTTGTGACCAGTAGGGAGCAGGACGTGGTTTTGTCTGTCAGCTGGCACACAGTTATCTCACATCGGTGGGTCTTAGATGTTGTTCAGAATAGTTATGCCCTCACCTTTCAGTCTGCTTTCTTTCCTATTCCTCCTCTGGCTTTGGAGGATCATTCCGCCATTCTCTCACAAGAAGTGTAGACACTACTCGCCTAAGGAAAAAAGGGTTCCCAATGCAGAGAGGGGCATAGGATGCTCATCTAAGTACTTGCTGGAGCCTAAGAAGCATGACGGGCTATGACTAGTTATAGCTCCTGTCTTTCTGGATACCTTCCTTCGGAAGGACAAATTCAAAATGCAGACTCTGGTCCATGTCCTCTCTGCTCTAGGCTTTGGGCTTCCAGACCTCATACTTTCATGTCCCGTCCTGCAGTCCCACAGGCATTTCGTCCACTTCGCTGTGAGGCTGGAATGGTTTCAGCTCACCGTCCTGCCCGTCAGCCTCATCTCGGTTCCCCAGGTCTTCATGAAGGTGATCTCAATGGGTACAGGTAATCTTTACAGGTCAGGATTTCCTGACCTCAATGACTAGGTGGGATCGCCACAGTCAGCTGCTGACTAGCTGCAGACAGTCACGCAGCTGTCTTCGCTAGGGTTCTCCATCAAGTTGAAATCCCACCCTGGGCCAGTGCAGGGAATTCCCTTTATAGGGGCAGTTCTGGGCACGTTGGCTTTCAAAGCCTTTCTAATCCCACATCTATCTTGGTGGTGGTTCATGCCAGTTGGCAAATGCAAGCTCTGCAGTGGAACCTTCATCTTAAGTTGGCTCTGCTCTAGGGGAAAACATCAGTATTTCGGGCTAGGTGGGCCATGGACCTTCATTGGTGGATAAAAGATTGCCATCCTCACTTCTGGCCGACCATTCTCATGCCCGACACAGAACTTACAATTTTGATGGTGAGGCCCAGTGGACGAGGTGGACATCAGATGCCTCCTGTCTCCAGTGGAGCAGAAGCACATCAAAATTCAGGAGCTGTGTGTCAGATTCTGGCAGACAACAAGATAGCCATGTGGTACTTGCAGGATGACCTTATAGTGTCCCATGTTCTGTGCCAGGGGGTGTTGAGACTGTGTTGCTGACTGGACATTCGCAAGATTTCCCTATCGATCACCTGTCAGGCTCCCAGAACACCAGGGCGAATGACCTCAGCAGACGTTATCTATCAGGCCACGACTGTTGTCTGTTCCCAGAAGAAGTTCAGGTCTTCACCCGTTGTGGTGAGTCCTGGGTAGCTCTTTTTGCTACCGCCAAGAACGCACAGTGTTGCGCCTTTTGTGCCCAGATGTTTATGGCTCTGGGCATTCCACCTTCTGTGGCATCATTTCTGCCGCTCCTTGGCTGAGCCCTCAGGAATGTTAGGAGAGACCAGGTTTGTTTCATCTTGATAGCTCCACTCTGGGCTCAGAGAATGTGATACTCCGATCTACTAAGCCTGAGCCTTTGCCCTCTACCACTTCAGAAGGACCTTCTGCTTCAACTGTCGGGCAGGGTTCTGCAGGCGAGCCTTCGCAACCCTCACCTCCATCTGTGGAAATTGAACAGAACCATCTGAATGGCTTTGACCTGTGGAATTGCAGGCTGTGACTTTGGCTGTTCGCAGCGCATCCACAAAGTATTTTGGCTGCTACAAAGTTTGTGGCCTGGTACGAGGCCTGTTGGGTCGATCCTCTTCAGGCTAAGTTATCTGATATACTTAAGTTTGTTTCGTCTTTGGCGCAGCAAGGCAATGCTGTCAACACCGTTAAAGGTTACTTTTTGGTCATTTCCACCTATCTGCATTTGCTTGATCAGTCCTCTTTGGTCATATCACCTGTTATGGTGTGTTTGGAGTTACTTATGTTTCCTTCTACACCTTTTTAATATGTTCAGTGGGACCTTAATCTGGTCCTTACTGATATTCGTGTTAATGCCCTTTGAGCCCATGCACAGTTGTTCTTTGAGGTTTCTGACCCTTAAGACTATTTTTCTTGTTGCAGTTACAACTGCACATTACGTCAGTGAGCTACAGGTGCTGTCCGTGCAGCCTCCTTATACTAACTTATTCCCTGACAAGTTGGTATTTCGTACTCTGGCATCTTTTCTTACAAAAATGTGTTGCCCTTCCATGTGGTTAATATTCTGTTTTAATCACAGTCCCAATTATACAAAATCAAAACAAAGTAGGTGCTCCAAATGACAGCACAGTGAAAAGTGCAAGTATGTGATACAATCATATACTACATTCACGATATTTACAATATATAAAAAAGTGCTTCATGCCCATAGGACAAAAAGATTTTTAAGAACCCAATAATGTAGACATTTGGGTTTGTGTAGTCCCAACATTCAGCAATATGGGTGAAACCTAATAACGTATCGACCCCTTACTGTGAATAATGTAGGATCTTCATCAGGACAGCAAAGGATGGTAGCAGCCTACAAGAAATAACATAGGAACTGTCAGGGTCTACATTCCCATTGCAGCTTGGTAGGATGAATGTACCAAAGACTTAATCTCACTTGACCTGTGTAATTCTGGTATATTCCTATTCATTTTCCATGTAACCTGCATGCACAAATCAGTGAAAAAATAAATCAGCTGGCCAATTAGTCCTAACAGAAATATTTATATCAAAGTGAGGAAAATAATTCAGAAATGTGATAAAGTGCAAGCATTGTGAAGCATGTAAATTGATCCATGCAAATCTCATAGGATTCCATATGGAAACCGTCAGACACGAAATATGAGCCAACAACCACTGTCTGATGCAGTCACCCATGCAATATTTCAAAAAGAAGCACTCCAAAGTGCAGCTCGTCAGTGACCGCGAAACCACTCCACAGATATGTGAAAAATGCATTATCACCATCAAAGGGTAAAACATTACATGCCTACTAGTGAAATGTGTACACAGGAAGGAAGCAATCTTAAGAGCATCAGTGAATAATGGTGAAGGGCCGCTAAGAGTGCATAATTGAACGTAGATGTGGTACCACCAACTTATGAAAACATGGGAGAAGCAATCCTGCTTTCAAAAGTAAGTTTGGTAGTTCAAGCTCTCATCAGTAGGGTGAAACCCAATTCTTTCTCCACGACAAACCCTCACAAGTCTAAATGTCGTGAGACCTTCAGGAAGCAAATGGTTTCCTAAGCTAGTGTCACCCTTCTGTCAGTGTGTGCCGGGTTGCTTGCTGGGGAGATATGCCCATGCTTTAAGTGACATTGTTGGCAAAATCTTGCTGGCAGCTCCAGAGGAATTTCGAGCCAACCTGGCTCAAACTATCCAGGATGGTCAGGTTGCTGCAAAGTACTTCATCGGGTGTAGGCTGGACCTCACCAACTGCTTGAGCAGACCAGTTGTCACTAACATTGTGCTGCAGCTGCATGCTTGGGTGACATCCACAGGCTTCTCAGGGGACATGTAGCCTCTTAAATGTACATGCCATGTGATGGGTCTCGCCTTTTTGGTGACAAGGCCAATACAACAGGTGGCGTAAGGCGTCGTTCTGCAATGTGGAGAACTCTGGTTAGATCTCAGTCCTCACTGTCAGTAACACGCCCTCTCTCAAAACCTTTGCTCACTGAACGGTTTCCAGGAAGGCGCTCTCTCGAAGAAATATTCGGGATAGAGTGGAGCATGTGACTCTTGTATTCCTTTCCGGCTCTGCATCTCCTGCCCACGTTCTCAAGAAGACTAAGAAAGACTGGTCCCCAGTCAAGCATCTGTCCTGAGAACAGGCTACTGCTTCAGGAGGACCTCCTGTCAAAGCTGCTGGGCTGGGTCCTGCACCCGAATGTGCACAATTTGCACCTTTCGTGAAGATTGATCAGTGGCAATTCAGCAGTTAAATGCGTGCAGTCTTCCGAGGTTGTGGATGTCATCTTGGCTGCCAGATGTTTGTCTACTAAATCTACCTATGCCAGACACTGAGACAAGTTTGTAGCCTGTGTTACCCACAATATCGATCCATTGCAGGTCAAATTGTGGGATGGCCTTCTGTTCGTTTTATCACTGGCCAAGCAAGAACTTGAATTGGGCACCAATAAGGATTCTCTATCGGTCCGTTCAGCCTTTTCTGTATGTTTACCAAACCAACCCTTGTTCAAATCACCCCTTGTTAGAAGGTGGTTCTGACACTATGGGCCGCCCGGATTTTTCGCTTTTTGAGCACCTAATTGTTGAGCTTTTACTGTGGGAGAGCCTCGTAAATTGGGACTCATCCACAGTGAACTGAAGATGGAAGAGACTGCATGTGGATTTTTACTGGTGTCCCCCTAGCTTGACTAGGCGCTGCGCAGGCAGCTGGAGTAAGGGGCACCGGGCTGGTTACATGCAGACACCTGTGTACATGCGTGTGCACACGTGTAGGGGCTGCGCAGGGGAGATTCTTGGCGTGCGCAGTCCGGGAGCAGCTACGAAGTGAATGGTGTGGCAGGACTTATGCAGAATTGGGTGGTGACACGGAATAGGCCTTATACACTAGGAAGGAACATGCCAGGGAAAGTCAGTGTGCTTTACTGTGTTTTTCACTTCATTATTCCCCTATGGGAATGTGGAGCCCATGTGTTAGATTAACTTCCATAAGGCCTACAGATTCCAGACACGCACTAAAGTCCACGGTAGCGGATGTGAAAAGAAGTATTCTGCAGAGTCCAAAGTCATATTTGTACTGCTTTTGGGTCATCCAGGAATGTCATATTTCTCTGAGTCCCTGGCTGGGGTCTGGCCCTGGCAGGTTAGATTAATGACCCTTCTTCCCAGAGCGAAGATCTTCCCTCCAAGGAGAGGAGATAGGTGGAGCTACAGGCTAATCCATCAGCAGCTGTCCCTGGGTGCCAGGCACCAAGCTGAACCAAGGTGAAGGCAGCACTGGGGAAAGGGTCTTGTTTCAGAGACCATGTGGCCAGAGACCCTGGACGACGCCATTTTGAACAAGCCCAGAGGCTGGACCAGGAGGAGTGAGCAGGGGCAGGGAAGTGATGTCGCTGTTTGATAGGACAAACAGAGACTTCCTGCCAGCCCCCTACTCAACTTTTAAAAAGTGCTTGCACAGGAAGAGAAGCTCTCTCTTGGGTGTGGTCTGCTGAGGCGGAAGGTGCTGGAGCCTGGCAATGGGCAGTTGGAAGGAGGTACCCCCTGACTGCCCCCCAGGCCCCTAACAGCGCCAGAAGGAGAGACCAGGACCGGTGTGCAGAAGCAGGGGCCTCTGCGCAGGGAGAAGAGGGGCCCAGGAGGAGAGCCAGGCGAAAGGCTGGCGCAGGGAGCCAGTGAAGACAGCTCCCTGCCGAATCCCCCCTCTCAGAGACCCCGAGGGCGAAGGAGAGTGTTCCCAGTGGCTGGGGCTGGCCGCCAGGAGCGTAAGGACACGAAAATGGGGCAGATCGGTCCCCCAGGGGCCGAGCTATGGCCCCCAGAAGGTGAGCGACCTTTGACCCCCACACAAAGGGGAGGTTGGGGGCCCGGGAGCCCATCCCCGGGCCCGAAGCAAAGCCGGGGAGCGCCGTCGCGCTCTCCACGAAGATTGTGCCCTCCGGGGTGCCAGGAGCCCACCCTGGCCCCCGGCGAAGAAACGGAAGGCGGGGGAGCGCCGTCGCGCCCCCCGCGAAAATGAGCTTGGGGGGGCCCGGGAGCCCATCCCCGGGCCCCGAAGCAAAGTCGGGGAGCGCCATCGCGCTCCCCGTGAAGCTATTCCCCCGTGGGGGGGCCAGGAGCCCACCCTGGCCCCCGCCGACACAGATCCGCCGGGGAGCGCCGTCGCGCTCCCCGTTGAGGGGAGGAGGGGGCCCGGGACCCCATCTCCGGGCCCCGAAATGGTGGAGTGGAGGAGGGGGCGCCGTCGCGCCCCCCGAGGAGAGCCGGAGGAAAGGGAGTGCCGTCGCGCTCCCCCGAAGACGTCCGGAGGCCCGGGAGCCCATCTCCGGGCCCCGAAGCCGGCGAGACGAGGAATCGCGTCTGCCCGCAGGAGCGGGCAGACAAGAAGACTCGGCCGGCTCCTGCGGTCGCACGCGAGTGGCCGGGCAGGGAGCCGGAGGGGGCAGCCGGGGGTGGGCTCCCCGCGCTGCCCTCCCAACGGATTGGAGGCCAGACGGGGTCCCGGGTGGGACCGGGACCCCTAAGAAGACGTGATGCTGCACGGGGCCCGGGTGGGACCGGGCCCCCACCACGCGCATGAGCGGCCGGGGGTGGGCTCCCCGAGCCGTAAGGCAGTTACCTGGGGTCCGGGTGGGACCGGGCCCCCCACCCAGCGTGGACGACGGCGCGGAGCGCCAGATGGATCGCGGCTCTCCCCGGCACAGCGGGAGAGCCGCTCATCACATATTCAGGCAGAGGAGCACGAAGCGCCCCATAATGCCTTGCCAGGCATTTGGAAATCTGCCGTTTTCGGGCCTGGTGGCCCCCAAAGGAGGGGGGTCACCCTCAAGGGTGAAAAAGGGTGCTGGGGGAGCTGCTGGAGAAGCGCAGTCTCCCCCAGCACGAAGTTAAGTCCCACCCTAAGTTTCCTAGGGATTGTAAAAGGATAACCCCTCAAGGGCTCAGCCAGCTTAATAACACCTTCTAGGCTGGAACTTTTGTTCTACAGCTGAGGGTGTCGTGAGAAGTGCTTCCTGGAGTGAAGGGCTGAGTTGGGGATGTCTGGAGAAGGGCATCCCCTGGAGGTGAAGAGGTATAATTGCACCAGAACTGCATTTACTAACGGTTATTCCTTTTTAGAGGGACTGAAAGTCACATATGTAATGTGAAGTACCTGTGTAAGGTGTTGTCATAAGCCAAGTGGGTTATGTTGCCAGACATTCCGGCTAGGGTGTCTGGCTGTATATGCGTAATCCTATGATGTCATCTGTGATGCCTTTAGGGGCTGTAATTGCAATGCATTCTAATGCTCCACAAACGTGCTGAGTACTGTCATTCTAAAGTGTGCGTAAACATGTATTCTTGCCGCTGCGCTTAGGTGAAGAACCCAGACTGCCAGCCCTTAAGATATTAAGGGGCATACTGTATGGCCAGTAGGAAAGGCTTTGTCAGGGTTGTGGGTCACCAACGCAGGTATACCCATTCTTTCAATGCTTGTTGAGGTAACTGGGTGGGACGCCACTGGCATGAGGCCAGTGCGCAGGGACCGCGCTCCAGGCTACGGTAAACTACTTCATTAGGGGGTAAGATGATGTACACACAGAAGAGCTGTGGTACTAGACCCCACCCCCCTGCGGGAGGGGTGGAGATGTTATGCAATGTCACAAAGTAATTCCAACAGCTTATGTATATTTGTAAATTGGGGCATAGTATTGAGTAGTGTGTGTGTTTAATAAATGTACTCTTACTTTTATAAAGCAAAGTACAGACTGGACAATCAATTATTGAGTGTTATTTCTGCGCACCTGCCAATGGCGATTACTAGCCCACACCACCTCCCTTGAGTAAAGCCTCAGACTGCTCTGCAACGCTACCCTCTGAGAGTCAGGCGCTACAATTGGGTGTTTGGTTCCCAGTGAAGGACAAATGTAGTCATGTTATTTGTGCAGGCCTCACAGATACTGCCTCGTTTTCCAACACCCCTTGTTTGAGATTTTTGAAATATTTGACTCATTTATTTCCTCCATGTCCTTTGTGGTGCCACAGTGAGATCTTAATGTGGTCCTCACTCATATACACACACCATTCGAGCCTTGTGCATAGCTGTCCACTACATCTCCTGACTGTGAAGACAATGTTTCCGGTCAGGGGACTTTGGCTTATCATTTGAGCAAACTCCAAGCTCGGTCAGCCAGCTTACACCACCTTTTTCCCAGACAAAGTGATACTGCAGACCAAGGTGGCCTTTTTACCTAAAGCTGGAACTGCTTTTCATGTTGGACAATCCATCACTTTTCTAATGTTCTTTTCAATGCCTCACCCTTCAAAAGAAGAGGAGAGACTTAATCAGCTGGACCTCAGAAAAGCTTTAAGCTTTTACATTGATTATATCAATGACCACCAGGTGCACTAACCACTCTGTGGGGTTCTCTGTGGCAAAGAAGGGCAAGGCCGTGCGGAAAAGAACTTTGTCGAGGTGGATATTCCTCTGCATCAAGATATGCTACCCACTGGCCAAGAAGCAGCCCCTGTAGGGTTTGGGGCCCATTCCACCAGGGCCAAGGCTGCTACCACTGCTCAGGCACGCAGAGTGCCTACACCAGGTATCTATAAGTCTGCAACGTGGGACTCTGTACAAACATTCACAAAGCACTACTCCCTTGACATCCGGGTCAGACGGACCTCACCTGTATAATTCTGCAGGACTTTTTGTTCTGAGCCATTCCACAGGGGTGGGGTTTGCTTTTGTATTTATTCCAAAGGTATGGAGTCTGCAAATAGAAGTATCCATCAGAGGAGCAAGCTACTTACCTTCAGTAATGCTTTTTCTGGGGGATACCGTCATCTAACTACAGATTCCTCACTGCACTCCCTCCTCACCGGTCTGTGGAATGGCCTCCTTTCCAATCTAAAAAGGGCCCAATTCAGGAATCTGCAAACTGGTATAGCTGATTATGTTGGGCTTCATGTCTGTGGGCGTGGACAGAGTTAAGAAAGAAACTAACATCAGCATGCAGCTGTGGTTCTTCTATATAGCTCTGGTCATCACTTCTGGACAGGAATGAAGTTGGTGCGGAGCCGCACATCGCCACCTACCAGAGCAATGCTGTTTAAATCTTCCTCATCCAGTCTCGTGCCTAAGATATTCTTAGGATAAGGAATCTGCAGTTAGACTATCCACGTGATTGCTAATTACTGGTCCCTGTTGTTCCAAGTACTAAATGATATTGTGGGCCTTGCACTTCCCCCAGAGTCCCTGATGGCGCTCCTGGGCTATGTTAAAGGGATACCTAAGCACAATAGAAAGTTTGTTGGCCTGGCCCTGTTGCTGGGAAAAAGATGTGTTGCTGTGTCGTGGGGAAGGGGACGGCCACCTACCGTTGATATTTGGCTCTCAGATCTGGCATCATGTAATGATAACTCAGAAACTTATTGTACATTGCTGCCCAGGGGATTGCGCCCCAGGGATAAATGGGTCCACTGAGAGCCTCTGTTGGTGACAGGAGATGAACGACGAACAAGAGACTGCATGAAACTACCAAATCATTAGCATCTACCTGGGAAGCGCGGGGGCTCTGCACTAATAAGAGTTGCTTACTGGAAAGAGGGGCAGACAGCGATGTGTTTGGATGATGCTGTGGTCACGTTGTTTTAATGGCAAACTGTACATCTTGTTTAGTTTCTGTACTTTTGGATGTATACTGCAAATGCTGTAGAGGTCACCGCGCTTCTTTTTGTTGTACTACTTAAAGCTTTAATAAAGTTCTTAAAAAACTAAAAGATGGTATCCACCAGAAAGAGAGTTTCGAATTAAGTAACCTTGTCATCCGGTACTACTGTATTGACTTTGCGGTCCACATGGAGGACCATTTTGCCTGTTCAGTTTCTGAAGACTTCCTGGTGTCAAGTTCCCTCCTCAGACCCACCGTCTTTGAGGGGGTGAGTGGAAGCTTGGTACCTATTTAAAAAGTGATAAATCTGCAGTTGGAAATATCCATCAAAAGAAGGCTGTACTTTATTTTGGTAATGCTCGTTCTGATAGATGTCGTAGGTGGGGTAGAATGCCGTGAGTAGATATCCTCTTCTGGCGAGTCAGTGTCCATGTCTTGCCAATCCCCTTCTGCTGTTTTGGAGTCTTGGAACCCTGCTCGTATTGCTTCCAGTAGAGTTCTTGTTCTTCATGAGGTTTGGGTTTCGGCCGGGGCTCCATCTCGCTTCTGAAATCAGATCTTACTGGGATTCGAAATCTTTTGGGAGGGGAGGCGCTTGTTGATGGCCATTTTGCCCCAGGCCTTATCACCTTTTGGCATTGAGCTGGCTTCTGAGAAGTTTCCACCTACAGTGCCCTTATGTGTAGAACCACAGGGTTTCTTTGCTTTCATTTCCCCTCACCCACTGAGGCCTTCAGCGTCAAGGGTGCTTTTGAGGACTTGGAGTTTGAGGGTTTCAGCTTGGTCCTGCAACAGGTTTATGGCGGTACCTGTGTGTGCTTCTTATGTTCCCCCTTCCCTCTGTGCCTTCTTCAATGACGACTCCTTCTCAAACTTGATGAATCTCTACTCTGCTTTGGACATTTGCCTTTGCGCCACCTCTGTTGCTTCGGTGTGTTTTATCTTTGGACCGACTGTGGTCCCTGAGGAATGGCCGCTTTTGTGACTACACCATGGCATAATGCACCCACCTCTGCTTCTCCTTGATCTTGAGGGTTGTGGTTAGTTTTGGAAAGTGACCCCATTTTGGGTGGTTACTCCCAGTTTTTAATTTTTTGGGGAACGCTAACACTGGGACACTTCTATACAGTGTCCCCACTGTATGTGCTCTGACCCATAAAACATATTGAAATTGGCCTAAAACCTAATTGCCACTTTTAACATTCCTATAAGGCCTTAGTATATGGTCTTCAAAAACACCTATATCATGGAAAGTTAAATACCACTTGTGGACTGCAGCATCCCTTGCGGTATCCATTACACTGGCAGTGAAAACATGTCTTCAGGCTTATCCTATGTAGCCTGACATCGGCAGCTTGAATTCTGCTGCACAGACATGACCAAAACTCCCTTTCACAGGTAGGGAAACCTGATTTAAAATATTAAATTAGTCAACCGTAAGCACACCTTGCTGCTCACGAGGGAGGGTGCATAATATTTAAGAGCGGAACATGTGTGACAGGATGGCATGTTTCCCTGGTGACTAGGCGCAAAATGACATTGTCACTGGTCAGGCAGTATCTGTAACATATTAAAAAGTCAAAATATAGATTATACAATTTAATTTATAACTTTTGCGCTTTACCAGCTACAGAATCCCCTTAAGACTTTTATATTTAATAAAAATCCAATCTAATGGTAAAGTGGAAAGTGTATTAAAGTATGGGAAATGTATCTTTTAGAAAGTTAACTTTAGTGTGCGTGAATCTGATGGAGGCTAATTTGAATTACCTCTCCAGCAAATACCCAGCCAGTGCTTAGCCTGAATTAGGTGCAAAGGAGATGTGAAAACTGGTCACAAAGCAGAGACAATGCCCTGGGAGTTGAGACACGTTTTCTTCCCCTGTCAAGAAGGCCAGTTGGGGTGGGCCCAGGAACTTAATTTACTTCAAAGTGGCCTCCACTGTCGCACAGGCAATACGTGGAAATGCCCCAGCTTTTGTCCCCCTACTCAGACTGGCACCAAACACAGTGAGAGAAAAGCTATTCCCAGAACTTTGTTTGAGTGACCGCTGAGAAAGGGACTGCTCATTACCCTGGACACAACTCCTGGTGGGTACACAGGCTCTGCACAAGGGTATGAGGGTTTCCCCATTTTGTATTTTGGGACTAGGGTGATTTCTGGGATTGTTTGCAGTACTATAGGAACAACTGAAAAGGCAGGCCAGGGCCTAACTTACTCAATTGGTCATAGAGGGACTACGAGTGTCTTAGGGTGTCCACCATCCTTAGGCTGATGAACCCAACAAAGCTGGACCCTCACCCAGACTTCCTCAGAGCGCTGCCTGGACCTGCAGAAGAACTGAAGAGGACTGGGCTTGCTGTCTTTGATCTGTGAGGAACTCTGAAGGACTAGACCTGCTCCCCTGTGTACCCAGGACAAGCTAGTGGACTGCAGGGTTCAGGTGGCTGACCTCCTGTGTGGCTACAGTGACACAAAAAACTGCAAGACGCCTTTTCCCTACAATTCCCTGCTAACCAGTGGCAACAAGAACTTGGACTGGTCTTTGCTGGTGACCTCTGCCTGACACCCTGCATGTCTCTAGGTGCCCCCCTTTCTGTTTTGGGACTTAATTACTTTTTCCTAGTAAAAACTTAAAAAGCTCCAGAGCCTTTGTGGGACCAACCTGTGGAATGTATCTAAGCAGCAATTTCACGGCGGCAGCTACAATTTCAGATCTGTCCCATTGGGAGGCAAATTTTTCTTCAAACGGGTAAGGTCCTGTTTTGGATTAGGACTTAGAAACTTTTTCAAACTTTTCTTTTTTTTATTTCCAGACTTTTACCAGGACCAATCCACTTTTTGTGTCCGACCAGGGCTCCATCACGGGTGGCCTCAAACCGCGCTTAGGTTCCGGTCTACAGCTTCCATAGACTATCATTGGCACTTTGTGCTATTTAGTACTATTTTCACTTAAATCTTTAAAAATGATCTCCAGTTTCCCTTGTTGGGTGTTTGTCGTTTTGGTCTTACTTTACTCATAAAATATTTCTCTGTATTTTAAAATTGCCTGTGGGATTTTGTGTTTTGTGACGACTTTTTCTATTTTCTATACACTGCTTAAATATTTTTCACATTACCTTTGATTTAAGTCAGACTTGTTTCTTTCCTCCACATCTTGCAGATTAGATCATGCCCGCTTCAGTCTGTATCGCTCCACAGAGTTTGCGACACCCTTATCCTGACAATTAATCTGCAGAATAAAGCAACCTTATCCACATGCAATCAGACACACCCCTTTACCTCCACAAATCCAGAAACTGCCTCACCCCTAGCTATCACTTTGTCAGAACCCTAAACCTGTGAATAGTCTGCACTCCTGCAAGTGCTCCTGGTATTATATTCACACTTATTTTGTCTGAATCTCTCACCACAGAATAAGACACACCCACTGCTCACAATGATTCCTTCTATGGTATCTGCATCCCCTTCAGCATAGAATGTTTCTTTTCCTAGTCAGAGTTGTCATCTGTTAAATATAAGGTCACTACTTTAAACAGCTAAGCTATCGAACTGAATTGGGTTTGTAAAGGGCAAGTTATACTCAAAGGGCGTCCTGGTGCTAAGGGACAGGAGCGACTGCAGGTAAGGAATAGTCCTGTTGAAAATACGTTTTCAACTCCTTCCTGAAGGGATATGGGCATGTTATATTTCATATGGTAATGGGTAAGGAATTCCAATGTTTGGCAGCTAAGTAGGAGAAGGAGCGACCTCAGTTCAGCTATGCTTGAAACGTGGCATCCTCACCTGACTGTCCAAGGAAGAGAGAGGAGAGTGGGAAGAGCATTAAGGAAGAAATTTGCGTCTGAGGTATGAAGGCCCACAGATGTTCAGAACTCAATGAGCTAAGCAAATAGCTTTAAAGACCTAATGTTATGATTAGGAAGCCAAGGCCTAACTCCATTTGACAGCCCCATTTCAACCTGCCATGTGATCTATTTATTTTAGTGTCCCACTTTCAGATTAGTACGTCCCACTAGTCATGTCCCTGGAAAACCTCAGTGAACATCACAAATCTACCGTAAATCACATACCACAAGTGGCTAAACTTTCCTTCTAAAATTTGTCCAAGATAATAATGAACACCAAACAAGAAAGCAGGGTGTACAGGGCTAGTTACTTTTGTGTAAAGACCACGTATTGGAGTGTGGCCTCCTCGCCATCCTCAATTGTCCAACTCATATTAAAGCACACAATTCATTGTACTCTTCTCAGAGGCCCACCCGAACAGTGTGGAGTCCCCAACATGTCACTGATTATTTCTTATTTACATAGAAAATTCATCCCCTTCCATATTTCCCTTCCCGCTCACTACGCTGTGCCTTGGCCAGTCAGGTGGTGATGCCATGTTTTGTGCATAACTGCAATGTGGGTCGCTCCTTCTCATACTTTGCTGCTAAACATTGGAATTCTTTACCCATTACCATCAGGAACATAACATGCCCGTATCTCTTCAGGAAGAAGTTACAAATGTTGTTTTTCCTACAAGACTATTCCTTCCCTGCAGTTGTTCCTGTCCCTCAGTACCAAAACGCCCTTTGAGTATCAGTTGCACTTTACAAGCCCAATTCAATATTTTAGCTGTTTGAAGGCGAGGAACCTTCTTATACTTAGCAGATGATAAATCTGACTAGGGAAAAGAGCAACGTCCCATGCTGGAGGTGATGCAGATACCATAGAAGGAACCAGATTGTGAGCAATGGTTGTACCTTATGCTGTGGTGAGCAATTCAGTCAAAATAAGGCTGAACCTAATGCCTGGGGTATTTGCTGGAGTGCAGCATATTAACAAGTTTGGTATTCTATCGAAGTGATGGCTTGTTGATTTGGATTTGTGGAGGTAAAGGGATGTCTGATTCCATATGAAGGGAGTGGATGGGGTTCATTTATTCTGCAGATTAATGATCAGAGTAAGGGTGTAGCAAATTCTGAGCTGCAATTTAGACTTAAGTGGGCACTTGCTAATCTGTAGAATGCAGAGAACAGAAGTGAGACGGATTCTCTTGAGGGGTATGGTAAAGGTAAGTGATGTAGGAAAATCTGTACACTTCTAATGTGATGGTTGGCAAGGAAGGGTCTGTAGTACATGGAATGAGGCGTACATGCTTGGGGAGTAATAGATGATCTGAAAGAGACACGTTAGTGACAGATTCCTTACCTTAGAATATCCCCAGGCGTCAGGCTGGATCCGGAAAGTTTTTTGCGTAGCAGTACCCTTGCGCGTCGGTAGGCGGCGTCGTGCGGCTCCGCGTCCGTCGTCGGCGTCGTGATCGCCGGGATGACGTCGCGGGCAGTACTTAGGCGCCGCCCTGCGCGCTGACGTCAGTTCTTCTTTTTCCGCGCCAGCAAGCGCAGATCCGGGAAGAGCAGTGCCCTGGTCAATTTTTGACCATACTTTTTGGTGATTTTTCACTGTTTTTTCCAAATAAAGGTGTCGTAGGGATGCCCGGCTTCAAGCGATGCGGCGCCTGTGCGCGGATGATGTCCGTCACCGACCCGCATTGGGAGTGTCTCTTCTGCCTCGGCCGAGGCCACGACACCGAGTCTTGTCCCGAATGCCAGGCCCTCAACCCGAAAGCTTTGCGAGAGCGGTCTCGAAAGCTCCTCGAGGCCCGGCATTCGGCTCCACGGAGGCCCCGGTCGCGTGAGAGGTCCAGGGGTCGCTCGCGGAGTGCACACCGGTCGTCGGCGTCGAAGTCTTCTTCGTCCGGTAAGTCTAAGCACAAGAAGTCCAAGAAGCATCGTCGCTCTCGGACTTCGCCTCGCCGGTCTCGCGACTCGGCTGAGGCCCCTCCCGGCATCGTCCCCGCCCCCGCGGCCCCGGACTTGCCTGAGGAGTCGCCCCCGCCATACCCGGGTTCGGGGGCGGATCCGGCCAAGGTACAGGAGTTCCTGTCGGCCATGGCCCGCCTCTTCGGGCCGTCAGGCCCCTCCGGTGCGCCTTCGGGCCCCGCGGGCCCTGATGGGGTTGCTCCGGCGTCGCCGGCGGCTCCGGCCCCGGCGTCGCCCGTGCCTCCAGCCTCGATCCCGGCTCCGGCTTCGGCCCCGGCCTCGATCCCGGCTCCACAACCCCCATCGACGCCGGTCGACCTCCACGACACCTCCGCCGGCGCCGATGTCTCCGGTGCCGTTCTCGACGCCGCCCTGGGCTCCGGGCGGCGTCGTTCCCCAGTTCCTTCCGGCTCCGGACATGGACCCGGAGCGACGTCGCTCGACGCCGGCTCCGGCGCCGATGGGACCTTGGGTCCCAAATGTCCCTCCTCCTCCTTATTTTGAACCAGAGGAGGACCAGGAGGACTGGGAGGGGTCTGATGACCCTCTGACACGCAACTGTCAGTATGATGAGGACTGGACAGAGAGTCTAGGGGAGGCCAGTGGTCTGGATACTTCCCCTGACACTGGCATGCTGTCTCCCTCCCGTGGCTACGGAGGAGGGGGCCAATTTTGGTACGGTGTTGCGTAGGGCTGCTGGGGCCTTACGTCTCCAGCTCCCTACTTTGACGGTCCAAGCCTAACATCTTGACAGAGGTGCTTCAGCCGGCAGCCTCCTCTGCGGAGACTGTGCTGCCGTTTAACGACGCCCTCACTGACGTTCTTTTGGGCGCCTGGTCCAAGCCCAACACAGGGGCTCCTGTGGATCGGAACGTGTCACGACGCCATCGCCCCGCTCCGGGCGACCCCCTGTTTCTTTCTGTCCACCCCACTCCTGAGAGCTTGGTTGTCCAAGCCTCCGCTTCCCAAACCGCCTTCCCTACCGCTCCTCCGGATAGGGAATCCAAACGCCTGGATCAGTTTGGGAAGAAAGGTTTTTCTTCCTCCAGTGCTGGCTTGCGGTCCGTTAACACCGCTTGTCTTTTGGGCCGATATACCCACTCCCTGTGGGATTCGGTGGCGGATGTTTTGCCCCAGTGCCCTGAGGAGGTCCAGGCACTGCTTTCCCGCGCCATTGCGGAAGGAAGGGATGCGGCCAAATACACTATCCGTTGTGGCCTTGACACCGCCGACTCGCTGGGCAGGTTGATTGCAACGACGGTGGCGCTCCGACGCCACGCCTGGCTGAGAACCACTGGTTTTTCAGGGGATGTCCAGAATACTCTCATGGACATGCCCTTTGATGGAGTCGGTCTTTTGGGTCCAAAGCAGACCATGCGTTGGAGCGCTTTAAGGACTCACGGGCTACTGCCAAGTCCCTGGGCCTTTCTGCTACACGCCCTCCGCTGCCTTCTGCTTTTCGCCCCTATCGTGGCCACGGTAGGGGCGCCCCTTCACGTCAGCAGCCCAGCCACCGGCCCGCGCAGCAGGCGTCTTCGCGTGGCCGAGGACGTGGATTCCGCCGTGGCGGATCGGGCAACCAGCGTGCGGGTCAGGCCACCACCTCCAACCCGTCCGCGGCCTCCAAGCCCTCCTAGTCCCTCCTTTCAGGTGCACGGCACGCCAGTAGGGGGCAGGGTCCGCCATCACCTTCCCCACTGGCGCACCATCACCTCGGACAGGTGGGTCTTGGACATTGTCCGAAGGGGCTACTCCCTCCCCTTCGAGACCACCCCCCAGCCATGCCACCTCAATTCCACCGCATGTCAGGGGATCACTTGGTGCTTCTACAGAAGGAAGTCACGGCCCTCTTGGCCAAGAGGGCCATCGAGCATGTTCCGACCCCAGAAGTAGGGCGTGGTTGCTACTCCCACTACTTTCTGGTGCCCAAAAGGACAAGGAGGACATGCGTCCTATCTTGGACCTCCGGAACGTCAATCGCTTCCTCCGGAAGGAGAAGTTCAAGATGCTCACCCTAGCTCAGGTCTTGACTGCCCTCGACCCAGGAGACTGGTTGGTAGCGTTGGACTTGCAGGACGCGTATTTCCATATCCCCGTCCTGCCGGCCCACCGGCGTTACCTTCGGTTCACGGTAGGCCCCGAGCATTTTCAGTTCACCGTGCTCCCCTTTGGCCTTACAAGTGCCCCTCGGGTGTTCACGAAAGTGATGGCGGTGGTCGCAGCTCATCTGCGCCGGGCAGGGGTCTCAGTCTTCCCCTACCTCGACGACTGGCTGCTGAAGGCGGGCTCGTCCCAGGCAGTCGTCTCCCACCTCCAGACTACGGCCGAACTCCTGCACTCGCTGGGGTTCTCCATCAATGTGCCGAAGTCGCATCTGATTCCTTCTCCACAGCTCCTTTTCATCGGAGCAGTTCTGGACACGACGCAGTTTCGGGCCTATCCTCCCGAACGGCGAGTCCGGGATATTCAGGCTATGATTCCGATCTTTCGGCCTTTATCCTGGGTTTCGGTACGGATGACCCTGAGGCTGCTGGGCCTCATGGCCTCCTGCATCCTGCTGGTCAATCATGCCAGATGGCATATGCGGGCTCTGCAGTGGGACCTGAAGTTCCAGTGGGCGCAGCACCAGGGCAACCTGTCCGATCACGTCCAGATCTCGGAGGGGACTGCAAGACAGTTGCAGTGGTGGCTCTCGAACCGGCAATGGGTCATGGGCAGATCCCTCTCCCTTCCCCAGCCAGAGCACACAGTTGTGACGGACGCGTCCCTTCTGGGATGGGGCGGTCACATGGGAGAGGCGGAGATCAGAGGCCTCTGGTCTCCGGCGGAGTCCCGGCTCCATATCAACCTTCTGGAGCTCCGGGCGATCCGGCTTGCACTCAAGGCATTCCTTCCCTCTGTCAAAGGGACGGTAGTGCAGGTGTTCACTGACAACACCACCGCCATGTGGTACTGCAACAAACAGGGCGGGGTGGGGTCGTGGACCCTTTGTCAGGAGGCTCTGCGCCTCTGGACATGGCTGGAACATCAGGGCATGTTCCTGATGGTTCAACACCTGGCAGGTTCCCTGAACGCCAGGGCGGACGAACTCCAGCCGCAGGTGCATGATGGATCACGAATGGCGTCTTCACTCGGAAGTGGCGCAAGGACTCTTTCTACAGTGGGGAGAGCCTTGGTTAGATCTATTCGCCACCGAAGAGAACGCGCAATGTCATCAGTTTTGCGCGTTGAAATTTCCAAGGCGGCACTCGCTCGGCGACGCTTTTCGTCACGAGTGGAGTTGCGGTCTATTGTACGCCTTTCCGCCTATACCACTTCTACCCAGAGTGTTGAAGAAGATTCGGCACGACCGGGCCCAAGTCATTCTTGTGGCTCCGGACTGGGCTCGAAGAGTTTGGTATCCCGAGCTACTCAGTATGAGCGTAGATCCCCCGATCCGTCTGCCTCTTCGGGAGGATCTTCTGTCGCAGCAGCAGGGGACGGTCCTCCACCCGAACCTGTCCAGTCTACACCTGCTTGCGTGGAGATTGAGCGGCGGCAGTTGATTCCTTTCGACTTGCCTCCCGAAGTTTGTGATGTGATTCTGGCAGCCAGGCGTCCCTCCACTAAGGTGGTATACGCCTGCAGGTGGAACAAATTTGTGGCATGGTGCACAGCAAAGGCTGTGAACCCCCTTTCTGCCCCTCTTTCTGAGGTCCTTCTGTTCCTTCTTTCTCTGGCCCAACAGGGTTCTGCCCTGGGTACCATCAAGGGTTATCTCTGTGCTATCTCGGCCTTCCTCAGGCTCCCTGATCAGCCCTCCCTTTTCAAGTCCCCTGTTGTTAACAGGTTCTTAAAAGGCATTACACACCTCTTTCCTCCTGTTCCATTTGTGATGCCTCAGTGGGACTTGAACTTGGTTCTTACCTTTTTAATGTGCGCTCCCTTTGAGCCTCTGCATAACTGTCCTCTTCGTCTTCTGACTCTAAAGACAGCCTTTCTGGTGGCCATCACCTCCGCTCGGCGGGTGAGTGAGCTCCAGGCTTTATCTTGCAAACCTCCCTTTCTGTCTGTTCATCCAGACAAGGTTGTTCTTCGGACGCGTCCGTCCTTCTTGCCAAAGGTGGTTACTGCCTTTCACATTGGGCAGACCATCACTTTGCCTACCTTCTTTCCGCCTCCGCATCCTTCCAGAGAGGAAGAGAGGCTCCACCGTCTGGACCCAAAACGTGCGCTCTCCTTCTATATCGACCGCACAAAACACTTCCGGGTGGATGACCAGCTCTTTGTTGGCTACGTGGGCGCCAAAAAGGTTGGGCGGTGCACAAACGAACCATCTCCCGCTGGGTTACCTTGTGCATCAAGACCTGCTATTCTTTGGCTAAGAAGGAGCCTCCTGTTGGGCTGTGTGCCCATTCCACCAGGGCAACGGCTGCTACCACGGCCTTGGGCCGCGGTGTTCCGCTGCCCGTTATTTGTCAGGCAGCTACGTGGGCCTCGCTGCACACGTTTACAAAGCATTACTGCCTTGACAGTCAGGTCCGGAGGGACGGCTTCTTTGGCCGTTCTGTCCTCCAGGACTTCCTTGTCTGATCTTTGTTCGCAGACCCACCACCGGGGTTGGTATTGCTGGGGTATCTATTCTAAGGTAAGGAATCTGTCACTAACGTGTCTCTTTCAGATGCACAAGTTACTAACTTGTGTAACGATATATCTGTAAGAGACAGTAGTTAGTGACAGATTCCTACCGCCCCACCCATCCTCCCCGTTCTGCGAACTGATTTCTAGGGTTAAGGACAT
Source organism: Calotriton arnoldi (assembly GCA_963921515.1). Classification (NCBI taxonomy): domain Eukaryota; kingdom Metazoa; phylum Chordata; class Amphibia; order Caudata; family Salamandridae; genus Calotriton; species Calotriton arnoldi. The sequence continues at coordinate 1,027,096 of CAWUFW010006065.1, forward strand.
CCCTTTCAGGGCCCTAGTATTTTTCAGACACCTATGTCAGCTTCTTGCATGGCTCTGCGTTCCTGGCGCGGAAAGTCGTGTACAGAACTGACGTCAGCGCGCAGGGGCGGCGCCTAAGTACTGCCCGCGACGTCATCCCGGCGATCACGACGCCGACGACGGACGCGGAGCCGCACGACGCCGCCTACCGACGCGCAAGGGTACTGCTACGCAAAAACCTTCCGGATCCAGCCTGACGCCTGGGGATATTCTAAGGTAAGGAATCTGTCACTAACTACTGTCTCTTACAGATATATCGTTACACAAGTTAGTAACTTGTGCATTCAGATCTTTCAGTGAGATGTAGTGATGGTGAAGTATCACAAGAGAATCAGCTGGTCCTCAACTGGGTGGTCTGTTCTTTCCATGCAGGATGTGTACATCCCAAGAACTCCAGAGCGACCAAATGCTCCATCCGAGGTAAGTGTGCCCCTGCTGAAATATATCTAGTCACACTCTTGTCTTCCCCTGCCTCTGCAAGCATTCCCCTTTAAACCAGAAACAGAGTAACAAGTACACACCTGATGGAGGCTTAGGAATGCCTAGCTGGGGCAAGGTAAACATGTCTTGCATAAAATGGATAAGATAGCTACACCATCCTTGCGCTTCTTCTAAAGCACTTAGCAAACCTAGATTGGACTTTAGAGCGCTCACAGTATTTGAGTGAAGAGATGAAAACGGCTCTGTCTCACTATATTTATTGACTGGGAAGATGGCAATGATTTCTTGTAATATGTTCCACAGTTCACCAGCATCACTGGAGTCTAACTTGCCTCCTACGCAATTCTGATTATTCTTGGCATTTCTAAAGCTTGTTCATCAGTTGATTAAATGTTTAAAGCAGTGTTATTTATTGGTAATATATTAAGTCAAGTGAAGGAGAACCATCAAATGGCTTTACAGACTGGTGGCAACTTCATTTTTTTATTCTGACAGAGTCCTCTTATGCTTCTCCTTAAAGGTTATCTCCACTGAATAGTGCTGCCCAAATGAGGGATCCCAGACCACTGTTTTTTGTAAAATATTTACATTAAATGTTTTCTTTAGAAAAGCCAATTAAAAATGCATATATATATATATGTGTATCTATATATATATATATATATATATATATAGTGACATATCTGCTTCCTATATTGGCTGAATTACATCTATTTCTCTTAAAAGAAGCAATTACAATTTAAAAACATCACTATATAAATAAATGTGACAAACGTTTTCCCAAACCTTTTAAAAGAAAATAAATTGATACAATGAAAATGTTGTACTGCGGCCTGCAGTAATTGAATAACTGGCATTGCTTTATTTAAGGAAGCACAGTTCTTATCCACAACTCCTCCATCGGAGATCCAAAGAGATCATATCAAGAACAGCCAGTTGGTCTAGCCTTAGGAACCTACTGGCTTTGCCAATGTTTTTGACAATGCTGAACTCATCAGTTAAAAGCCATGCTTTGTGCCAGTGGTGTTTAGTATCTGCAAAAAAAAAAAAAGGCACAGTGACATGGCCGCTGTTAGTCTCGTCAACATGCAGGCGCGAAAATGATGAGCGAGTCATTTTCCTTTTTTTTTTTTTCTATTGACTGATCTAAGATGGTGGGCACACCTTAGTGGGTGAAAAATGAAGGACTGGAACGCGGCCCCAGTGGCCAAGATCAGTTCAAGCATTCTATTCATCATCCTGTTGTTTGTCTGTAAAGGTGGCTGTTTTTGCCTCTCCAGAACAAATGCAGACCTCCATAATGTGATCCTTTGAAACTTCGGTCATCTTCTTGCCATAATCTGTGTTTGTCACCTGGAAAGAAGCCATGCTACAGCAGCATATTCTCCTGATGGTGTGATAGTGCATGAGCTGCAGCAATGAAAGCGAGTAATGTGACTGCTCTGATGGGTAGTTACAGGCCCCAGTGTAACGGTTCACAGCAGGTTTGGCAAACGAGCAAAAGAAGGATTTAAAAAAGATCCTGAACAGAAGCATGATAGTCTCTATTCAGTTCATAAATGCTGCTGCAGATCTGTCTGATCTAGCTGGCCATGTTAGTCATGGTCTTTCCAAAAGGTGTTCGTCCATGACGAGTCTGGCAGGCCTCAAACTAGAAGCTAAACAAAGCTTCATCAATCTTCGTTTCCCATGCACCACTCCCTTGTGCTGCATGCCGATAAAGTAATGCAATGCTTGGAGTCTATAATTAAAGACAGGGAATGTACATGGCCTAGTAAAGAAAAAAGCACAAACACTTAACCAGTGCTATGATAGACTCCACTTTAAATAGACAGGCCAAACCCCCTCATTGGCCTATGCTTCAGAAACAATAGCTGAGGCAGTCGTATCAGCACAAGTGCAGTCCATTCAGAGGGAAAGAGGGCGAGCAACTGAGCTGCAGTCACGAGGAACCCCACCACACGAGAGACACAGTAGCTCAAATCCCCCCCCCCTTGTCCGTTATCCATTCCAGTTAGAAAAAACTTTACCAAACGTCAAAGTCACAAAGATTGGTGGCAAGTATTGTGCAACATGGCAACTTTATTAGGTTTTGTTCTCCTCCACTGACAGTACCGTAAATGTCTACCTATTACCATCAAGATAGACTGCAGTAGGTGATCAACATATTTCTTCAAAAGCGTACCATGGAGAGGGTTCATCACTTCCAATAACAAAGGGGAATTTTTTACCATTGCTTTCTCGTGTGAAAGGTGAACAAAGCGCATATTCAGAGAGATTCTCCATGTTAAAACCACAAACAAATGTAAGAAAAGCGGTAATTAGGATGGTAGTACTTCATCAGATCTATCCTCTGTTTATCGAGGAGATTGGATGTACACCATAGATCTCCAGGACACATACTTCCACATGCCAGTTGTGTAAAAGCATTGGAAGTTCGTGAAGTTCTTGGAGGGAAATTATAATTACCTTTGCAAGATCTTAGCCTTTTGCCTTGAGGCAACGCCAATAACTCTTTGGCATATCTGAAGAGATAAAATATTTACATTTACCCTTTTCTAAGTCATTTTGATCATCAAAGACACAAACCCCCAGCAACTTCTTCAGGACATCCAGATAAAAAGCCTTTCTTTGCTGCCTCTGCCAATATTGCAAATCAGGAAAGTCAACATAGACTCAAGTGTAATCCATCTACTTACTGGGGGTGATTTTTGGTGCACAGTACGCAAAATTGTATCCTTTTGATAGAGAGTTGCCTGTCCTTCCCCAGTCTTCTAAAGGCAAAGCACTACACTGTGCAACAGATTTAATATTTGCTACAGTCACTGGCATCTTACTTTTTTCTGGTCCTGCATGCTCATTCTCAACTGAGACCATTGCAACAGTGCCTAGAGCACCAGTAGTGTCAACACTCCAGCAGTTGGGAAGATAGTCTGATTTTGTCCGTAGTTGCTGTACAATCCATTCTGACAGTCAGAAAATGTGTTCCAGGGAGTCCCCTTCCATCAAGACATACCAATGCAGATCATTTTATCAGACGCCTCCCAAATGGGATTGGGGAGCCCATTTAGATTACTCGGTTGCAGGGAACGTGCCCTCCAAATTAAATGGCTTACACCATCTAAACCTTCTGCGACACTTCATCTAGCTCTCAAATTCCTCCAGCATTCACAACAAACTATCTGCTTTTATAGACCAAAAGCACAACAATGTACTTCAAAAAGAGTAGCAAGGTACAAGATCCGGGGTCTTGTCTTAAGAAGCACTGGTTTTCAGAATGCAGGAGCATATTCACACAGCAGAACGTTACAGGAGAACCCCCATCATACCCTAAAGTATGCAATGCTGCAGGACGTCTACTATGAATGGGACTTGCCTCAGATAGACATCTTTATGTGGACACAGGAAAGAAGAATTGGCGCTCCTGCTCCAAAAGTTTTAGGCAGAAACAAAGTGGAATGCTTTTTGGGTTGACTGCTCTGGTAAGTTTCTGTGTGCCTTTGCACCAATATTCCTGTTTCAATCTATCGTCCTCAAATAAACCTACTCGTAGGCCAACGTGATCCTCCTAACGCGATAACAGACCTAGCATTTGTGTATCTGAAAGAGACACGTTAGTGACAGATTCCTTACCTTAGAATATCCCCAGGCGTCAGGCTGGATCCGGAAAGTTTTGCGTAGCAGTACCCTTGCGCGTCGGTAGGCGGCGTCGGGATCGCCGGAATGACGTCGCGGGCAGTACTTAGACGCCGCCCCTGCGCGCTGACGTCAGTTCTTCTTTTTCCGCGCCAGTAAGCACAGATCCGGGAAGAGCAGTGCCCTAGTCATTTTTTGACTAAGTTTTTTGTGATTTTTATCACTGTTTTTTCTCGAGTCGTTCGACTCCGACGGTGTCAGTAGGGATGCCCGGCTTCAAGCCATGCGACGCCTGTGGTCGGATGATGTCGATCACGGACCCGCATCGAGACTGTCTCTACTGCCTCGGACGCGACCACGACTCCAAGTCGTGCCCCGACTGCCGGGCCTTGCATCCGAAGGCTTTGCGAGAGCGGTCTCGAAAGCTCTTCGAGGTCCAGCAGTCGGCTCCGCGCCAACCCAAGCCCCGGTCACGTGAAAGGTCGAGGGGCCGGTCGCGGAGTCCTCATCGGTCGTCGGGGTCCAAGTCTTCGCACTCCTCCGGTAAGTCGAAGCACAAGAAGTCGAAGAAGCGTCATCGCTCGACGACTTCCCCTCGCCGGTCTCGCGACTCGGCTGAGGGTCCTGTCGGCACCGTCCCCGCGGCTCCGGGAGTGCATGTGGAGCCGCCATCGCATTACCCGCCTTATCCGGGTTTGGCGGCGACTCCGGCCGAAATACAGGAGTTCCTGTCGGCCATGGCCCGCCTCTTCGGGCCTAAAGGTCCCCCCGGTGCGCTTTCGGGCCCCGCGGGCCCTTCTGGGGTGCCTACGGTGCCGCTGGTGACTCCGGTCCCGGCCTCGGCTCCGGCGTTGCCGCAACCCCTATCAACGCCGGTTGACCTGACGACACCTCCACCGGCGCCGATTTCACCGGTGCCGTTCCCGACGCCGCCCGGGGCTCCGGGCGGCGTCGTACCCCGGTTCTCTCCGGACCCGGACACTGCGCCGGACTGGCGTCGGTCGACGCCGGCCCCGGCGCCGATGCGGCCTTGGGTTCCGCATGTCCCTCCTCCTTACTTTGAACCTGCTTTGGAGGACGAAGAGGACTGGGAGGGGTCTGAGGACCCTCTCACTGCCCAATGTGAGTTCGATCAGGACTGGGCTGAGGAACTTGGGGATGCCAGTGGCCTGGACACCTCCCCTGACTCTGGCATGCTGTCTCCTCCTTCTGTGGCAACGGAGGAGGGAGCAAACTTTGCAACGGTGTTGCGTAGGGCGGCTGAGGCTTTACACCTCCAGTTACCTACAGTGGCTGTCAGGACTAACATCCTGACGGAAGTGCTTCAGCCGGCGGCTACCTCCTCGGAGCCACTGCTGCCTTTCAACGAGGCACTTTCTGACGTTCTTTGGGCACCTGGTCCAAGCCCACCACAGGGGCTCCTGTGGATAGGAACGTAGCCCGAGGCCATCGCCCTGCTCCAGGCGACCCCATGTTTCTCTCCCAACACCCCACCCCTGAGAGCTTGGTTGTCCAAGCCTCTGCTTCCCAGAGCGCCTTCCCTACCGCTCCCCCGGATAGGGAATCCAAAAAACTGGATCAATTTGGGAAGAAGGTTTTTACTTCCTCCAGTGCTGGCTTGCGGTCTGTCAACACCACTTGCCTCTTGGGCCGATATTCCCACTGTTTGTGGGATTCGGTGGCGCAGGTTCTGCCCCAGTGTTATGAGGAGGTCCAGACACTGCTTTCCCGCGCCATTGCGGAAGGAAGGGATGCGGCAAAGTATACCATCAGATGTGGCCTAGATACCGCCGACTCGCTGGGCAGATCGCTTGCGACGACAGTGGCGCTGCGTCGCTACGCCTGGCTGAGAACCACTGGTTTCTCGGGTGATGTCCAAAACACTCTTATGGACATGCCCTTTGATGGTGTCGGCCTTTTCGGCAACAAGGCAGACCATGCGCTGGAGCGCTTTAAGGACTCACGGGCTACAGCCAAGTTCCTGGGCCTTTCTGCTGTGCGCCCTCCGCAACAGTCTGCTTTTCGCCCCTTTCGTGGCCACGGAAGGGGCGCCCAGTCACGTCCGCTGCCCAGCCACCGGCCCGCGCAGCAGGCGTCTACGTGTGGCCGAGGATGTGGCTCCCGCCGAGGCGGGTCGGGTAACCAGCGTGCGGGTCAGGCCACCACCCCCGCCCCGTCCGCGGCCTCCAAGCCCTCCTAGTCCTTCCTTTCAGGTCCACAGCACGCCAGTAGGAGGCAGGGTCCGCCATCACCTTCCCCACTGGCGTGCCATCACTTCGGACAAGTGGGTCTTGGACATTGTCCGAAGGGGCTACTCCCTCCCCTTCGTGACCACTCCCCCAGCCATGCCACCTCAATGCCACCGCATGTCAGGGGATCACTTGGTGCTTCTTCAGAAGGAAGTTGCGGCCCTCTTGGCCAAGAGGGCCATCGAATGCGTTTTGACCCCAGAAGTAGGGCGTGGTTGTTACTCCCACTACTTCCTGGTGCCCAAAAAGGACAAGGAGGACATGCGTCCTATCTTGGACCTTCGGAACGTCAATCGCTTCCTCCGGAAGGAGAAGTTCAAGATGCTCACCCTAGCTCAGGTCTTGACTGCCCTCGACCCTGGAGACTGGTTGGTAGCGTTGGACTTGCAGGACGCTTATTTCCACATCCCCATCCTGCCGGCCCATCGGCATTACCTACGGTTCACGGTAGGCCTCGAGCATTTTCAGTTCACCGTGCTCCCCTTTGGCCTTACAAGCGCCCCTCGGGTGTTCACGAAAGTGATGGCGGTGGTCGCAGCTCATCTGCGCTGGGCAGGGGTTCCAGTCTTCCCCTACCTAGACGACTGGCTGCTGAAGGCGGGCTCGTCCCAGGCAGTCGTCTCCCACCTCCAGACTACGGCCGAACTCCTGCACTCGCTGGGGTTCTCCATCAACGTGCCGAATTCGCACCTGGTTCCTTCTCCACAGCTCCTTTTCATCGGAGCAGTTCTGGACACGACGCAGTTTCGGGTCTATCCTCCCGAACGGCGAGTCCGGGATATTCAGGCTATGATTCCGATCTTTCGGCCTCTATCCTGGGTTTCGGTACGGATGACCCTGAGGCTGCTGGGCCTCATGGCCTCCTGCATCCTGCTGGTCGATCATGCCAGATGGCGTATGCGGGCTCTGCAGTGGGACCTGAAGTTCCAGTGGGCGCAGCATCAGGGCAACCTGTCCGATCACGTCCAGATTTCGGAGGGAACTGCAAAACAGTTGCAGTGGTGGCTCTCGAACCGGCAATGGGTCTTGGGCAGATCCCTCTCCCTTCCCCAGCCAGAGCACACAGTTGTGACGGACACGTCCCTTCTGGGATGGGGCGGTCACTTAGGAGAGGCGGAGATCAGAGGCCTCTGGTCTCCGGCGGAGTCCCAGCTCCATATCAACCTTCTGGAGCTCCGGGCGATCCGACTTGCACTCAAAGCATTCCTTCCCTCTGTCAAAGGGAAAGTAGTGCAGGTGTTCACAGACACCACCGCCATGTGGTACTGCAACAAACAGGGCGGGGTGGGGTCGTGGACCCTATGTCAGGAGGCTCTGCGCCTCTGGACATGGCTGGAACATCAGGGCATATTCCTGATGGTTCAACACCTGGCAGGTTCCCTGAACGCCAGGGCGGACGAGCCTGCAGCCGCAGGTGCATGATGGATCACGAATGGCGTCTTCACTCGGAAGTGGCGCAAGGACTCTTTCTACAGTGGGGAGAGCCTTGGTTAGATCTATTCGCCACCGAAGAGAACGTGCAATGTCATCAGTTCTGCGCGTTGGAATTTCCAAGGCGGCACTCGCTCGGCGACGCTTTTCGTCGCGAGTGGAGTTGCGGTCTGTTGTACGCCTTTCCGCCTATACCACTTCTACCCAGAGTGTTGAAGAAGATTCGGCGCGACCGGGCCCAAGTCATTCTTGTGGCTCCGGACTGGGCTCGAAGAGTTTGGTATCCCGAGCTACTCAGTATGAGCGTCGATCCCCCGATCCGTCTGCCTCTTCGGGAGGATCTTCTGTCGCAGCAGCAGGGGACGGTCCTCCACCCGAACCTGTCCCGTCTCCACCTCCTTGCGTGGAGATTGAGCGGCGGCAGTTGATTCCTTTCGACTTGCCTCCCGAAGTTTGTGATGTGATTCTGGCAGCCAGGCGTCCCTCCACTAAGGTGGTATACGCCTGCAGGTGGAACAAGTTTGTGGCATGGTGCACAGCAAAGGCTGTGAATCCCCTTTCTGCCCCTCTTTCAGAGGTTCTTCTGTTCCTTCTTTCTCTGGTCCAGCAGGGTTCTGCCCTGGGTACCATCAAGGGCTATCTCTGTGCAATCTCGGCCTTCCTCAGGCTTCCTGATCAGCCCTCCCTTTTCAAGTCCCCTGTTAACAGATTCCTAAAAGGCATTACACACACCTTCCCTCCTGTTCCGTTTGTGATGCCTCAGTGGGACTTGAACTTGGTTCTTACCTTTCTCATGTGCGCTCCCTTTGAGCCTCTGCATAACTGTCCTCTTCGTCTTCTAACTCTGAAGACAGCTTTTCTGGTGGCTATCACCTCCGCTCGGCGGGTGAGTGAGCTCCAGGCTCTTTCTTGCAAGCCTCCTTTTCTGTCTGTCCATCCAGACAAGGTTGTTCTCAGGACGCGTCCGTCCTTCTTGCCAAAGGTTTTTACTGCTTTCCACATTGGGCAGACCATCACTTTGCCCACCTTCTTTCCGCATCCTTCTAGAGAGGAAGAGAGGCTCCACCGTCTGGACCCAAAACGTGCGCTTTCCTTTTATCTAAATCGCACACAACAGTTCCGGGTGGACGACCAGCTCTTTGTTGGCTACGTGGGCGCCAAAAAAGATCGGGCGGTACACAAGCGGACCATCTCCCGCTGGGTCGTCTTGTGTATCAAGGCCTGTTATTCTTTGGCTAAAAAGGAGCCCCCTGTTGGGTTGCGTGCCCATTCCACCAGGGCGACAGCCGCCACCACGGCTTTAGGACGTGGTGTCACTTTGCAGGACATTTGTCAGGCAGCTACGTGGGCCTCGTTGCACACGTTTACCAAGCATTACCTCCTTGACAGCCAAGTCCGGAGAGACGGCTTCTTTGGCCGTTCTGTCCTCCGAGACTTCCTTGTCTGATCTTTGTTTGCAGACCCACCACCGGGGTTGGTATTGCTGGGGTATCTATTCTAAGGTAAGGAATCTGTCACTAACGTGTCTCTTTCAGATGCACAAGTTACTAACTTGTGTAACGATATATCTGTAAGAGACAGTAGTTAGTGACAGATTCCTTACCGCCCCACCCATCCTCCCCGTTCTGCGAACTGATTTCTAGGGTTAAGGACATCCCTTTCAGGGCCCTAGTATTTTTTCAGACACCAATGTCAGCTTCTTGCATGGCTCTGCGTTCCTGGCGCAGAAAGTAGTCTACAGAACTGACGTCAGCGCGCATGGGCGGCGTCTAAGTACTGCCCGCGACGTCATTCCGGCGATGCCGACGACGGACGCGGAGCCGCACAACGCCGCCTACCGACACGCAAGGGTACTGCTACGCAAAACTTTCCGGATCCAGCCTGACGCCTGGGGATATTCTAAGGTAAGGAATCTGTCACTAACTACTGTCTCTTACAGATATATCGTTACACAAGTTAGTAACTTGTGCTTTATGAACCTACTTTACTTCGAGACTGCCATTCAGACAAGATCTCCACAAATTTGAGGCAAACATCTGCACTCCAATTTATCATCATTGACTATATCAGCATTTGAATCATCCTCAGGACTGAGTGGACATATTCAATGTAGCCACGTTTATACACCAGAACTTCCTGAGCCTTCAAAAACAAGAAATTCTGCAAGAGCTGAGTACAGAAGAACAGTGATCTCACCCAGGTTTAAAAAACTGATAGACTTTACCTTCTGCACTTCATCACGTAGGGCTGCGATACCTTTCCATAAATGTACACCTTACATGCACTGCTGCTTATAGAAAACGTAATTCACAAACTTTTTTTCAGGGTCCTAAGCATCAATGATTTCTGGAGGGAATTAAAAAGGTATATTTCCCAGTCAGACGACCTTTACTTCCCTGGGCACCGAATGTAATCTTCTCAAAACCTATGAGTCACCCTTCTCATGTAATCATAAGCCTTTTTTGCAACATCTGCGTGGAAGGCTGCTTTCCTTGTCTCATCACTTCAGAGCGAAGCTTTAGATGAGCCCTATGCTTTCTTCCCTAAGAATAAGGTGGCCATACAAACGTATCCGGGATTACTTTCCAAGATCGCCTCCGACTTCCATGTTAACCTGTCCATTTCATTACCATCCTTTTTTGGGGGGAGGGATAAATCACCTACTCCAGTAGATAGATAACTCTGTACATGAGACGTTAAGCAAGTATTGAAATTCTGTCATAAGGAAAAACAGTTAAGGTAGACTAACCATTTGTTTGTCAGGTGAGGGCCTGCATTTTATTATGCTACCGGAAAGCTAACACAACGGCTTATCAAAAGTCCATTCTACTATAGGCAGAGTTGCATCTAGCACTTAATTAAGAAAAATCCCCTTTAGGTAAATCTGCAAAGCAACCACCTAGAAGTCTGTTCATTCTTTCATAAGCCAATACTGTCTCAATTTAGACAATTTAAAAAAATAAATGACATTTGGCCAATGTAGCTTCAGGTAAGCGACCTTATACATTAATTGAAAAAAATTAGTTATTGTAAAAAACAACAAATAGCATTCATAAAAAGTTTAAAATGCTTTACAAAAAGGTGCTTTGGAATCCTGTGTGTGGGCATGACTATTCTAGGTATAGAATGTCAGTGGCGATTCCTCTAGAGGAGAGTAACTCTTCATCCTTGTTTTGGAATTGATATTAATGTTTTTGCTGACATACGTTGTAAAGTTTGTAGTTTCATTGTGTGCTATTAGGGTTTTCCTAACAAAGGATGTGCCCTAGTATTTGTGACCATGTGAGAATAAGATGAATGTTAGTAGATTGGTAATAACTTGTTGGTCTTGTCTCGGGTAATGTATTCATGAACGACCCTAATATTCTGTTCATCACTGGATATATTCATGGTGTTGCCTAGTAGTAGGTTTTAAGAACGAGGTTAGGTTTTTTCAACTAATTTTGCTAAGTTGAGAGTAGAAATCTTGTCTTGGACGCATTGAGACTAAGCCATGTTTGATTCAGCCTGGCATTCGTCTTAGAAAATACCTCCTGTAAGACCTGGAGGTCTCTCTGAGCAGTTGTAAATTCTAGCATACCTTCAGGTGTCATCCACTGTTCCACCAGTGCCTTCAACCTTTGGTGTAACAGTTACTCAAAAATGTTAAAATTAGATATGGTATTCTCCACAGCTGCCTGTTACTGAATTTGAGAAGACATCACACTGGCAGACCTTTCTTTCCTATAATACTTGCAAACCATTTACTTGTAGATTTTAACATCCCAACCTCAATTCCCGAAAAGAGGGTGAGACATCAGCGTCAAATGTATCTGATAAATCAAGCTTCAGTCATGCCTATTTTCAGCTAAATAACAAACATACTTATGCGTCGTGTGCAGGTTTCAACTCCAACAGGTTTGGACAGCCCAGAACAACGATCCTTCCGTGAGCGGCAGAAATACTTTGAAATTGATGTTAAGCAGCAGTCGTCCGAGAAACCACCCAAACGTGTGTCCCTTGTTGGAGAAGATGACCTCAAGAAAATGAAGGAAGAAGAAGGTGAGCGGATGTAGAGGGATGACCATTTAACTCACTGGGGCAGTCTGATCTGAGAGTAGGTGATATCCCGCTGTCTCCTGTAGTAAGGCAGACCATTCTAGTGAGAAGCATTGGGTCCTTGCATTTCACATTACAAGGCTGGGGAGCGTAGGGAAGCTTATTCAGACATGATAGGAGAAACTCGTGGCCCAGTGGTGGTCGAATGAGTCCTGGCTTTTGGAAGTAAAAGGAGTTACTCCAGCATGTAGTGGAATTGGTGGAAATGACTTGAGATGCCAGTAATGAATTTTCACTAATGATTGCTAACCACAAGCTTGCTTCTACCCTTTTCAGATGATCAGGGAGTTGGGGGGGGGGGGGCTGAGACTTGGTTGTGCAAGCCCTTTTGGATGTCAGCCTTTGCTGACTTATTAGCTCTTTCCACTATATTATTGAATCTCAGCATTAAGCCATGCCTCATAAGTCATTTGAATGTCTGTGCCGTCCAAGATTATGGGACTACGTTTATTTTTTCTCTTGCTGTAGAGGTTAGTGCTTCTTCTCACTGTTGCTTGCAAGCATCGCTGTTTAAGTGCTGTCATTTACCCTAAATATATGGACCACTCAGTAGTTAAACACTCATTTTTGTTTACTGTCCTGTTATTCAGTTTGTGTCTCCCTTACTATGTCACTTTTTCTTAAAGCTCGGAAACTGCAACAGAAGAGGCAGATGCTCCTGCATGAGGTGGACGAGGAGGATGAGGAAGATGCAGTGAAGAAAATGGCCGACATGAGCAGTCAGTCCACTGTCTACATAGAGGGGGTTGAATACAAGATCGAGAGGATAGACGGGAGGAACCAGCCTTCGCCTCTGACCGGGTAAGAAGTTTTGTTCTCCAATGATTTTGTAGTCCCTGCTGCATGCTATTTTCCCGAGGCGTCTAATGATGTTTTGGCCTTCCATGTGTTCATAATATCCCTGATACAATGTACTTCTCCTGTATTTCTTTGTTATTAGAATTTACAAGTATAGCTAAATAATAGGATGAAATGGACTTTATTTTCAGAATGTCGCGAGTTGATGGGCGTGGCGACTCGCAAAGAAACTCTCTGGATGAGAGTTTGAAGTCCAACGAGAGGCCAGACTCCATGACTGGGTATGTGGACATTGTTTAAACTGGCTGCCTTTCAGATGCAACTGTTAGCGCACACTCCCCAATTGATTCCAGTTGCACATCTCTTGGGACACTAAAAGTCAGAACCACACTCCACACTGAATCCTGTGTCCCCTCTTGTGCTCGATGCAATGCCGAGAACTAGATCTTGCGGTGTTTTTCCAGTAATCTTTCGTTTCAGGGCAGCATGCCAAATGATTTTTCACCTCTAGTCTCGGGTAGCTCTGCAGGGCCTTTCTTTGGTTTCTGTCCGCTGTAGGATGAGGGAGCATTTCCCAGTCTAATTCGATAACCCTTTGCTCATGTTGCAGTGCATTGTCCCGCATTGACTCCAGCTTCGTCGCTGTGGGTAGCAGTGCAGTGTCCCATAGTGATAAGTCAACTCTCGGCTCAAGTACTGTCATGCTGATTCTAATCAAGTTTCTAGGGTAGCAGCGCACCATCCCACACTCATTCCACCCATATCCACTACCGTAGTACTAATTGTGTTCTTGACTTCCACAGGCTGACTCCAGTTTACCCAGGAAGTGTAGATGCCATTGCTCCTATCAGGACAGCAAAGGCTGAGCGACGATACCAGGATAGAGTCAGAATGCAGAGCCCGGAGTTGCTGACCCCCCAGGAAAAGGACCTTTCCCCGGCAGAGCGTCGTGCCCTAGAGGCAGAGAAGAGAGCCATGTGGAGAGCAGCGAGGTAAGATTTATAGGACGATGAGAGCAGATGCTGCCCTGTGTGCTCTGCAATGAGACCCATGAGGCAATGTGGACAAAATGCAATCACTAAAAGGACACAAAATCTACAAACCATTTAATTCATTTGTTTTAAATTAAGATAACCCTTGCTCCTCTGTGGGCTGTGTAGCCGATTTTCAAAGGACCAGCATTCTGTGTAAAAGTAGGGTTGTTACTAAGACAGCCTTAACCAGACCTCTTACTTGAAAGAATATGGACAAAATATGATGTCCAAAAGACCGACATCTTGGCCAATGTTAAGTGATCACTCAGGGTTTTTTTTTTTGTGTTCTATAGAATTGTGGGTCTTGCACTTCCTGACCCCTAAGGTGTATTTTAAATATTTAGAGTTTGCCATTTGGCTAAAAATAAAGTCTTTATGAAATCATCAAATGTAGCTGTCTGTAGCCTTTTAATGACAGCATGTACCCGTTTCTTATTTCTACAGTAAGGTCACTCAGAGTGTGGGAGTACAGCTCCTAGGCAAACACTGCTAGTTCATGGGCTTCACATGGGCTCCAAGGATGTTTCTATATTAAGGACCCATGTGTGTGAGTTGATAAGACCTATTTAAAATGAGTGAATGTTTGCTTAGCCTCTTTAAATGTATTTTATTGGGCTCCCCATAGGTGTGAACTGACATGAATCACCTGCCGTCTTTTGTGTAGGTTTGTGCGATACATATGCCACTTCCATACATATATGCCTTTGCTTGTTGGTTTAGGCTTTGTTTTGGAGCCATAACCTCTTCACATCTTTATGAAATTTGGCTGCATTGCCTCTGTATGTTTCTTGTGATCCTTGTATTTCCCTAGTCAGCTTGACAAACATCCACACCCACTGGAGATATTTTTTTTGCTTTGTGTTGACAACCAAACTGTGCTCTGATGTCAGAAGGACACCCTACGTGCACCCTGCTTTTGTGTAAGAGACTACCACTAGCTAAACACAACCTATGTTGGTAGTGCCTGGTGATTTAAATTGGGGGGTTGTCTCCCCTGTGAAATATCCAGTCTTTATAACTGGGGTCGTTTGCTTTCATTATGTCTGGGACATGTATGAAACATGCCTGCTGAAACCTTGGGACTCATAGAGTTAACAATGGACTGGTGAGTGCATGTATGTGTGGACTCTCTTGTGCTGGCTTGGTGGTGTCCCTCGCAGACATCTGAGCGTGCAAGTACACTCTCCCTCTTACCTTCTTCTTCCCTGACTTGTTTACTTGGTGAATGGACGAGGTAGGTTTGCCGTTCTTGGTGAAACTCACCCTTTCACTCCCATTCCCTTTGTTGTGGCCATCTCTTTTGGCAATAGGACAGTTGGTTAGGAGCCTGGGAAATCTACCCAGTAACAGAAAGGTCCTCAAGGATTAGAGGAGCCCACAAGCATTTGAATGTTTGTAAACCTCTGGTTCTTTCTGACAGCCCTCTTAAAGCACCAGAGAAGCTTAAGTACTGGGCATCTCAGCCAGTACTTTATTCACAGTCACGACTCATCATGTGGAAGCGTGTACATTCAGACACACTTCTGTACAAGGGGTTGAATGTCTACCAAATGCTTTCCTCTTTCCAGAAGTTCTTGGGAAAGCCTGGTTAGTTACCTTGTTAGTGTGAACTAGGGAAAGCAAGAAGGCCTACCTGCCTCTCTTACAGTGGAACTGTACCAGCCAAGAGGAATGACCTGACTTCCAAGGAAGATCCGCATAATCCCAGCTGACTGAAAGATCCTGCATGAGGACATCTTGACTTGCTGAGGCAGCCAAGCAGCTATGATGTCGTGCAGCACTTGCACACTTTCTCTTCAGTAAATATCTTAGCACCATTCAGTATACACACCATTCTGCAAATTCTGTAACCATAATGTGTGGCACCAGAGTCACGGGTGCTTTACGGTGTGGTGTGTTGTATGCACACTACAACCACATGTTTATTATATCTTGTAGCCCTGAAGAAGTCGTGGGTAATTCCATATATGACGAAACACATGCTGGATGGGCAAAAGAAGTTTAAGAAAATAAAGAATCCGGAAGGAACTTGTGTGCATTAATTTTTCTACATGGACTTTAATATGATCTAGCGTGTGCTCAGGGTCTTGGCTTATACCAATACAAAGATCCTCCAGATCTGATTTCAAGGAGTCAGGGTGATTCCTCCTTCCCGTGGAGCACCGCAACTTACAAAGAGGCTTGTTATTAGCTCGTGAATAGTGAGCGACAGATTTAGCCTTGTATATGTTCACCCAATCTTTTGATTTATACTGTTAATAAATGGATGCTATAAATAATCATACAGTTACAAAGAACTCCTGATTGAAGCCTTTTGGCAGTCTGTCTTTCTGTATTTGTAAAGTTGTGTGCCCCAGTGGAATCATCTAGGGGATTTATTACGGGGCAGATACATTTGACTCGTGCAGATACATTTGACTCGTTCTCTCGCCACATCTTTGGGTTTATCAAGGACGCTGCTACTGAGTGTGAGAAATAAAGTTCTGCCTTCCACAGGGATCTCTCTGATAATTTAAAGACAAACAAGAATTTAGGTATGTTGGACTTGTGATGATTCCAAAACAGCCCTTCTATTAAGATCAGGTGTTCGCAAATAAACCAGTTCTACTCTTGAATAGACCTGTACAAGCCACAAGGTTCTGAGAACCTAATCATAGGCCATGAGATGAGGAAGTGATTGGCAACGTGAACATACAACAGAAACATGTAAAAAAAAAAAAGAAAAGCAAAACATACCAGGAGCAATAGTGCTACATCACCTATAAAATCACAAGTTGGGTTAGGTGCTTATTTGGTCCAATTTGATCACTCCTTACAGAAATGCATCTTGCTCAAACTATACCAGTAAACCAGGCTTGGACTGGCCAGGCTTTGAACTTCCATTGACCTTCCAGCTTCTACTCATTGTGCTCACACTCCGATCAGCTTTGAATGCTCTTCCAAGGTTCATGGTGATTTTTGCTGTACAATTTCCTGGTTTTGATTTGTGTTTGCAGGTTGACTTACTCATTTCTCTTACTATACCTCCGTCTTCTTGATGCTGTGAGCCAGATGTTGTACAGCTTGTGATGCATTCTTTCCTCCCTGCCTGCTTCTGCCTTCATTGTCTCTTTCCAAATTAACTTGTCATAATATGACACCTGTTCTTTCTCCCTCTTTTCTCACCCGCTGTGATGTTTGCTTTCGTCATCTCCTGCTGCCGCCCACCTCTTCCTCCTTCGCTTCTTGTTCCTTCTTCGGTCCAGCACTTTGGAAGAGAGTATTAAACAGTATGAGCAGGATTTGGCCAGGAAGCTGTACCAGTCGCGGCAGCGCGTGCCTGCGCCAGTTCAGGCATCAAGTCCAGCACAGACTCCCATCCCAGGAGCAGCTGTGCCAGCAGGCCATTCCAGGTGTGCATAGTGCCACTTCACCACACCTGCTGCATGCAGAGCAGGTTTAGAGCGCATGCAGTTCCTATGCCCATCATGTATTCTTGCAGTATCCATATAGGTAATGTTAGTGCGGGGCAGGGGGGATTCCACATCCGCCATGCCCCTTTTGTTTCAATTACTATTCAGCATATATCGGTGTTCTTGGTCTGTATGAGTGCCATGTTTTGGAGGGCTTCTCGCATGTCTGCACTGGCCTCTTGTTTCTCCTGCAAGCTTCTACAGTTTTCACCATTCTAGGTGCTCGAGTAGAGAAGTCACGTGTTATTTCATTCACTTCCATGTGTGCCTGATTTGTGTGCACATCTCACCCACTCTCATTCTCCATATATTTTGTATTTAGGAATAAAGCTGCATGTTCACGTGATATTTTCTGTTGTAATGTATGTTTTTTACAGGTTTACCTGTAGGCATCTTCTTTCCTGCAGCCTCCCTCCTTGAAACCTGCAGAATGGATTGGTTATAAATTGTTGATTTTATTTGCAATGTGTAGAACCTATGTAAAGAAAGAGCGTCACTGTAAATGATCTAGGATAACATTTTTGTATCAAGATGTCAAGTAACTTCTCTCAATGGAACGAGGATTAGCTGGTCCTCACAGATTTTGGTTTATTTTTTAGCCCTTCGGTTAGTACAGTTATGTGATTGGAATTCCATACACTGGGAATCTGTAGCTTAGAGCAGTAGTTTGAGGACACCTTATTGACCTGCATGCTGAGGGGATATTTTTTTATGGGAATGAAGCAGTATATCCTGAACCCTTTCTCACTTTTAACTCACTTGGCTCTTGGCTTTCTTCTTCAAAAATAGGTATATTTCCTTGTCTTCCAATGATGCAAACAGCTTTCATTAATCCTCTATGCCATCTTGGATACCTTCTCCTATCAATAACTTAATATTTTGCTGAGTGAACCTATTGTATTTTAACATACTGTGCATCATTTTTTTTTGTTTGGGTCATGCTCGTGGTGCATGCAGGTAGCAGCATATAAAAAGATACAGAACGGCTACTGCAAAGCTCTCAAATCTCATCCTGAAACACTCTTTCTCGAATACTATTTTTGCATTAACAAGGGTACATTAATTAATGACCTTATCTTCACCTTTCGTCGTGCTCAGTGGAGAAAGGCCCTATCCTCAGTTCTCAAACCCACCACCACCAAGAAAATACCTCACGGTCACAAACTAACTATTTCACCCTCCCCTTTTTACAAGGCAGAAGCGACTATCTCCATCTAAAATACTGGCATAGTGTTCATTCAGTCTTCTAACCACAACCTGGAACTTTTTGACAATGTCTTCCCTTTCCTCAAGGACAAACTCAACACCTATCCCAACTACCTACGGATCCCCCTCCCAATAACATACACTGACCATCCATTCCTATCCACTCGTCCTCCTACTGCTCGCCCCGGACTGTTGCCCACACTACCATACCTGATGTCTCATCATCTCAGAACAGTACCCCCACTCGGATTGGCCGACCATTCCTCCAACGCTCATCTAGTCAACCCTCATATCCAACCTAATAACGAAATAATTCACAACACGGCTCCCTCTCAGCTTGGGATACACAGCTCCCCCAGTCAGCGAACCACTATCACTACACATGCAGGGGCTCCCACAAACCACATGTCTCCTACTTCCTCAGCCTTTACATGCTCCTTCTCTGACATCAATACTTCTGAACAGCAGCCTCTCAACATTCTCTCCACCTCTTGTCTCCACGACCTCTCCGCGTCCCCTCACTCCTCATCACATTACGGTGTCTGACCATAATCCCATCACCTTAGGTAGGGATACTTCTAAGACTACTAACTATTGCTCCAAACCAAAGAACCCCTCTGTCACATAATATATTTTAGATAACTCCCCTCCCCCATCACTACTCTGCCGTAACACCACCCACAATAATACCCCAATACTCTATTCTACACTGGATACTATACAATCTGATATACAGTTGTTGCGGGCTGATATCCTTAGTCTTCTACGCATCACCTCTAATCTAGAACTCAATATGTCAAACCTTTCGATCTACCCCCAGCACTGTAATCTTCCCTCTCCCACTCCCACAGTTAGTGGTGCATACTCCAGATCTCAACCTAGATGGAGATGCAAACCTAATCTAGACCATTCCACCCGACCCAACAGGCTTGTCAAATACCTTTCGACCACAGATATCCTCTCCCTTCTCTTGCTTTATGATCCCGCCCACCACGTCCCACCTCCAGTTAGGATTCAAACCATTATCACCCATCCGCAAAGGATACCATATACCAAACCCAGACTCCTCAATAAATCTAACCTCAAACTTGTCCCCATCTCACACTCTTCTACTACCAAAACCAACCTAAAATGCTCACTACGCAACTGCAGATCAGCAGTAAAACACGCGGCCGATATTACTCAACTTGGACCTGGATCTACTAATTCTCACTGAAACTTGGCTAAATGATTCCTCTTCTACTATACTAGACATCCTGGTTCCACCCAGTTACTCTATCATCCGTCAAGATCGCGCTATCCGTCTTGGGGGCGGTATTGCTTGTATTTATCGATCAAACCTCTCTGTCAAACAATCATCTTCCTCTCCAACATCTGGCTGTGAATATATGATGATCAATATCTCTACCAAAGACAACTCCACCTGCGCTCTGCACACTTTCTACCATCTCCCAGGTGATAATCTTACCTTCATTGAACAAATCATGGAGATCATCTCCACCAACCTTACCCCATACAACAACCAGATTTTCCTGGGTGACTTCAACATTCACTGGAATGACACTAAGGATCCACTAGTGAATTGTTTTAAGGCTTTCCTCCAGGACCTCAACCTGACCCAAGTCTGTAATCGTCCTACTCATATAAAAGGGGCCATCTTAGACTTAATCATAGCCAAGGAAAATACCATACTATTGGATTCTATTTCACCCTGCGACTGGACCGATCATCACTGCATCACCTTCTCCATTGTTGTAAAGGCAACCATCCACAAAGGCCAGCCTGTGAAAGCAAAACATTGGATCAGAAACACTCTCAATCCAGACATATCTGCCACCAGCCTTAACCTCCTGTCTTCTCCCACTGATATGGTTGATGCTTAAGATCTCACTAAGCACTACCTTAGCTCTATGTCTAACATCATGGACTCCATTGCCCCCACACAACTAAAGAGAGTCCCGATAAGTAAAGCCAATACCTGGTTCAACTGTAGCCTTAATGAGGAACGCCGTGCCCTTAGACTTGCAGAAAGAGTGTGGAGACAGACCCCATCTCTTTCAAACCTTAAACTGTTGCTTAAAAAAAGAAGGAACTACAATAGGTGCATCAGAAGTGCCAAATCATCATTTTTCCGTCAGCAACTGGACACAGCCTTCAACCGTCCAAAAAACTCTTTGAACTAGTGAAACAACAAACTAATGGAAAGCGTAAATCCTCCACATCTGACACTACAACCCTAACTAATTGTCAAACATTTTCCTTCTTTTTTTCTGATAAAACTAAGTCAATTGACAATGAGCTCCGCATTGCTGTGAATTGTTTACCGCCTGAAACCCAGTCACAATGCACCTCCACCTCGCAGGAAATTTGTCCTAGCCACCTTCTCTTTAAACCTAAAAACAATGCCTCGTGGTCCATCTTTCAGACATTTGAGGACTCCGACATCTCAAAACTACTGTCTTCCACTAAACTTTCCAACCACTTCAATGACCCTCTCCCCTCCAAATTCCTCAATGAAACTTCACACCTCCTGATACCCCTATGGACCCGAATTATCAACGCCTCTTACGCAAGGCACCATGCCGGAATGTCTAAAAAGGGGACAAGTCACACCTATACTAAAAAAGCCAGACGCGAACCTCTCTGATCCCAACAATTTTCGCCCCATTTCGAGCATCCCAACCTTAGCCAAGCTCCTGGAAAAATGTGTTCATCAACAATTCTGCAATCACATTGACCAGCACCAACTCCTCAACCACTGCCAATCTGGTTTCAGACCAGGTCACAGTACTAAAACAGCCATGGTCCACATTGTCGATGATGCTTTACGCTTTCTGGATCATAATGAATCCTGTCTTTTAATCCTTCTTGACCTATCATCCGCGTTTGACACAGTCAAACATGAAACCCTCCTGAACCTCTTAGAACTTAGGATGGGTCTCTCTGGTACTGTCTTAAAATGGTTCTGCTCATTCCTACAAAACAGATCTCAACGAGTCTTAATCAATCATGACTTATCCGATCAGACACCTGTCACTATCGGCGTTCCCCAAGGTTCTTCACTTTCGCCCACCCTGTTTAATCTTTACATGGAACCCCTGACTGAAATCCTCAAACACTCCAACATCTCCTACCATATGTACGCTGATGATACGCAATTGTACATGAAGATTACCTCTCCTAACGACATCAGCACTCTTTATAACATCTTGAACAAAACTCAACACTGGTTAACACTTAACCATCTCAAACTTAACGCCCTCAAAACTGAATTCCTATTAATCTCTCCTCCCAACACCACCTCTAACATCAAAGACTGGCTCCCACTACTCACCGCCTTGAACTGTACCCCACATATTGTTGATTCAGCAAAATCCCTAGGAATAACACTAGACAACAACCTCTCCATGATGAATCACATCAGCTCCACAACCAGAGCGGCCAATTTCCATCTCCACATCTTAAGAAAACTAAAGCCTTTCCTGCCCAATGCAGATCTCAAGATGTCGGTTCAGGCTCTTGTGATCTCCAAACTTGACTATGGGAATGCTACCCTCGTTGGCCTACCGAAAATAAAACTAGCACCGTTGAGGGCTACCCTCCATGCTGCTGCACGGCTCATCACAGGCGTAAAGAAAAATGATCACATCACCCCAGCCCTCCACTCTCTGAACTGGCTACCTTATGAATCTAGGATCCACCTGCATGACATACAAAGCCATCCACCACAACACTCCTCGCTACCTGGCTCAGAAACTGGTGCTATCCGGAAGGAATAGAGCTTCTCGTAGTACATGCTCCCTACTGCTGAAACCCCCAAAATTTCACAAAAAGAAAACCTATAAGAGATCTTTCTCTGGAATTGCCCCAAGAATTTGGAACTCTCTTCCCCCAGAGATCAGGACCATCCCTTCATTCGTTCTTTTCAAAAACGAAGTTAAAATGAGACTGCTGAATAATGTCCTTCCTATCTGAGGCGACTATCCATGCCAATTTGATTTCTTTGCTGGTGTTTTCAATATGTCTCTTTGTATTATCTTTTCATGCTGTATTTTCTATATTTTGCTCCTTGTATATTTAAAGCTATTTATTATTTGTACAGCGCTCTGACAACATTTTGGTCATGTTCGTGCTTTATAAAACTTTATAAATAAAAAAATAAATAAAATAAATAAATATAAAAAGATACAGAACTGATACTGCATTAGCATGAGATAAATAATTTTGACTTGGTACAAAGCTCCCAATGCAAAATGTCAAGTTATACCCTGAAACCAAAGTTTACTGCTATTGGCAGAGCTAAGCATTGGAGAGAAATCTGGGGAAAAGGGATGCAACTTGTAAACTTGAAGCAAGATTGGAACGTTCGGTGGGTTTGTCACAGTAAACCAAGAGAAGGCAGCAAAGGTGACTGGTGATCATTTTAACTAAGAATCTTTGTCTTGAATTTGAAAGTTGCTAGAAGATAAGACTCTGAAAATGCAAAGAGACTCACAGTAAATTGAGAGTTTGTGGGGAATGACTAGTTGAAATTATCTAAAACAGGCGGCACTGTTGTATTTTATAGTAAAGGAGCTACCATGCAGTTGCACCAGTGACATACTTGTTGTAAACCAGCACTGAGTTTAAAAGCTGCCAAAAAACCAAAACAAGCAAAAATAATGTTGAAGAGCCGCTTAAAGCTCAGCTGGTATGCTACTGCAAGTGAAATGGGAACGCTGTGGCTGCAGCTCCACAAACCTAAATCAATCATGCTCAGTCCTAAAGCTACTGTGGTCCGAGAGCAGGCACAGTGGCACATTTAAAGGCTCTGACAGACCCACACATAACTAGCGAGCTCTGTTTGGATGTTACTTCAGCCCAGCTGTCTGAATTTTAGAAAATGTAGTTGTCAACTTCATGGCAGTTTGTACCACTCCTTTAAGAATCATCAAGTTTAGATTCTATTTGTATAGCTTCATCCATCACTGCTTCAGTGAGCTTTAAACATTCAGTCCGTATTTGCAACTGGCATTACTTGTCTTCCACAGAATAGGCTTTTCAAAGCAAGGTTGGTGATCTAGCCCTGAAATGCTTGCCCCAGGGAGGGGTATACGGAGGATTCCATCGGTTTATGAAAAGAAAAGCACATCTAAAAGTAGAAATAAAATTAAGTGGCACATCAAGTTAGTCCGATCTGGCAGTGTCCGATAAGTAAGAGAAATCCTAGCTGTGGGTGTTTGGCTGTGGGTCTTCTATGAAGCAAGGTTAGTAGCCTGGGAACACTGCAGCTAAAGCAAGCCACTGACAGGATATTTTGATGGGAATGACCTCCGCTGGTGTAGTAAGGGCATTGGTGCATCCATTTGTTATTTCTGCACATAGGGAAAAAGAAACCGGTATTGGCAAGGCCAACACGTCTAGCCTGCATGCCTCTACTACCAAGAGTGGACACATGGTGGTAGATGAGTGCCCTGCATATGAAGTCATGAAGCTGAAAATGACAGAGCTGTATTTCTGTCGATATAAAAGAAAGTGATTGGTGGTGTATCTTTCTGCGATATGCCGGGCCCTGTACTATAGCAATTTCTTTATCTACTGGAAATCGATATCTAAGGCTGTCTGTAGCCAGAAGCTAAAAAAAAAAACAAGCATTGGCAAAGTCAGTAGATCTCAACAATGCCAGAGCTATTGGCTTTGTCAATGTCTTTTAGCCCTGTTGTAGTGCAGCACGGCTGTTGTTCAGAATGACAAAGTCATGGAAAAAAAGTGCTGTGACGCTAGCAGTGTCAAAGCACTTTTTTGTCTAGCAGGAGGGGCGGGATAAGCAGCACAATACGGGGGTCGTGGCTAGAAGCACAACACGAGAGGAAGTAGAGGGCGGGTGGGCAGAAGGTTAAAAAAAAAAAAAAGCATTATGACGTGGCCAGCAGTGTCTGCGTTGTAGCGCTTTCTTTTCTTATATTGGTGAGACAACGGGAGTGAGGGGCAACACATGGAAAATGGGTGGGAGGGAAGAAGCCAATATAACAATGGGTGGGAGGGAGCAGATGGAGAGGGGAAAAGCCAAATACGAACGAGGGCAAGTGGGGGGGGGGGAGAGCATGAAATAGGCGGGTTGAAAAAAAGAATTGAACAGGGGCAGAAGGTGGGATGGCAAAGCAGCAGCATGGACGGGGATGTGGGAGAAGGGCTCCCTCCTATGGATTTCTTGAAACCAAAAAAAAAGTTCCAAACATTGGAGCAGCGGAAGGGCACAAGTATTTGGTCCATGCTCCATTGGAGGGCCAAACACAAGAAAAGGACATGACGCATGCATGCCTTGATAAACTGGAACGAAGCAAATTAGGAAACTGAAGCTAACCAGTGGTGAGCTATAGGCAGGCTGTAAGTCCACTGTGTGTAAACAAAATGTCTCAGACAGCGCATGCGCTGTCTAGCCAAGACCTACAAATGTGCCCAGAGCTGGAGGTGCTCTCGAATAATTGCATCCTTTCCCCTTCAGGTGCCTTTGCTGCACGAAGCCCTTTCTTTTCAAAGTACTAACAAACTCCAGCAAGTAAACACTTAATCCACTCAAGTCTGTTATTAAATCCATCCAAAGTCAAGGTTTATTTAGTTGCCAGTTAGCTCCAATGTTATTTTATATACACATAAATATATATATTTTTTTAGCCAACACATTTCACAGTATATTGCGCCTCCTTTAAGGTCTACATATCAGTTGTGGAGCTTTTTTTAATCCCCTCAAATAAAGCGCTCTGTATTGAGCATCCGTATTCATGTATGAGCCCTGGGATAATGCCATTGCATTTGAAGAAGACATGTTTGTGTGAATGTGAGGAGGTAAATGCATGAATCTGTTTGTCTACCTCTTCAGTTGTGTACTGCATATGGTTATTGAAAGCCTGTGGTTTGGAAGTTCTCTTCTCTGGTGATCTGAGAATCCTCTCCCTGCCAAGGGAACCTTGTCTCAAACACACAAGTGTAATGACACTTTTGCAACAAACATATGAAGGTCAACGCCATGAGATGCATCACCTACACAATGTGTGGGTTGTGTCCTGGTTGGAAAATATAAAGATGTGCTTTTATTGAACCAGCCTCCATTCACATAATTTGCTATTGCCTTTTAAATACATAATTGATGTTGTGCTCCTTGAAGGTGAATCACTGCCTTTGAGATAGTGGGAAGGTAGGAGGTGCGAGCTACTGTATTATTCTGCATATTTCTGGAAATATGAAAATCTGTCTCTCTTTGTAGGATGAAGTCTCTAGAACAGGATGCCCTGAAAGCCCAGATGGTAATAGCCAAATCGAAAGAGGGCCGCAAACGAAGTACGCTGGACCAGCTTGCCGAGTTTCCTTCCCCAGCACCCACACCATCACCGACTCCACTGGAAGGTATGATATTAGTTGAATTGAGTAGTCCAATACCTGGAGCTCAAATTACATCTGTGTCTCCTTTTGGGAAAATATATTTATTCCTATTTACAGATGACTGTAATGTCAACCATTTGCAGTTTCATACACAATACGATGCAGAGTGGGTGAAAAGTGTAGTAATGCTAACTACATGTCCTTAAAAAGACCAGAAGTTTAAATTAACTAAATTCACTGAAACATCGTCGCTCACTCACTCAGCTTGCTGCTGCTTCAAACACTCCTGTAGTATTGCTGTATCTGAAAGAGACACGTTAGTGACAGATTCCTTACCTTAGAATATCCCCAGGCGTCAGGCTGGATCCGGAAAGTTTTGCGTAGCAGTACCCTTGCGCGTCGGTAGGCGGCGTCGTGCGGCTCCGCGTCCGTCGTCGGCGTCGTGATCGCCGGGATGACGTCGCGGGCAGTACTTAGGCGCCGCCCCTGCGCGCTGACGTCAGTTCTTCTTTTTCCGCGCCAGCAAGCGCAGATCCGGGAAGAGCAGTGCCCTGGTCAATTTTTGACCATACTTTTTGGTGATTTTTTCACTGTTTTTTCCAAATTAAAGGTGTCGTAGGGATGCCCGGCTTCAAGCGATGCGGCGCCTGTGCGCGGATGATGTCCGTCACCGACCCGCATTGGGAGTGTCTCTTCTGCCTCGGCCGAGGCCACGACACCGAGTCTTGTCCCGAATGCCAGGCCCTCAACCCGAAAGCTTTGCGAGAGCGGTCTCGAAAGCTCCTCGAGGCCCGGCATTCGGCTCCACGGAGGCCCCGGTCGCGTGAGAGGTCCAGGGGTCGCTCGCGGAGTGCACACCGGTCGTCGGCGTCGAAGTCTTCTTCGTCCGGTAAGTCCTAAGCACAAGAAGTCCAAGAAGCATCGTCGCTCTCGGACTTCGCCTCGCCGGTCTCGCGACTCGGCTGAGGCTCCTCCCGGCACCGTCCCGCCCCGCGGCCCCGGACTTGCCTGTGGAGTCGCCCCCGCCATACCCGCCCTTCCCGGGTTCGGGGGCGGATCCGGCCAAGGTACAGGAGTTCCTGTCGGCCATGGCCCGCCTCTTCGGGCCTTCGGGCCCCTCCGGAGCGCCTTCGGGCCCCGCGGGCCCTGATGGGGTTGCTCCGGCGTCGCCGGCGGCTCCGGCCCCGGCGTCGCCCGTGCCTCCAGCCTCGATCCCGGCTCCGGCTTCGGCCCCGGCCTCGATCCCGGCTCCACAACCCCCATCGACGCCGGTCGACCTCACGACACCCTCCGCCGGCGCCGATGTCTCCGGTGCCGTTCTCGACGCCGCCCTGGGCTCCGGGCGGCGTCGTCCCCCAGTTCCTTCCGGCTCCGGACATGGACCCGGAGCGACGTCGCTCGACGCCGGCTCCGGCGCCGATGGGACCTTGGGTCCCAACTGTCCCTCCGCCTCCTTATTTTGAACCTGAGGAGGACCAGTTGGACTGGGAGGGGTCTGATGACCCTCTGACGCGCAACTGTCAGTATGATGAGGACTGGACAGAGTGTCTAGGGGAGGCCAGTGGTCTGGATACTTCCCCTGACACTGGCATGCTGTCTCCTCCCGTGGCTACGGAGGAGGGGGCCAATTTTGGTACGGTGTTGCGTAGGGCTGCTGGGGCCTTACGTCTCCAGCTCCCTACTTTGACGGTCAAGCCTAACATCTTGACAGAGGTGCTTCAGCCGGCAGCCTCCTCTGCGGAGACTGTGCTGCCGTTTAACGACGCCCTCACTGACGTTCTTTGGGCGCCTGGTCCAAGCCCAACACAGGGGCTCCTGTGGATCGGAACGTGTCACGACGCCATCGCCCTGCTCCGGGCGACCCCCTGTTTCTTTCTGTCCACCCCACTCCTGAGAGCTTGGTTGTCCAAGCCTCCGCTTCCCAAACCGCCTTCCCTACCGCTCCTCCGGATAGGGAATCCAAACGCCTGGATCAGTTTGGGAAGAAAGGTTTTTCTTCCTCCAGTGCTGGCTTGCGGTCCGTTAACACCGCTTGTCTTTTGGGCCGATATACCCACTCCCTGTGGGATTCGGTGGCGGATGTTTTGCCCCAGTGCCCTGAGGAGGTCCAGGCACTGCTTTCCCGCGCCATTGCGGAAGGAAGAGATGCGGCCAAATACACTATCCGTTGTGGCCTTGACACCGCCGACTCGCTGGGCAGGTCTATTGCAACGACGGTGGCGCTCCGACGCCACGCCTGGCTGAGAACCACTGGTTTTTCAGGGGATGTCCAGAATACTCTCATGGACATGCCCTTTGATGGAGTCGGTCTTTTTGGGTCCAAAGCAGACCATGCGTTGGAGCGCTTTAAGGACTCACGGGCTACTGCCAAGTCCCTGGGCCTTTCTGCTACACGCCCTCCGCTGCCTTCTGCTTTTCGCCCCTATCGTGGCCACGGTAGGGGCGCCCTTCACGTCAGCAGCCCAGCCACCGGCCCGCGCAGCAGGCGTCTTCGCGTGGCCGAGGACGTGGATTCCGCCGTGGCGGATCGGGCAACCAGCGTGCGGGTCAGGCCACCACCTCCAACCCGTCCGCGGCCTCCAAGCCCTCCTAGTCCCTCCTTTCAGGTGCACGGCACGCCAGTAGGGGGCAGGGTCCGCCATCACCTTCCCCACTGGCGCACCATCACCTCGGACAGGTGGGTCTTGGACATTGTCCGAAGGGGCTACTCCCTCCCCTTCGAGACCACCCCCCAGCCATGCCACCTCAATTCCACCGCATGTCAGGGGATCACTTGGTGCTTCTACAGAAGGAAGTCACGGCCCTCTTGACCAAGAGGGCCATCGAGCATGTTCCGACCCCAGAAGTAGGGCGTGGTTGCTACTCCCACTACTTTCTGGTGCCCAAAAGGACAAGGAGGACATGCGTCCTATCTTGGACCTCCGGAACGTCAATCGCTTCCTCCGGAAGGAGAAGTTAAAGATGCTCACCCTAGCTCAGGTCTTGACTGCCCTCGACCCTGGAGACTGGTTGGTAGCGTTGGACTTGCAGGACGCGTATTTCCACATCCCCGTCCTGCCGGCCCACCGGCGTTACCTTCGGTTCACGGTAGGCCCCGAGCATTTTCAGTTCACCGTGCTCCCCTTTGGCCTTACCAGTGCCCCTCGGGTGTTCACGAAAGTGATGGCGGTGGTCGCAGCTCATCTGCGCCGGGCAGGGGTTTCAGTCTTCCCCTACCTCGACGACTGGCTGCTGAAGGCGGGCTCGTCCCAGGCAGTCGTCTCCCACCTCCAGACTACGGCCGAACTCCTGCACTCGCTGGGGTTCTCCATCAATGTGCCGAAGTCGCATCTGATTCCTTCTCCACAGCTCCTTTTCATCGGAGCAGTTCTGGACACGACGCAGTTTCGGGCCTATCCTCCCGAACGGCGAGTCCGGGATATTCAGGCTATGATTCCGATCTTTCGGCCTTTATCCTGGGTTTCGGTACGGATGACCCTGAGGCTGCTGGGCCTCATGGCCTCCTGCATCCTGCTGGTCAATCATGCCAGATGGCATATGCGGGCTCTGCAGTGGGACCTGAAGTTCCAGTGGGCGCAGCACCAGGGCAACCTGTCCGATCACGTCCAGATCTCGGAGGGGACTGCAAAACAGTTGCAGTGGTGGCTCTCGAACCGGCAATGGGTCATGGGCAGATCCCTCTCCCTTCCCCAGCCAGAGCATACAGTTGTGACGGACGCGTCCCTTCTGGGATGGGGCGGTCACATGGGAGAGGCGGAGATCAGAGGCCTCTGGTCTCCGGCGGAGTCCCGGCTCCATATCAACATTCTGGAGCTCCGGGCGATCCGGCTTGCACTCAAGGCATTCCTTCCCTCTGTCAAAGGGAAGGTAGTGCAGGTGTTCACAGACAACACCACCGCCATGTGGTACTGCAACAAACAGGGCGGGGTGGGGTCTTGGACCCTTTGTCAGGAGGCTCTGCGCCTCTGGACATGGCTGGAACATCAGGGCATGTTCCTGATGGTTCAACACCTGGCAGGTTCTCTGAACGCCAGGGCGGACGAACTCAGCCGCAGGTGCATGATGGATCACGAATGGCGTCTTCACTCGGAAGTGGCGCAAGGACTCTTTCTACAGTGGGGAGAGCCTTGGTTAGATCTATTAGCCACCGAAGAGAACGCGCAATGTCATCAGTTCTGCGCGTTGGAATTTCCAAGGCGGCACTCGCTCGGCGACGCTTTTCGTCGCGAGTGGAGTTGCGGTCTGTTGTACGCCTTTCCGCCTATACCACTTCTACCCAGAGTGTTGAAGAAGATTCGGCACGACCGGGCCCAAGTCATTCTTGTGGCTCCGGACTGGGCTCGAAGAGTTTGGTATCCCGAGCTACTCAATATGAGCATAGATCCCCCGATCCGTCTGCCTCTTCGGGAGGATCTTCTGTCGCAGCAGCAGGGGACGGTCCTCCACCCGAACCTGTCCAGTCTACACCTGCTTGCGTGGAGATTGAGCGGCGGCAGTTGATTCCTTTCGACTTGCCTCCCGAAGTTTGTGATGTGATTCTGGCAGCCAGGCGTCCCTCCACTAAGGTGGTATACGCCTGCAGGTGGAACAAATTTGTGGCATGGTGCACAGCAAAGGCTGTGGATCCCCTCTCTGCCCCTCTTTCTGAGGTCCTTCTGTTCCTTCTCTCTCTGGCCCAACAGGGTTCTGCCCTGGGTACCATCAAGGGTTATCTTTGTGCTATCTCGGCCTTCCTCAGGCTCCCTGATCAGCCCTCCCTTTTCAAGTCCCCTGTTGTTAACAGGTTCTTAAAAGGCATTACTCACCTCTTCCCTCCTGTTCCGTTTGTAATGCCTCAGTGGGACTTGAACTTGGTTCTTACCTTTTTAATGTGCGCTCCCTTTGAGCCTCTGCATAACTGTCCTCTTCGTCTTCTGACTCTGAAGACAGCCTTTCTGGTGGCCATCACCTCCGCTCGGCGGGTGAGTGAGCTCCAGGCTCTATCTTGCAAACCTCCCTTTCTGTCTGTTCATCCAGACAAGGTTGTTCTTCGGACGCGTCCGTCCTTCTTGCCAAAGGTGGTTACTGCTTTCCACATTGGGCAGACCATCACTTTGCCCACCTTCTTTCCGCCTCCGCATCCTTCCAGAGAGGAAGAGAGGCTCCACCGTCTGGACCCAAAACGTGCGCTCTCCTTCTATATCGACCGCACAAAACACTTCCGGGTGGATGACCAGCTCTTTGTTGGCTACGTGGGCGCCAAAAAGGTCGGGCGGTGCACAAGAGGACCATCTCCCGCTGGGTTACCTTGTGCATCAAGACCTGCTATTCTTTGGCCAAGAAGGAGCCTCCTGTTGGGCTGCGTGCCCATTCCACCAGGGCAACGGCTGCTACCACGGCCTTGGGCCGCGGTGTTCCGCTGCCGGTTATCTGTCAGGCAGCTACGTGGGCCTCGCTGCACACGTTTACAAAGCATTACTGCCTTGACAGTCAGGTCCGGAGGGACGGCTTCTTTGGCCGTTCTGTCCTCCAGGACTTCCTTGTCTGATCTTTGTTCGCAGACCCACCACCGGGGTTGGTATTGCTGGGGTATCTATTCTAAGGTAAGGAATCTGTCACTAACGTGTCTCTTTCAGATGCACAAGTTACTAACTTGTGTAACGATATATCTGTAAGAGACAGTAGTTAGTGACAGATTTATTACCGCCCCACCCATCCTCCCCGTTCTGCGAACTGATTTCTATGGTTAAGGACATCCCTTTCAGGGCCCTAGTATTTTTCAGACACCTGTGTCAGCTTCTTGCATGGCTCTGCGTTCCTGGCGCGGAAAGTCGTGTACAGAACTGACGTCAGCGCGCAGGGGCGGCGCCTAAGTACTGCCCGCGACGTCATCCCGGCGATCACGACGCCGGCGACGGACGCGGAGCCGCACGACGCCGCCTACCGACGCGCAAGGGTACTGCTACGCAAAACTTTCCGGATCCAGCCTGACGCCTGGGGATATTCTAAGGTAAGGAATCTGTCACTAACTACTGTCTCTTACAGATATATCGTTACACAAGTTAGTAACTTGTGCTTCCTGTCTCCTTAATGTTTTGCATTTACCGCAGAGTAGTACAAGACACCTCCATGTAGGTTAAGAGGGGAGTGTAGCATCATAACTCGACTCAGTCTGGAGTACCCTGTCCAGTATATTGCAAGAGAAGCTCTCTGGGTCTCTAGGCAGGTCCAGTTGGACCAAACATGTTAAATTAGATGTCTCATTGAACTATTTTGTCATTGAATGGTGTGTGCTTCCTTCTGCTTGTTCTGTTGATGTCATGTTAAATTCCAGAGAAAATCCAAGTACCAGCACTGTGACTGAGTTTAACACTGTTCATTGATTTGCAGTTTTTTCATGTTCTCAGAGTTCCCACCTCCCAGCATTTGCTCATAGAACAGAACAAGTTGCTCCTCCTAATATTTAGTCAGATGCCCTATATCATTGCAGAGCTTGTCACATTAACACAATGGGGTACCTGCTTTCAAGTTTAGCAAGAGCTCTCATGTTACATTTGAATGTCCAACACATTGGGTATCTTGTTGGAGGTTCGGTGAAACCTCACGTTACGTGTGAATGCAGAGCTTGAATGGGGGTATGTGAGCTCTGGTGCAGTGAGTGTTGGTGTGATATATTTGAATGCTGAGCAGGATTCTTTATCTGATTTGTGATTATGCAAGGGTTTGCATTCTACTTTTGAAGAATGAGTAATCGGATTTCAAGTTCAATGGGAAGCTTCATTTTGCATTTGTTTGGTTAGTAGGGCTGGCATCTTCATGCAGCTTCAGTGGGAAAGGCTTGAGTTATATTTGAGGGGGAACTGAGTGAGAAATTTGTCTGCAGGTTCAGGATGGTTATCTGCCAGAATATTAACGTGGTGATACAAGAGGAATCTAGTGTTGTCCACATTCAGTGTATTCAAAACATGCTATATTTAATGGGAGGTAGAAAAGGAGGAAGGTGGGAGGGTGGGGGGGTAAATCTCCACATCCCTGTGTCATTTATATTCCCAGCATCTAGCATATGACTAAAATCTTCTGTAATGCCCAGAAATCGATGCTTGGATAGTTTATAAAAGTAAAACCAGAGGTCACATACATCAGCCCTCCTATCAGTATCTTTATCCTGGCTCCTGCATGTCTTGCGTCTTGGTCATCTTTTTACTGTAGTTGATTATTTAGGGTTGTTGGGTCCGTAGGCCAGTTGTGTGGGGATGTTTATAACACAGAGGGTTTTTGTATAGCTTTTTGATCCATTCTGTGTCCTAAAAGAACAGCTTGAAAAATCTCCAGGTCTCACTCGAGTTCTCGCCACCATGAAACAGTTGGCAATACCCAGTCCTCTCCTGCTAAAGCAGATCTCAGATACTAGGGCTCCACGAGGATTCAGATGTTAGAAAATGTATTCGAACAGACAATAGGACTTTTGTCCACAAAGGTCTGTCACAGGAATTGATTTTGACATGAATGTAGTACCAAAGTTGAAAGCTGCACACACTCCCACTTAAGGTATGTTTTTTCATTAATTTATAGTAATTTAAGGTATTCCGTGTGTATAATTAAGCATGATCCAAGGTACAGCAGTGCCATATACTGTTCTAGCAGAGGATCTCAGGAGTGAGGTGCTGTACCTATGGTATGTGGGATCTAGGCATGGAAGAGCCTGCAACATGGAAAGTGTTGTATCGCCCTCTGACATTCTTACACACATGCGCTCATTTGTCTAGTCAAAAGTCCCTTGCCCAATGTCCATTTGAGAAGGACTCCATTAGTTTCACAGTTTAACTGGCCGGGTAATATTTTTTCTGCAAGGGACCAGAGTCAAGTCTTCAAAAAGGAGTGCTACTCCTTTGTGGCTACTGTTCCCATGATCAGGCTATGACACAGTGGTTGGTATCAGATTGTAGAAAGGGAGTAAAGTCCTATTCACATGCACCCACTGAGAAGACTGCCTACCAGCTCTTGATGATGGAACTGCCAAAACCCAACATCCGAAGTCATCACTGCACCCGTCGCCTCTGGCCCGAGTTGAATTGGGCCACCAGTGTCCACACGGTCCCTCAGCCCTCCAGAGCTCGAGACCATCATGGTTTCATCCCTCCTGGACTCCCCGATGTCACCTGCAGCCTCTGCACGCAGTCTCCCTCAACCGCGACTGCGCCGGTAAAGAAAAACCCGATGCCTAAACACACCCATGCACCTGTCGCCCATGGGCCTTGGAGATGAGGACCAAAGGTGTCACCCCGTCCCCGAGCAATGCCTAAACCCACTTACTGGTTCAGCCCGACTGGCCTCCTGGCCAGAGCCTGCAGCCTCTTTTCGCAGTGACTGATCTCCATTGAAATACATTGGACTCCCAATGCTGTTTTGCGCCCTGCACCAGCTGCTGCTGGTGGTGTACTGCTGGTGCTGCCTTGGACCTTGCACACCACTCACCGTAACTCCTGGAGATTGGTCTTGTAAGGCGCTGCACTAAACCTGTTTGCAGAACTTGTTCTTCCTTCCATAGGATAACATTGCAGAACTCAGAAATCGCACTGTCCACTTTTTAAAGTGAAAAGAATTTATATTTAAAAACGTACTTACCTCAACGATGTTTCTCTGAAGCCGACACCTATATAAAGATAATTGCTATTTTTATAAACTGGTGTGGATCTCTTTCTTGAGACGCGTCTCTCATTTATTGATCATTGTGTATATTTGCAAATGTGTTGCACTCCTCTGTGTTGAGCCTAAGGCTGCTCAACCACACTACCTCCTCATAGAGCACTTTGGGATTGTATAGCTAGCCCCTGCCCACTCATATGGGAACCCCTGGACTCTCTACACGGTGTATTAGGTTCTTGATATGTTGCTTAAAGAGCCAGCTTCCTACACCAAGGAATAATTGTTTGGTTCGTATCCTTTCTGTTTCAATATTTCCAGCAGAGGCCACTTGGGCCATTTCCATCTAATGATGTAACTGACTTGTGGGAGGGTCCTTCGAGGTTGTCCATTATTACCCATCTTTTTCAGCATCTTATTTGAAGTTTCGACTGGCCACACAGTTGGTGTGCAGCCATGTACAGTTGAAAAACAACCGTATATTAAGTTCTTTAAAAACTCATTTACACTGACATCCCTGCAGAGCACTATAGATAAATACAAAGGTGGATAGCTGTTAACTGCCTGCAGCTTTATAATTAAAACTAAATGTTTTTTTTCTCTTTTCATTAATGAAGGGTCCAGACACTATAATTTCCCACTTCAGGGATTTTTGGGTGAACGTCCCTATAGCACCTAAGTAAAAGGGAAAAAAACTGGGCGTACTCTGATGCCCAGATAGGAGCAGTTGTAACTTCCCTGTAACAGCTAATTAAAAACAAAAAATTAAAAATCTAGTCGTTCTCTGATGCCCAGATAGGAGCAGTTGAGAATAGCTGCTTTCATCATCTAAAACGGAGACATGTCAAATCACTACTCTACACAACATAGGACACTGGTGTTGGTGGCCACCTTCGGCTCTCTCGTAGACTACTGCTATCTGGTAAGTGAGTTTGCAGGCTTCAAAGAACTCAGAATGTGGCAATCCTTCTTATTAATGGTTTACGGAAAGACCATATCACAGTTGCCAGGAAAGCTCACACTGGCCTCCAGTCAATGACTGGGTTCATTACAAATTAGGTAGCATGGCTTTTAAATACCTTGGTAACCTTGCACTGGGTGCTTGGTAAAAACTTGATTTACTCGATGACAAATGTCCCTTGCGTGGTGAACACAGAGTGCTTGACTACATGTGAAACTGGTACTTTGACTTTTATTTTGGCCCTGGCACCCCACTAATGTAGCGCTTGCGCAGAGGCCTATGCCTATCCCTGACAGTGTGAGGTCCAGGATATGCTCTGTGGTCTGGAGGGGCACGCCTAATGTGGCCTCATAATGGACAGCGGACTAGCAGTGGAACGCTTGCCTTGCCCTAAGTGTCTTAATTAAAGCACTTGTGGTAGCATACTGAATTTTGTAATTGTATTCTGTTTCCAGACATTTTTCTCTTTGTTAGCAACAGTGGGGTCAACTGATGATCCTCATTTGAAACCTTGAGCTAAATGTGTGTGTGTGTGTGTGTGTGTGTGTGTGTGTGTGTGTGTGTGTGTGTGTGTGTGTGTGTGTGTGTGTGTGTGTGTGTGTGTGTGTGTGTGTGTGTGTGTGTGTGTGTGTGTGTGTGTGTGTGTGTGTGTGTGTGTGTGTGTGTGTGTGTGTGTGTGTGGGTGTGTGTGGTGTGTGTGTGTGTGTGTGTGTGTGTGTGTGTGTGTGGTGTGTGGTGTGTGTGCGGGGGTGCGTGTGCTGCTGCGCCGCCATGGCACAAGATGGATGGTGAGGATAGCTTTCTCAGACAGTGGCCGGCCTGCATTTGTGTGTTCAGAGGGTGAAGACACTGAAGTGAGGAGGATGGAGTCAGGACTGCCTTTAGAAATTCTGTGATGGCCTTGTTAGCAGAAGACTGCTGAGTAGTTCTTCCTGAGCACTAACATTTGGTGAGGGGTGTGATTGCAGTTTCTTTTGCTTTCGCAAGGTGAGGATCTTTCAAGGCTGGGTCTGACTATTTGTTGGTCTCTTATTACAACCTGAGGAAGACTGATGACAACCAGGTGCAGAGATATAACACTTCATTGTGCCCCTATTTTGGATACTCCTGATTGGAGCCCGCCCTGTTGCTACCTGCCATGAGACGTCACTTTACACAAAGGCTATGTCTGGAGAGTAGCCTGCAACTGACATTTGATAAAGAACCTACCCAGATCGGCAAAGTTTTTGAAGGACCGAGGCTGGTGTCTGCCTGGCAGCAAATCTCCAAGAGGTGAGGGGACACCAACTGAAGTCTGTACTTTCGGCTGGAGGAGCTGAGGGTCTGTCTAGATGCCTGCCTGCTGAGGGGAAGGAAGCACAGTACCTTGCTCTACAGGTGGAGAGACTGTCCAGTAGGAGAAACCCAGCATGTTCTCGGCATAATAACATATGGGAAGTGACTACCCTAGAGAGCCAAGCCATAAGTGACTCGCCCCGCGAGGAGGTCTTCCTCGTCTCTGGGATTCCTGGAGTGAACTGCAATAAGACTTTGCAAGCGCAAGTTTCATTGTGTCAGTAGGCAAGCTGGTGCTGGCGCCGACGGAGACGAGGAGCGGTGTTGCTGTTCAAGTGGAGCACTATCAGCCTGGGAGGCTGCAACTGTTGAAAGCTTTAGATACTCCTATTTGGAGCCAGCCCTACCGCTAGCTGCTGTGAGAGCTATCACATTGCACAAAAATGTCTGGAGAGCAGCCTAGAAATGACATCTGAAGAAAAAAAAAACTACCCGAACTGGTTCTGAAGCCTTAGACAGTGGATCATGATCAAGGAGGGGAGCACTCTGCAGAGTACTCTAAGGACAGCTGTGTAACCAGGGCTGGTGTCTGTCTGGCAGCCAATCTCCCATAGGTGAGGGGACATCACCTGAAGTCTGCACTTTCTGCTGGAGGAGCTGAGGGTCTACCTAGAAGCCTGCCTACTTCTGAGAGAGAGGGAAGGAGAGTGCCTGGTCCTGCAGGAGGAGAGACTGTCCAGGAGGAGAATCCCAGCATGTTCCTGGCATGAGAACACACAGAGAAAGTGAAATATCCTTGAGCGCAAAGCCATGAATGACCCGTATTGTAAGCAATTTTCCCGGTCCTTCTCAATGAGGCTCCTGAGTAAAGTGCACTAAGATGTTGCAACCGCAGGTACAATCATGTCAGCTGGCAGCTCTCTTGGAGCATCGCTGTTAAAGTGGACTCCAATTGGCCTGGGAAGCCACAACTGTCGAAAGCACATTCCCGCTGACGAAACAGCCCCGAGAATGCTGCTACAACTTCCTTGCATTGGTCTCTGTACGCAGTGAGCAGGAAGGATCTCAGCTGCTGTAGACTACCTGCTGCTATGCAAGGCCAGCCATGCATATCTAAAGGGAAGCTGCTGCTGAGGACCCTGCAGTACGGAACGGCTGCTGTGAAGAGTTGGGACATGTACCTTGCCCACTGCACTACATGAACTGCAGCACCATCAGGCAAGTAAAGCAGGGCTTGTTCTATGAATAGATCGAGCGACTCACTATATGCACACTGAGGAATCTGGTGCAAAGAACTGAGACTTGACCTAAGCCAATACCTGGGGTTAAAACTATTGACCTGAATTGCGCATCTAACCAGTGAGGGGTAAAAATGAATCTGCACCTGTATCTTATTCATGCCTATAGCCGCAGTGTTTGGGACACTACACTATAGCCATTAGATTACCAGAAGGCAGGGCGTATCAAAAGGGGATGTGTAGCGCTCACCGAAGATACTCAACAGGATTACAACCCGGTAATTGCCCTTCCAGCTGAAGTGACTACTATGCAGTCGTAGTTCTGCTGTATGATTAAAGTATTTTCTTTTTATATTAAAGATAAGCCCTGAGCTTCACAATAAGTGGAAAGGGTCTGAACTAGTGTTCCTACACGTTTGATTTAACCTAAGTAATTCTGATCTGGAAAGGGTATGTGTAGGTGATATCTTGCCATCCAGCTTTCATCAGTGATTGTGCAAGACCTGGCGGGTATGTAAAGTTTGCGGTAGTGTGCGATGTATGGATCTACTTGTTAGTTTGTCTCTTCATTCTCCTCTTGGGTGAAGGTGTCCTTTCCTCCAGGGTAAAAGAGTATTTTTCTGGTCAGCAGCCTTGATTCCTCCACATGCACTTGAACTGGACATAAGCATGAAAGACCTGTGCCTCCTCTGGGTCTGTTGGACAACAGGCTCACCCACACTCCATTTCCAGCTGAGTTACAGATACCAGTGGCACTTCGTCAGGCTTTTAGTATTTAATAACAAACAACTGTGGTATGGAACTCAGTTGTTTTTGTGCACAGCCAGCATATTACAGAATGACACCACCCTAAAACTGAAAGCAACATCATGAAATGTGCATGAGACAGACGAGCAGTATATTATAGTTTCGCAGCATCCCATAGCCTTTGGCAGCATAATGAAATGTGCATGAAACAGACAAACAGTATTTCAGCTTTACAGCATCCCATAACTGAAAGCAGCGTCATGAAATTTACCTAAAACAGACGTGTGGAATTTGGGGTGTTTGAATAGGCCCTGTGGATCTTTTTTGGTTTTTCCAGGTCCTGTACCATAATTTGTGAATCATAATTTCAGAGCCAGTAAACAAAACCTGGCAGTTAATAAAATGAAGTATTATTTCAGGACCTTTTTGCAATCTCCTAAACTGCATACGCTGGCAGAACAAGTTGGAGTGCCTTGCATTCTTGGCAGGCTCCAACGATTGTTCTGTTTAATTTCACAATTTAGTGTTCAAAAGGTCAATGTCTGCCTCTTCCACCTTATATTAAAAAAACGAAAACAGAAGCAGTGTCTTCCCCTGAATGTGGTTGGTGCCCCCGAGCAGTGCCTGTCCTTCAATGCTGGCAGTGCACCTCCAGCAGTGCCTGTATGTTCTGTACACCCTTAGTAGTGTCTTTGTCTAAACGTGGTGGAGTGCCCCCAGTGTCCACTCATGAACATGAAGGCTGCACTTCAAGCATTAGTCCCATGAACGTGCACCTCCTCCTCCTGTCTTGAATGCTGTATGTTCCCCTCCAACAGTGCCTTCCATTGAACATGGGCATTGCTTTCCCCCAGCAGTGCCTTTTCTGAACACGGTCAGGGCACCTCCTACACCATGTGCTGTTGAATGTGCCCAGTTAATCCCTGTCCACCTTTCATTGTGGTTAGAGCACCTCCTTCAGCATGTGCTGTTGGATGTGGTCAATGCATCCATAGCAGTGTCTACCTTTGACTGTGGGCAGGACACCTCCCGCAGCATGTGCTATTGAACATGGTCAGTTAATCCCGGTCCGCCTTTCATTGTGGTAAGACCACTGCCTGCAGCATATGCCGTTGAATGTGGTCAGTGCATCCATAGCCGTGTCTACCTTTGGCTGTGGACAGGACACCTCCTTCAGCGTGTGCTGTTGAATGTGGTCAGTTAATCCCGGTCCGCCTTTCATTATGGTAAGAGCAACTCCCGCAGCATGTGCTGTTGAATGTGGTCAGTTAATCCCGGTCCGCCTTTCATTATGGTAAGAGCAACTCCCGCAGCATGTGCTGTTGAATGTGGTCAGTTAATCCCGGTCCGCCTTTCATTATGGTAAGAGCAACTCCCGCAGCATGTGCTGTTGAATGTGGTCAGTTAATCCCGGTCCACCTGTCATTATGGTAAGAGCAACTCCCGCAGCATGTGCTGTTGAATGTGGTCAGTTAATCCCGGTCCGCCTTTCATTATGGTAAGAGCAACTCCCGCAGCATGTGCTGTTGAATGTGGTCAGTTAATCCCGGTCCACCTGTCATTATGGTAAGACCAACTCCCGCAGCATGTGCTATTGAACATGGTCAGTTAATCCCGGTCCGCCTTTCATTGTGGTAAGACCACTGCCTGCAGCATATGCCGTTGAATGTGGTCAGTGCATCCATAGCCGTGTCTACCTTTGGCTGTGGACAGGACACCTCCTTCAGCATGTGCTGTTGAATGTGGTCAGTTAATCCCGGTCCGCCTTTCATTATGGTAAGAGCAACTCCCGCAGCATGTGCTGTTGATTGTGGTCAGTTAATCCAGGTCCGCCTTTCATTATGGTAAGAGCAACTCCCGCAGCATGTGCTGTTGAATGTGGTCAGTTAATCCCGGTCCGCCTTTCATTATGGTAAGAGCAACTCCCGCAGCATTTGCTGTTGAATGTGGTCAGTTAATCCCGGTCCACATGTCATTATGGTAAGACCAACTCCCGCAGCATGTGCTGTTGAATGTGGTCAGTTAATCCCGGTCCACCTGTCATTATGGTAAGAGCAACTCCCGCAGCATGTGCTGTTGAATGTGGTCAGTGCATCCATGGTAATGTCTACCTTTGACTCTGGTCATAGCACTTCCTGCATCAGGTGCTGTTGAATGTGGTCAGTGCATCTATGGTGGTGTCTACCTTTGACTGCAGTGTCTACTCATGAGCATAGTCCGTGAGCCCCTCTTCTGTCTTATCTTTATTTGTTATGAGCAACAGTACTCGAGCTTAGATAGCTGTAGGTGCCAGAACTGGTTTCTCATTCTCTTCCTCTTCTCTCCCTCTCAGATTACAGTCCCAGGAGTGTGACGTCTCCAGGGAGGCTGGTAAGAAGTATTCTCTTTTCCTGGCTCTCTTTCCCCCATTTGTCAGATGTGATCTTTTCTGAAAATTGCAAAATATCTACACTTTTCCCTGCGTACACTTAGTCATTCTCTTCATTCAGTTAGAGGGCTAAATGCTCTGTGTGCTCGCAGATCTTCTTTTCTCTCTTCTTTCCTTATCTCTTATCTTTCAGTCCGAGCAAGAGTCCCACACACACATTCTCTCAAGCCTTAACCTTAACGCGGTGCCAAGACAAACCTCATCCCATCGCAGCGAAATTGGACCTTGTAACGATGTGAAGTGAATGTTGGGTGGGGTCCTGGAAAACAAACTGCTTAGCACTGGTGCCCTTACACTTCGACTCACCCCATATGCAGCCACAGCACCATAGCTCATCGCCGGGTTTAGCATTCCCCAACTCACTACATGTGAAAAAAATGCACTAACGATAATCAGCATTTCCCTTGCGTACTCACTTCCTGTGTAGCTTGAGCCCTGTGGCTGATCACTGCTGCCACCTTCCCTCACTGACTCATTCCATGTGCATGTGAAACACACACACTTTCCATGCCCTGCTGAAGCATTGGGGCTCATCCTTACTGATTCTTCACTTAGAAGTGACATAAATCCTGATAGTCAGCTATAGCTGCACTAAACATCTCACTGATTCTCCAGTCATTCAGTGAGTCTCACCCTGTCCCAGGTTAAGCACTTTTGCTCGTCTTCTCTTCCCCCCCTCCTTCACTTGCTAATCTTCACTCAGACCTCCATTTGCAGGGGTGTCTTCCATGCTCACTCTGTCCTAATGAAGCACAGCTGCTAAATGGTTCATTCACTCTCACAAGTCACTGAGCTTGTCCACTGCTCATTCTTGCTTCTCCCTCCTTGACTCACTCTTTGTGCCTGGTGAAGCAAGGTTGCTCATCCTCACTACCCCTGCTTCCACTTACCCACTACTGCTCACACTGTTTCTCTCCCTTCTGTTTTTTGCTATTCTTTCCAGTCCATCTCTGAAAAGAAGTTTGACTACAGAGAGTTTGCTGCTATTCCTTCTTCCAAACCCGTTTATGAGATCCAGGTACTGCCTGCATGCTGATCGCCACTCAGATTGGGTCACAATTGCAGGCCTAACCAGTTGGTGTCTGTTTAATGGTCAGAAAGCCCCTCCTTCCCATGGCCAGCCCTTCATTGAAGATTCTGGCTTCATTGGCACATTTTTTGACCTACGTTCTAAAAGGGTGTAGTCTTGCCTGATCTTTGGCTGGCTCATGCGGAGGTGGGGCGGAGGCAAAGTAGAGGCAAGTCTTTTGATGGGTGATTGGCATGCTGTTATGGGAAGTAGGATCTGCCCACTGTGGTGTTATGTTGGGATCTAAAAGGAATCCACTGTCTCTCCATCCTGACTTCTTCGCTGCAGTCATTTCTGTGTCTTCTCTCACTCCTAATGTTGTTTTACAATCCGGCATGAAGGCACATCAGGGCACCGAGAAATAGTTAACCTACAGTCTGCTGTTGATTGACTTTTAGGGAATTGGGAGCTTTTTTCAATGGCTGGTACTTCTGAAAGCCAGGTAGGGCTGGAGACGTCAGATGGTCTAGGCTATCCCTACACATGACTGTGTCTACGTCAGTCTAACTAGTCTTTCAAAAGTGCCTGTTAGCAAATCTCCCACTTTCCCTTCATGCCGGCCTCTCTTTCACAAAGGTCTAGTTTAGGCCTGAGGTTTGGATGCCCTTGAGCAGCTTGTAAGGAGTGCTCCCCCCTCCCCCACATCCTCTGGCAAGACCTTAAACAAGATCATCAAAACAAATGTTCTTTGCCGTTGAGTCAAGTCCTTTCATCCTGTTAGTGTTTTTGTTCTGAGCATCTGATCTGAGCTGTCAAGTGTTTTACCAATGTTTTTTTTTTTTTAATCGGGGGCACAGAATGCTGCTCCCACAGTTGACAAACTGAATCCATTGTATATCCTGCCTTCATGCTGCTCAGTTTTCTGATAAATTTGGGTGTACACTGCTCAGTCGGACTCTATGCAGAAACCTCAGTGGCAGATCTTGTCTGTGGTGGTTTGTGGTGTCTTGCCTCTTTCCATAATGTATGTGGCTTATTTTCTGTTACTCTGGATCTTTGCTACAAGATCGGTTGGGAGGGGTGGCTAGGGGACCAGTGTCTTTGTGTTTAGATCCAGAGCAGCAGGAATGATGGTTGCTGTGGGGAAGAGGGTATTTTTACAGTATGATTAATCATTCTTGTGCAATTTGTGCTGTGCTGTTTTGTTGGTTTATGACATAGGCTGAGTGTAGCAAGTTGTAAACATTTAAATTTGGGGAAGAATCATGTTTCTGATAGTCCTCATTAGACCTCAATTTCCTGTTCGGGGAAGGGTGTTCTAAAGAGCTGGGCCCAGCACCAAAAAAGCTCTGCCCTCCATTGTAACCCTGGAGGATCTGGGAATTCTCAGAATAGTGTATAGGTCACTTTAGCATTCTTATTGGAATATAGGGGTTGAAGTGCTTTGACAAAAAGGATGTTCCTTTGTGTTACATGCCCCCAGATTTGGCCTTTAAGTGGGCATCTTTCAGTGTAT
Source organism: Calotriton arnoldi (assembly GCA_963921515.1). NCBI lineage: Eukaryota > Metazoa > Chordata > Amphibia > Caudata > Salamandridae > Calotriton > Calotriton arnoldi. The sequence goes on from CAWUFW010006065.1 coordinate 1,070,635, forward strand.
CCTGGTGAGGACCTTGATTAGTTATTCCAGCCATCGCCCTGGCTGATGAGTTTGGAATTTTGTGAGATTGATACAGTGGTACTGAGAATGTTTTAAATAAAACGGGTTGTACTCCTCTAACCATGAGGATATTATGGAGTAGAGCTAGCTCTCGGGAAAGCACATGGGTTGGTCAATGAGTTAGCCTTTTCTTTTTTTACGAAGTACATTTAAATGCATAGCCCATTGTCCCTGTCTTGAAGATTCCTGCTCTATCAGGAAAGCAGAACCTGGAGATTCTTCTCAGTAACATCCTGCAAGTTCGCCTTTGTGGTATTGCAGGCCGAGCTGAAAGGCATTCCTTTACAAGAGTATTTGTTTTAAATGCAAACATAAATAGATTACCTTACAAAACATATTAAACAAGCATTTGCAAAGCTATAGGCATTGGCAAGTGTGCAGTGGTTAAAAACAAAAAATTCACACTTCTACAATGTGTCAAAAATTAGACAAAAATAGTCATTGCCGAGCAGTCCTGGCACCGAAGTGTTGTACATGTGATCATGCAAAATAGTGTCACTCACAGCGCAGGATGGCCAGTGAACGAAGTGGACTGGCCCATTGCCCCAAGATGTATGCCATGATAGAAGGAATCAAAATGGAAAAGACACTTGAATAGATCTATGGAAGAAGATGGAAAGAGTGTGTGTGTGTCGCTTTCGGACGATCGCCAGTAGGTAGTTCTAGTTAGGACCTAGTTTCCATAGGAAAAGTGTTTTTGTTTTGCTAATAACTTTGCTGCTATTTGACGAATCCTCACAATTTTCAAAACTAGTTTGCCACTTCAGTTATTGTCTAGAAAGTTTTGGGGAGATTCGTAATGGGGGGGTCCCAAATCGCTTTTTCCCCATGAAATTTCCCATGGGGCTTTTAGACATGACTACAGCCCGAACCACTGAACGGAATTACACCAAATTTGGCAGAAAGGTAGATCTTGTTCCAGAAAGATCTTTTCTGTAATTTGGTGTAAATCCATTCAGTAGTTTGAGTTAATAAAGAAAAAAGATTTATGTATATTTCGGGACATGGATGCTCCGCAGATCCGACAGATCTCATGATGAGATCTGATTGGCTGCTATCACTTCAACCAGGAAGTGGTGGCAGCCATCTTGAGACTCAGGACTCAGCCAGAGTACCTAACTAGAACTACCCAGTGGCAATATATGTTCGAGGCATGTGTGCTGTAGATCACATGCTATGCGTAGCCCGCCATCTGGTGTTGGGTCCGGATGTTTGCATTTTGTTTTTGTTCGAAGAAGTCTTTCCAGTCACGAGGTAGGTGACTCCTCCTTTCGGTAATAGTGCGCATGGACTCCATCGTTAGATTGTTTTTTCCGCCATCGGGTTCGGATGTGTATTGCTGCGCTCCGGTTCGGCACCGTTTCTTGGGACCCTTCGACGCGCAATCCACTACCCTCAACAGTATTGTTATCGATCGCGGCTTTCCATTCTTCGCGTATCGCCTCAACTCAAACAACTTCGATCTGAAAACTCGTTGCGGGCCTTCGGGCCTACCCACGCCAACCGCGCTAGCAGTCGATGGAACGGACTCCTTTCAAGTTCTGCCCCGAATGTCGTGCTAAATTTCCACGCACCGACTTGCACGAAGTGTGCAACCTCTGCCTGTCCCCAGAATACGACGAAAAACACTGCGATGCGTGCGGATCGTTCCGATCGACGAAAACGCTTTGTGACCGTCTGGCTTGACGTCACAAGATGCAACACCAAACGAGCTGCGCACCGGACATCTTCGGAGAAGATTCCGACACAGAACATCAAGCTCAAGGAGCCGAGGAAGAACTACACGTCTCCATGTCTGAAGCCGACTCCGACATGGAGGAACAGGAGCAGGTTACTCCGGGTCAGCGTACCGTGAGTAAAGATACCCCCTTGCACCAACAGACAAAGAAAAAGGCTCTGGTCCCTCCTCTGCCTTCGGGCCATGGTCGGCACTTACAAAAAGTTTCCGACGCCCCGCCCTCTGGCCCGGCTCCGAAACACAAGGACAAGCCTTCCGGCTCGGGCTCGAGACGCCCCCATGTCAGTGCCGAACCGACACCTTCGTCATCGAAATCGAAACATGTCCTAGTAACAATTCCACCGTTACCAAAGAATCCTCCTTCCGCTCCGAAAGGCTCGGAGCCGAAACCTTCGATGCCGAAACCGGGCGAGTAAGGAAAAAGACACTCCGTCTAAAGAGCCTCGATCCGATGCTCCGCCCTCGGATCTGAAGCAGAAAAGACTGGTTATACACCCTGATACAGGACTTATACAAGCCACCCTTCCTAAGAAACGTAAAAATAGACCAGCCAGAGGATTACCACATTTCTCTCTAAAGGAAAAGTGTGGGTACTAACCCTTCTCCCCCTTTCATTCCACCCACTTCTCCCACTGACCCCAATTTACTTATTGCACCTTCAAATTCACCACTACCACCACCAGTATCACCTGACCCACAGGATGGAGGGGATTGGGATGAGGATCAGGATAGGCCACAAGACATCGACCCTTGGGAGGATTATCATACTGACCCCGTTACAGACAATGACCCTGATCTGTATCCGTCTAGACCATGGGTACTCACAAACTTTCTCTCGGGGGCCAAATTTACAGTGTGGTTTGTGGCCGAGGGCCGCACCGGTGGGGGCGGGGTCAGTGGGGGAGGGGGTGGGGCTAGAGCAAAAAAAAAAGATGACCATGAGGTTGAACACAGGCCCCTGCAGTGGACGCCTTTGTCCACTGAGCCACCTTACCCGGCATACACACCTCTCTCTCTCTCTCTCTCTCTCTCTCTCTCTCTCTCTCTCCCTCTCTCTCCCTCTCTCTCCCTCTCTCTCCCTCTCTCTCCCTCTCTCTCCCTCTCTCTCCCTCTCTCTCCCTCTCTCTCTCTCTCTCTCTCTCTCTCTCTCTCTCTCTCTCTCTCTCTCTCTCCCTCTCTCCTGCACTCTCTCTCTCCCTCTCTGTCTCCCTCTCTCTCTCTCCCTATCTCTCTCCCACTCTCTCTCCCTCCCTTCTCCCTCCCTCCCTGCCTGTCTCCCTCCCTGCCTGTCTCCCTCCCTGCCTGTCTCCCTCCCTGCCTGTCTCCCTCCCTGCCTGTCTCCCTCCCTGCCTGTCTCCCTCCCTGCCTGTCTCCCTCCCTGCCTGTCTCCCTCCCTGCCTGTCTCCCTCCCTGCCTGTCTCCCTCCCTGCCTGTCTCCCTGCCTGTCTCCCTGCCTGTCTCCCTGCCTGTCTCTCTCCCTCCCCGTCTCCCTCCCTCCCTGTCTCCCTCCCTCCCTGTCTCTCTCCCTCCCCGTCTCCCTCCCTCCCCGTCTCCCTCCCAGTCTCCCTCTGTCTCCGCCTCTGTCTGTCTCCGCCTCTGTCTGTCTCCGCCTCTGTCTGTCTCCGCCTCTGTCTGTCTCCGCCTCTGTCTGTCTCTGCCTCTGTCTGTCTCTGCCTCTGTCTCTGCCTCTATCTGTCTCTGCCTCTGTCTGTCTCTGCCTCTATCTGTCTCTGCCTCTATCCGTCTCTGCCTCTATCTGTCTCTGCCTCTATCCGTCTCTGCCTCTATCCGTCTCTGCCTCTATCCGTCTCTGCCTCTATCCGTCTCTGCCTCTATCCGTCTCTGCCTCTATCCGTCTCTGCCTCTATCCGTCTCTGCCTCTATCCGTCTCTGTCTCTATCCGTCTCTGCCTCTATCCGCCTCTGCCTCTATCCGCCTCTGCCTCTATCCGCCTCTGCCTCTATCCGCCTCTGCCTCTATCCGCCTCTGCCTCTATCCGCCTCTGCCTCTATCTGCCTCTGCCTCTATCTGCCTCTGCCTCTATCTGCCTCTGCCTCTATCTGCCTCTATCTGCCTCTGCCTCTATCTGTCTCTGCCTCTATCTGTCTCTGCCTCTATCTGTCTCTGCCTCTATCTGTCTCTGTCTCTGCCTCTATCTGCCTCTATCTGTCTCTGCCTCTATCTGTCTCTGTCTCTGCCTCTATCTGTCTCTGCCTCTGCCTCTATCCGCCTCTGCCTCTATCCGCCTCTGCCTCTATCTGCCTCTGCCTCTATCTGCCTCTGCCTCTATCTGCCTCTATCTGCCTCTGCCTCTGTCTGCCTCTGCCTCTGTCTGTCTCTGCCTCTATCTGTCTCTGCCTCTATCTGTCTCTGCCTCTATCTGTCTCTGCCTCTATCTGTCTCTGCCTCTATCTGTCTCTGCCTTTATCTGTCTCTGCCTCTATCTGTCTCTGCCTCTATCTGTCTCTGCCTCTATCTGTCTCTGCCTCTATCTGTCTCTGCCTCTATCTGTCTCTGCCTCTATCTGTCTCTGCCTCTATCTGTCCCTGTCTGTCCCTGTCTGTCCCTGTCTGTCCCTGTCTGTCCCTGTCTGTCCCTGTCTGTCCCTGTCTGTCCCTGTCTCTGTCCCTGTCTCTGTCCCTGCCTCTATCTGTCTCTGTCTCTGCCTCTATCTGCCTCTATCTGTCTCTGCCTCTATCTGTCTCTGTCTCTATCTGTCTCTGTCTCTATCTGTCTCTGTCTCTGCCTCTATCTGTCTCTGTCTCTGCCTCTATCTGTCTTTGTCTCTGCCTCTATCTGTCTTTGTCTCTGCCTCTATCTGTCTTTGTCTCTGCCTCTATCTGTCTTTGTCTCCGCCTCTGTCTGTCTCCGCCTCTCTGTCTCCGCCTCTCTGTCTCCGCCTCTGTCTGTCTCCGCCTCTGTCTGTCTCCGCCTCTGTCTGTCTCTGCCTCTGTCTGTCTGTCTCTGCCTCTGTCTGTCTCTGCCTCTGTCTGTCTCTGCCTCTGTCTGTCTCTGCCTCTATCTGTCTCTGCCTCTATCTGTCTCTGCCTCTATCTGTCTCTGCCTCTATCTGTCTCTGCCTCTATCTGTCTCTGCCTCTATCTGTCTCTGCCTCTATCTGTCTCTGCCTCTATCTGTCTCTGCCTCTATCTGTCTCTGCCTCTATCTGTCTCTGCCTCTATCTGTCTCTGTCTGTCCCTGTCTGTCCCTGTCTCTGTCCCTGTCTGTCCCTGTCTCTGTCCCTGTCTCTGCCTCTATCTGTCTCTGCCTCTATCTGTCTCTGCCTCTATCTGTCTCTGCCTCTATCTGTCTCTGCCTCTATCTGTCTCTGTCTCTGCCTCTATCTGTCTCTGCCTCTATCTGTCTCTGCCTCTGCCTCTATCTGTCTCTGCCTCTGTCTCTATCTGTCTCTGCCTCTGCCTCTATCTGTCTCTGCCTCTGCCTCTATCTGTCTCTGCCTCTGCCTCTATCTGTCTCTGCCTCTGCCTCTATCTGTCTCTGCCTCTATCTGTCTCTGCCTCTATCTGTCTCTGCCTCTATCTGTCTCTGCCTCTATCTGTCTCTGCCTCTATCTGTCTCTGTCTCTGCCTCTATCTGTCTCTGTCTCTGCCTCTATCTGTCTTTGTCTCTGCCTCTATCTGTCTTTGTCTCTGCCTCTATCTGTCTTTGTCTCTGCCTCTATCTGTCTTTGTCTCCGCCTCTGTCTGTCTCCGCCTCTCTGTCTCCGCCTCTCTGTCTCCGCCTCTGTCTGTCTCCGCCTCTGTCTGTCTCCGCCTCTGTCTGTCTCTGCCTCTGTCTGTCTGTCTCTGCCTCTGTCTGTCTCTGCCTCTGTCTGTCTCTGCCTCTGTCTGTCTCTGCCTCTATCTGTCTCTGCCTCTATCTGTCTCTGCCTCTATCTGTCTCTGCCTCTATCTGTCTCTGCCTCTATCTGTCTCTGCCTCTATCTGTCTCTGCCTCTATCTGTCTCTGCCTCTATCTGTCTCTGCCTCTATCTGTCTCTGCCTCTATCTGTCTCTGCCTCTATCTGTCTCTGTCTGTCCCTGTCTGTCCCTGTCTCTGTCCCTGTCTGTCCCTGTCTCTGTCCCTGTCTCTGCCTCTATCTGTCTCTGCCTCTATCTGTCTCTGCCTCTATCTGTCTCTGCCTCTATCTGTCTCTGCCTCTATCTGTCTCTGTCTCTGCCTCTATCTGTCTCTGCCTCTATCTGTCTCTGCCTCTGCCTCTATCTGTCTCTGCCTCTGTCTCTATCTGTCTCTGCCTCTGCCTCTATCTGTCTCTGCCTCTGCCTCTATCTGTCTCTGCCTCTGCCTCTATCTGTCTCTGCCTCTGCCTCTATCTGTCTCTGCCTCTATCTGTCTCTGCCTCTATCTGTCTCTGCCTCTATCTGTCTCTGCCTCTATCTGTCTCTGCCTCTATCTGTCTCTGCCTCTGCCTCTATCTGCCTCTATCTGTCTCTGCCTCTATCTGTCTCTGCCTCTGCCTCTATCTGCCTCTATCTGTCTCTGCCTCTATCTGTCTCTGTCTCTGCCTCTATCTGTCTTTGCCTCTGCCTCTATCTGTCTTTGCCTCTGCCTCTATCTGTCTCTGCCTCTGCCTCTATCTGTCTCTGCCTCTATCTGTCTCTGCCTCTATCTGTCTTTGTCTCTGCCTCTATCTGTCTCTGCCTCTATCTGTCTCTGTCCCTGTCTCTATCTGTCTCTGCCTCTGCCTCTATCTGTCTCTGCCTCTGCCTCTATCTGTCTCTGCCTCTGCCTCTATCTGCCTCTATCTGTCTCTGCCTCTATCTGTCTCTGCCTCTGCCTCTATCTGCCTCTATCTGTCTCTGCCTCTATCTGTCTCTGTCTCTGCCTCTATCTGTCTTTGCCTCTGCCTCTATCTGTCTTTGCCTCTGCCTCTATCTGTCTCTGCCTCTGCCTCTATCTGTCTCTGCCTCTATCTGTCTCTGCCTCTATCTGTCTCTGTCCCTGTCTCTATCTGTCTCTGCCTCTGCCTCTATCTGTCTCTGCCTCTGCCTCTATCTGTCTCTGCCTCTGCCTCTATCTGTCTCTGCCTCTGCCTCTATCTGCCTCTATCTGTCTCTGCCTCTATCTGTCTCTGCCTCTGCCTCTATCTGCCTCTATCTGTCTCTGCCTCTATCTGTCTCTGTCTCTGCCTCTATCTGTCTTTGCCTCTGCCTCTATCTGTCTTTGCCTCTGCCTCTATCTGTCTCTGCCTCTGCCTCTATCTGTCTCTGCCTCTATCTGTCTCTGCCTCTATCTGTCTTTGTCTCTGCCTCTATCTGTCTCTGCCTCTATCTGTCTCTGTCCCTGTCTCTATCTGTCTCTGCCTCTGCCTCTATCTGTCTCTGCCTCTGCCTCTATCTGTCTCTGCCTCTGCCTCTATCTGTCTCTGCCTCTGCCTCTATCTGTCTCTGCCTCTATCTGTCTCTGCCTCTGCCTCTATCTGCCTCTATCTGTCTCTGCCTCTATCTGTCTCTGTCTCTGCCTCTATCTGTCTTTGTCTCTGCCTCTATCTGTCTTTGTCTCTGCCTCTATCTGTCTTTGTCTCTGCCTCTATCTGCCTCTGTCTCTGCCTCTATCTGTCTCTGCCTCTATCTGTCTCTGCCTCTATCTGCCTCTATCTGTCTCTGTCTCTGCCTCTATCTGCCTCTGTCTCTGCCTCTATCTGCCTCTATCTGTCTCTGCCTCTATCTGTCTCTGTCTCTGCCTCTATCTGTCTCTGCCTCTATCTGTCTCTGTCTCTGTCTCTGCCTCTGCCTCTATCTGTCTTTGTCTCTGCCTCTATCTGTCTTTGTCTCTGCCTCTATCTGTCTTTGTCTCTGCCTCTATCTGTCTTTGTCTCTGCCTCTGTCTGTCTCCGCCTCTGTCTGTCTCCGCCTCTGTCTGTCTCCGCCTCTGTCTGTCTCCGCCTCTGTCTGTCTCCGCCTCTCTGTCTCCGCCTCTCTGTCTCCGCCTCTGTCTGTCTCCGCCTCTGTCTGTCTCTGCCTCTGTCTGTCTCTGCCTCTGTCTGTCTCTGCCTCTGTCTGTCTCTGCCTCTATCTGTCTCTGCCTCTATCTGTCTCTGCCTCTATCTGTCTCTGCCTTTATCTGTCTCTGCCTTTATCTGTCTCTGCCTCTATCTGTCTCTGCCTCTATCTGTCTCTGCCTCTATCTGTCTCTGCCTCTATCTGTCTCTGCCTCTATCTGTCTCTGCCTCTATCTGTCTCTGCCTCTATCTGTCTCTGCCTCTATCTGTCTCTGTCTGTCCCTGTCTGTCCCTGTCTGTCCCTGTCTGTCCCTGTCTGTCCCTGTCTCTGTCCCTGTCTGTCCCTGTCTCTGTCCCTGTCTCTATCTGTCTCTGTCTCTGCCTCTATCTGCCTCTATCTGTCTCTGCCTCTATCTGTCTCTGTCTCTGCCTCTATCTGTCTCTGTCTCTGCCTCTATCTGTCTCTGTCTCTGCCTCTATCTGTCTCTGCCTCTATCTGTCTCTGTCTCTGCCTCTATCTGTCTCTGCCTCTATCTGTCTCTGCCTCTATCTGTCTTTGTCTCTGCCTCTATCTGTCTTTGTCTCTGCCTCTATCTGTCTTTGTCTCCGCCTCTGTCTGTCTCCGCCTCTGTCTGTCTCCGCCTCTGTCTGTCTCCGCCTCTCTGTCTCCGCCTCTGTCTGTCTCTGCCTCTGTCTGTCTCTGCCTCTGTCTGTCTCTGCCTCTGTCTGTCTCTGCCTCTGTCTGTCTCTGCCTCTGTCTGTCTCTGCCTCTGTCTGTCTCTGCCTCTGTCTGTCTCTGCCTCTGTCTGTCTCTGCCTCTGTCTGTCTCTGCCTCTGTCTGTCTCTGCCTCTGTCTGTCTCTGCCTCTATCTGTCTCTGCCTCTATCTGTCTCTGCCTCTATCTGTCTCTGCCTCTATCTGTCTCTGCCTCTATCTGTCTCTGCCTCTATCTGTCTCTGCCTCTATCTGTCTCTGCCTCTATCTGTCTCTGCCTCTATCTGTCTGTCCCTGTCTCTGTCCCTGTCTGTCCCTGTCTCTGTCTCTGCCTCTATCTGTCTCTGCCTCTATCTGTCTCTGCCTCTATCTGTCTCTGCCTCTATCTGTCTCTGCCTCTATCTGTCTCTGCCTCTGCCTCTATCTGTCTCTGCCTCTGCCTCTATCTGTCTCTGCCTCTGCCTCTATCTGTCTCTGCCTCTGCCTCTATCTGTCTCTGCCTCTGCCTCTATCTGTCTCTGCCTCTGCCTCTATCTGTCTCTGCCTCTGCCTCTATCTGTCTCTGCCTCTATCTGTCTCTGCCTCTGCCTCTATCTGCCTCTATCTGTCTCTGCCTCTATCTGTCTCTGCCTCTATCTGTCTTTGTCTCTGCCTCTATCTGTCTTTGTCTCTGCCTCTATCTGTCTTTGTCTCTGCCTCTATCTGTCTTTGTCTCTGCCTCTATCTGTCTTTGTCTCTGCCTCTATCTGTCTTTGTCTCTGCCTCTATCTGTCTTTGTCTCTGCCTCTATCTGTCTCTGCCTCTGCCTCTATCTGTCTCTGCCTCTGCCTCTATCTGTCTCTGCCTCTGCCTCTATCTGTCTCTGCCTCTGCCTCTATCTGTCTCTGCCTCTATCTGTCTCTGCCTCTGCCTCTATCTGTCTCTGCCTCTATCTGTCTCTGCCTCTATCTGCCTCTATCTGTCTCTGCCTCTATCTGTCTCTGTCTCTGCCTCTATCTGTCTTTGTCTCTGCCTCTATCTGTCTTTGTCTCTGCCTCTATCTGTCTCTGCCTCTATCTGTCTCTGCCTCTATCTGTCTCTGTCTCTGCCTCTATCTGTCTTTGTCTCTGCCTCTATCTGTCTCTGTCCCTGTCTCTATCTGTCTCTGCCTCTGCCTCTATCTGTCTCTGCCTCTGCCTCTATCTGTCTCTGCCTCTGCCTCTATCTGTCTCTGCCTCTGCCTCTATCTGTCTCTGCCTCTATCTGTCTCTGCCTCTATCTGCCTCTATCTGTCTCTGCCTCTATCTGTCTCTGCCTCTGCCTCTATCTGTCTTTGTCTCTGCCTCTATCTGTCTTTGTCTCTGCCTCTATCTGTCTCTGCCTCTATCTGTCTCTGCCTCTATCTGTCTTTGTCTCTGCCTCTATCTGTCTTTGTCTCTGCCTCTATCTGTCTCTGCCTCTATCTGTCTCTGTCCCTGTCTCTATCTGTCTCTGTCCCTGTCTCTATCTGTCTCTGCCTCTGCCTCTATCTGTCTCTGCCTCTGCCTCTATCTGTCTCTGCCTCTATCTGTCTCTGCCTCTGCCTCTATCTGCCTCTATCTGTCTCTGCCTCTATCTGTCTCTGTCTCTGCCTCTATCTGTCTTTGTCTCTGCCTCTATCTGTCTTTGTCTCTGCCTCTATCTGTCTCTGCCTCTATCTGTCTCTGCCTCTATCTGTCTTTGTCTCTGCCTCTATCTGTCTTTGTCTCTGCCTCTATCTGTCTTTGTCTCTGCCTCTATCTGTCTTTGTCTCTGCCTCTATCTGTCTCTGCCTCTATCTGTCTCTGTCCCTGTCTCTATCTGTCCCTGTCTCTATCTGTCTCTGCCTCTATCTGTCTCTCTCTGCCTCTATCTGTCTCTGTCTCTGCCTCTATCTGTCTCTGCCTCTATCTGTCTCTGTCTCTGCCTCTATCTGTCTCTGTCTCTGCCTCTATCTGTCTCTGTCTCTGCCTCTATCTGTCTCTGCCTCTGCCTCTATCTGTCTCTGCCTCTGCCTCTATCTGTCTCTGCCTCTGCCTCTATCTGTCTCTGCCTCTATCTGTCTCTGCCTCTATCTGTCTCTGCCTCTATCTGTCTCTGCCTCTATCTGTCTCTGCCTCTATCTGTCTCTGCCTCTATCTGTCTCTGCCTCTATCTGTCTCTGCCTCTATCTGTCTCTGCCTCTATCTGTCTCTATCTGTCTCTATCTGTCTCTGTCTGTCCCTGTCTGTCCCTGTCTGTCCCTGTCTCTGTCTCTGCCTCTATCTGTCTCTGCCTCTATCTGTCTCTGCCTCTATCTGTCTCTGCCTCTATCTGTCTCTGCCTCTATCTGTCTCTGCCTCTATCTGTCTCTGCCTCTATCTGTCTCTGCCTCTATCCGTCTCTGCCTCTATCCGTCTCTGCCTCTATCCGTCTCTGCCTCTATCCGCCTCTGCCTCTATCCGCCTCTGCCTCTATCCGCCTCTGCCTCTATCCGCCTCTGCCTCTATCCGCCTCTGCCTCTATCCGCCTCTGCCTCTATCCGCCTCTGCCTCTATCCGCCTCTGCCTCTATCCGCCTCTGCCTCTATCCGCCTCTGCCTCTATCCGCCTCTGCCTCTATCTGCCTCTGCCTCTATCTGCCTCTGCCTCTATCTGCCTCTGCCTCTATCTGCCTCTGCCTCTATCTGCCTCTGCCTCTATCTGCCTCTGCCTCTATCTGCCTCTGCCTCTATCTGCCTCTGCCTCTATCTGCCTCTGCCTCTATCTGCCTCTGCCTCTATCTGCCTCTGCCTCTATCTGCCTCTGCCTCTATCTGTCTCTGCCTCTATCTGTCTCTGCCTCTATCTGTCTCTGCCTCTATCTGTCTCTGCCTCTATCTGTCTCTGTCTGTCCCTGTCTGTCCCTGTCTGTCCCTGTCTGTCCCTGTCTCTGTCTCTGCCTCTATCTGTCTCTGCCTCTATCTGTCTCTGCCTCTATCTGTCTCTGCCTCTATCTGTCTCTGCCTCTATCTGTCTCTGCCTCTATCTGTCTCTGCCTCTATCTGTCTCTGCCTCTATCTGTCTCTGCCTCTATCTGTCTCTGCCTCTGCCTCTATCTGTCTCTGCCTCTATCTGTCTTTGTCTCTGCCTCTATCTGTCTTTGTCTCTGCCTCTATCTGTCTTTGTCTCTGCCTCTATCTGTCTCTGCCTCTATCTGTCTTTGTCTCTGCCTCTATCTGTCTTTGTCTCTGCCTCTATCTGTCTTTGTCTCTGCCTCTATCTGTCTCTGCCTCTATCTGTCTCTGCCTCTATCTGTCTCTGCCTCTATCTGTCTCTGCCTCTATCTGTCTCTGCCTCTATCTGTCTCTGCCTCTATCTGTCTCTGCCTCTATCTGTCTCTGCCTCTATCTGTCTCTGCCTCTGTCTGTCTCTGCCTGTCTGTCCCTGTCTGTCCCTGTCTTTGTCTCTGCCTCTATCTGTCTCTGCCTCTATCTGTCTCTGTCTGTCCCTGTCTGTCCCTGTCTGTCCCTGTCCCTGTCTGTCCCTGTCTCTATCTGTCCCTGCCTCTATCTGTCTCTGTCTCTGCCTCTATCTGTCTCTGTCTCTGCCTCTATCTGCCTCTATCTGCCTCTATCTGTCTCTATCTGTCTCTATCTGTCTCTGTCTGTCTCTGTCTGTCTCTATCTGTCTCTATCTGTCTCTATCTGTCTCTATCTGTCTCTGTCTGTCTCTGTCTGTCTCTATCTGTCTCTCTGCCTCTATCTGTCTCTATCTGTCTCTCTCTGCCTCTATCTGTCTCTGCCTCTATCTGTCTCTGCCTCTATCTGTCTCTGCCTCTATCTGTCTCTGTCTCTGCCTCTATCTGTCTCTGTCTCTGCCTCTATCTGTCTCTGTCTCTGCCTCTATCTGTCTCTGTCTCTGCCTCTATCTGTCTCTGTCCCTGTCTGTCCCTGTCTGTCCCTGTCTCTATCTGTCCCTGCCTCTATCTGTCTCTGTCTCTGCCTCTATCTGTCTCTGCCTCTATCTGTCTCTGTCTCTGCCTCTATCTGTCTCTGTCCCTGTCTGTCCCCGTCTCTGCCTCTATCTGTCCCCGTCTCTATCTGTCCCCGTCTCTATCTGTCCCCGTCTCTATCTGTCCCCGTCTCTATCTGTCCCCGTCTCTGTCTGTCCCTGCCTCTGTCTGTCCCTGCCTCTGTCTGTCTCTGCCTCTGTCTGTCTCTGCCTCTGTCTTTCTCTGCCTCTGTCTGTTTCTGCCTCTGTCTGGCTCCGTCTCTGTGCCTCGGGCAGTGCACATGTTCTGTGTCTACACGTCCCTGTCACCAGCCCAGAGAGAGCGGAGACCAGGCCTGAGCTCCCTGGCCTTGGCTCAACCCTCTGACTACAGGCTGGCGGGAAACATCACATCACAGGCTATTAACGCACACCTCACCCGGCTCTCACTCCCTGCTGCCCTCCGTCACCTCACCCGGCTCTCACTCCCTGCTGCCCTCCGTCACCTCACCCGGCTCTCACACCCTGCTGTCCTCTGTCACCTCACCCGGCTCTCACACCCTGCTGTCCTCTGTCACCTCACCCGGCTCTCACACCCTGCTGTCCTCTGTCACCTCACCCGGCTCTCACACCCTGCTGTCCTGTCACCTCACCTGGCTCTCACACCCTGCTGTCCTGTCACCTCACCCGGCTCTCACACCCTGCTGTCCTGTCACCTCACCCGGCTCTCACACCCTGCTGTCCTGTCACCTCACCTGGCTCTCACACCCTGCTGTCCTGTCACCTCACCCGGCTCTCACACCCTGCTGTCCTGTCACCTCACCCGGCTCTCACACCCTGCTGCCCTCTGTCACCTCACCCGGCTCTCACTCCCTGCTGCCCTCTGTCACCTCACCCGGCTCTCACTCCCTGCTGCCCTCTGTCACCTCACCCGGCTCTCACTCCCTGCTGCCCTCTGTCACCTCACCCAGCTCTCACTCCCTGCTGCCCTCTTGTCACCTCACCCGGCTCTCACTCCCTGCTGCCCACTGGTCACCTCACCCGGCTCTCACTCCTCCAGACGATAGTGTAGGATACATTGAATTGCTCGGTAGGGCTGCTAATTATCATGGGGTGCAGCTCCACAAAGATTCCCTCGAATATTTCCTTTTCGAGACCCTTAGCACTACTCAAAAGTCATCACACACTTTACCAATGCTCAAGGGTATGATCAGACATGTGGATGATATCTTTAATGATCCTGTCAGGGCACATATCATTACACCTAGGGTAGACAAAAAATATAAATCTGCACCATCTGACCCAAAGTACATTAAGGGACAGTTACCGTTAGACTCGCCAGCAGTGTCTAACGCACGCAAAAGAGCTAACTCCCAAACCACAGGAGATGCTCCACCCCAGATAAAGAATCTAAGCTTCTTGATGCTTCGGGGAAAAGAGTCGCATCTCAGGCAGCAAACTTCTGGCGCATATCCAACACACAAGCGTTGCTAGCTAGATACGACCGTGCGCACTGGGACGAGATGGAACAATAAATCCAATATCTACCCCAAGAACACAAATCTAAAGCTAAAGACCTAATAAGGGAGGGACAACTTATTTCCAATAATCAAATCAGGTGCTCCCTCGATGCTGCAGACACAGCTGCCAGAGCAGTAAATACCAGTGTCCTTTTAAGAAGGCACGCCTGGCTACGTATCTCTGGATTCAAACCCGAGGTTCAAACCTCTATCTTAAAAACACCTTTTGATAAGGAACACCTTTTTGGACCGGTGATAGACCGTTCACTAGAAAAGATGAAGAAAGACACCGAAGTGGCAATCCATGGGGGCGCTTCAGTCACCACAAGGACGTGGTTCCTTTCGACGCTCTTTCTATCGAGCGGGGTCCAAGAATTCTTCCTCAGAAAATACCTCCACCTATAAGGGTAATAATCAACCCTCTGGCTCTAAGACCTACTTCAGAGGGGGTTACAGAGGAAATAACGCTAAGGGAAGAGGTAGAGGTTCAAACACACGCACCTCCCCCTCCAGTACAAAACAGTGACTCACCTCTCTTTCCTCCCGACCACCTAACACCTGTCGGGGGAAGACTGTCAAATTTCTTACCAGCTTGGCAGCCAATAACAACAGACAAGTGGGTTCTACAAATTATCCGTTCTGGTTACTGCCTGGAGTTCATCAATACTCCTCCAAACATTCCCCCAAGGTCACACAAACTCTCGTCGGACCATCTACACCTCCTAAAACAAGAGGTACAGTCTCTACTTTTAAAAGGAGCTATAGAGCTCGTACCACTGCAACACCAAGGGTCGGGCGTGTACTCCTTTTACTTCCTAATACCAAAAAAGGACGGGTCTCTCAGACCAATATTAGATCTCAGAGAACTCAATTTTTACATACAGTCAGACCATTTTCACATGGTTACACTTCAACAGGTACTGCCTCTGCTGCAAAAAGGCGACTTTCCGTCCACCCTAGACTTAACGCATACTTTCACATCCCAATCCACCCTGCTCATCTTTAATTTCTCAGGTTTGTGCTAGCGGGCCAACACTACCAGTTCAAAGTACTCCCATTCAGGGTCACCACTGCCCCCAGAGTCTTCACAAAATGTCTGGCAGTAGTAGCTGCTCATCTCAGGAGACAAAGCATCCATGTCTTCCCGTACTTGGACGACTGGCTCATCAAAGCCAGCACCTACCAACAGTGTCTCAAAAACACTTCCGTAACCATCGTTACTACATCAACTAGGGTTCACAGTCAATGTGCCAAAGTCACATCTTCAACCAACCAATATTCAGAACTACCTAGGAGCCACTTTAGATACTCAAGGCTCTGGCGTTTCCCAACGCAGCCAGAATTCTCAACATTCAGGCTTTAGTTCGTCAGTTAAAACCCAATCAATCTCTTCCAGCTCAGGCTTACATGCAACTGCTGGGGATGATGGCATCCTGCATAATGATCGTGCCGCATGCCAGACTTCAAATGCGTCCGCTCCAGGAATGCTTAGCCAGTCAGTGGAACCAGTCAAACGGTCTATTAACCTATCTAGTGTTGGTAAGCGGCTGTACTCATCGCTCTCTGCAGTGGTGGAACTCACAAAATCTGTCAAAAGGACGGCCCTTCATAGGCCCGGTTCCACAGACCGTACTAACAGCGGACGCGTCTCTAACTGGCTGGGGTGCCCATCTACATCAACACACAGTACAAGGACTGTGGAGCCAACAACAAAAGTTGCTTCATATAAACCATTTAGAGCTCATGGCCATATTTCTAGCCCTCAAAGCTTTTCAGACCCGGCTCATAGGGGAAACTGTCCTAGTTCGTACCGACAACATGACAGCCATATATTACATACAGAAACAGGGGGGAAAACCCCCCCCCCCAATTGTCCCACTTAGCCCAGGACATCTGGAGGTGGGCCATTCATCACAAGATCTATCTCCTAGCAGAACATCTCCCAGGAGTAAATAATCAGATGGCAGACCTGCTAAGTCGTCAGACCCAGCAAGTCCACGAATGGGAAATACATCCTCAAGTTCTCCTCCCATTCTTCCAAATGTGGGGCTTTCCAGACATAGACCTGTTCGCCACGCATCTAAACGCAAAATGCCCAAACTTCGCGTCCAGGTATCCACACTCATTGTCCAAAGGCAATGCACTATGGATGAACTGGTCAGGGATATTTGCTTACGCTTTTCCACCTCACCCACTCATTCCATGAGTGGTTCGGAAACTCAAACAAGCATCCCTGACACTAATCCTAGTTGCTCCCACATGGGCCCGTCAACCATGGTTCACAACCCTGTTGGAGCTCTCGGTAGTTCCTCATCAAAAACTATGTCTTACACCCAATCTCCTCACACAGCCGTGGAAACATAAGACACTCAGATCCCAGTCAACTCAATCTGGCGATCTGGCACCTGAAGTCTTAGTTTGGCTATCTTAACCTACCGCCAGACTGTATGAATATCATCAAGGAAGCTAGACGACCTAACACAAGAGCCTGCTATGCAGCAAAGTGGAAACGGTTTGTAATTTACTGCAATAACAACCACATCAACCTGCTTGATGCTTCTGTCCAAAATATTATATGCTATTTGTTACGTCTACAACATTCCAATTTAGCATACACGTCCATACGTCTACATCTAGCTGCAATAGCTGCATACCTACAAAATAGACAACATCTATCTCTTTTTAGAGTGCTTGTCATTAAAGCATTTATGGAAGGACTTAAGAGTTATTCCCCCGAGACGTCCACCTGCTCCAGTATGGAATCTCAACATTGTCCTCACCAGACTAATGGGCCCACCTTTTGAGCCATTGCACAAATGTGAACTACAATTTCTCACATGGAAAACTGCTTTCCTTGTGGCTATCACATCACTCAGGAAAGTAAGTGAACTTCAGGCATTAACTATAGAAGAACCTTTCTTACAAATGCATCAAAATAAAGTAGTTCTTCGGACTAATCCTAAATTCCTTCCTAAAGTCGTTTCTGCTTTTCACATCAATCAATCGGTTGAGTTACCAGTGTTCTTCCCTCAACCAGATTCAGTAGTAGTAGCAGAACGTGCTCTACACACATTAGATGTAAAATGAGCATTACCTAGAAAGAACAAAACCTTTTCATAACACAAATCAAACTTTTGTCGCTTTTGCTCCACCACACAAGGGCAATCCCATATCAAAATCAGGAATTGCTAGGTGGATAGTCAAGTGCATTCAAATCTGTTACGCAAAAGCAAAAAGAACATTACCAGTTCCCCCTAGAGCACACTCTACACGCAAACTGGGGGCTTCTATGGCATTCTTAGGAAATATACCCATAGATGACATATGCAAAGCTGCAACATGGTCTACACCTCAAACATTCACAAAACACTATTGTGTAGATGTGTTAGCAAGACAACAAGCTAGAGTGGGCCAGGCAGTTTAACGTACACTATTTCAAACCACTACAACAGATACAGGTTAGCCACCGCTTTGGGAGATAACTGCTGTATAGTCTATGCAAAGCATATGATCTATAGCTCATATGCCTCGAACGGAAAATGCTACTTACCCAGTATGCATCTGTTCTTGGCATATAGAGCTGTAGAGTCATATGCGCCCACCCACCTCCCCGGGTACCTATATCTGTTGTAGTAATATCTTACTTAGATACCTGCATTCATGGACATCTCCTTTTACTACTCCTACTATCTCCATTATCACCCTCTGCGGGAAAACAATCTAACAATGGAGCCTATGCCCATGCGCACTATCACCGAAAGAGGAGTCACCTACCTCGTGACTGGAAAAGACTTCTTCGAAGTAAAACAAAGTGCAAACATCCGGACCCAACACTAGATGGCGATATATGCAAAGCATATGACTCTACAGCTCTATATGCCAAGAACAGATGCATACTGGGTAAGTAGCATTTTCCATATTACCCATTGGCAGTTGCCACTGGGTAGTTATAGTTGGGTCAGCTGTTACATAGGGAAAGCATTTTTTGTGTTGCTAATATCGTTGGCACAGTTTGCCGAATCTCCACGAAACATTCCAAAAAGGGGCTACTCTCTGACTAGTTAGTTCATGGAAAGTTTCGGGGTGATCTGTCAAGAGGGGGCTGAGAAAAAAGGGGGGGGGGTCCCAAAACGCAAATTTCCCATACATTTTCCATAGACCTCTTTAAGAAGGGCTGCCGCAAAAACTGCTGAATGGAATTACACCAAATTTGGCAGGAAGCTAGATATTGATCCGCAGATTGTTCTTTTTGTGATTTGGTGTACATCCGTTCAGTACTTTTTTGAGAAATTGAGGGCCAAAAATAATTTAATATCTGGACGGTTGGGTCCCCTGTGAGGCTCTTGCGGAAGTGCCAATTTAAAAATGGAGCGTTTTGATTGACTTAGGGAGCTTTATTTCTCTTGGGCCAGCTTGCTCCCGTGGGAGCGAGCGCTCTGATTGGCTGCCAGCAACTTGAGAAAAATGTTGCTGGCAGCCATTACTTAGTCCCCTGTCCTGAAGTAAAAAAAGAAAAATATTTGGGGCAGGGTAGGGATACCCTGACCCCCTAGTCCCCATGAGGAGGGAAGGGGAGGTGCATGACCAGAAGGACTCCATTGGGGGTTTAAACAAAAAAATAAGCAAAAAATGCCACAATTTCCGTGGGACTCCCACGGGATTGTGGTAAAAAAAGAAAATGGCCGCCGGTCCGCATTCAATAACTATAAGCCCTGCGGAGCCCACATCCGGGGATGTATTCAGTAATGGGGGGGGGGGGGGCCACGTGGCCCCCCTCCCCGAGCCATTAAAGGCCCAAGGAGCTCACCCCTAGGGTCGAAATCATGAAAAAAAGTGAGGGGATACCCGGTCCCCCTCCCCGAGCCATTGAAGGCCCCGGGAAGCCCACATCCGGAACTGAAATTTACTAATAAGGGGAGGGTGGTTGTGCACCCATTCCCCTCTCTGAGCCTCCAAAGGCCCCAGGAAACCCAATACCCCAGGGCCAAAATTGCTTAAAATGGAGGGGGCCGCACAGCCCCCCTCCCTGAACCATTAATGGCCCTGGGCACCCCGGCCCCAGGGACCCCAGCCCCAGGGACCCCAGCCCCCGGGCTGGCTCACTAGGACATAGCTGTTTCCCTGCCCTCACCAGTGTGGGCTCTGGCAGGGAAACCGGTTTGCTTCCACTTGGCGGGAGCATATTTTAATCTCCCACCAAGCGGGAGCAAACACCAAGTCCTCTTCCAGTGGGCGGGAGCTTTAAAAATGTTCCCGCCGGCTGGAAGCAGACTTTTGATCGGTTTTCCTGCCCACACTGATACGGGCTTTGAAACAGGTAAGAATATTAATCCCACCCGGAGGGAGTAGGGTTAGTAGCTGCTCCCTCCAGGAAGGAGCAGTAAGCCGGCTGGGGGTGAGCATCTTTGGGCTCCCCCCGCGGCCTCCGAGTATATGGTGGCTGCCTTCGGTGGGCACCAGGGCACCCACCTTTAAGGTATGAGGGACCTGGGGGATGAGGTCCCCGGGGCCAAACAAGGCTTAGGGACGGGGGCTGCGTGGACCCCCTCCCCATATTTTTAATAGTTCTGAGGGATGGGGTCACCAGGGCTTAACAAGGCTCAGGGAGGGGGGGCACGTAACTGCATTCCCCTTTAATTTTAGTATTAGCCTTGGGGGGGGGATGGATTCCCCAGGGCCCAACAAGGTCCCCCCTTTCAACTTCTGTAATGGCTTGAGGAGGAAGGCCACGCCCTTCCCCCCCTTTAATTAAAAAAAAATTCCCCTGGTGGATGTGGTTCCCTGGGCCTAATAAGGTTCAGAGACGGGGGCCACGCAGTCCACCTCCCATAAAAAAAAGGTCTTGGGGATGGGGTCTCCAGGGTCTAATAAGGCTCGGGGAGGGAGGTCACTTCCCCCCAGCCCCCTCCCTTTAAAAACATAAGGTCCTGGGGTCACCAGGGCCTACTGGGCTTAATTAAGCTCGGGGAGGGTGGGCATGTGCCCCACTTCCCCAAACATTAAAAGAAAAACCTTGATAGTCACCGTTAAAACCAAAGGTTAAAGTAACGCTATAGTTAGTTGAATTTGTCTGTCACAACATTAACGTTTAGAACTGAGAAAAACAAATAAATTCTCCAGTAATAGTTAGAAGAGCTAACTATAACTTGCGCCCGCCATGCACTGTTAATGCCCTCACTTATTACATCACTCATGACATGTTCTATGACATTTGACATCACTGACATCTCAAATGGCATCACTGATGACTTCATCCAAGCTTCTTTTGTACAGATTGCGCTATAAATGGATATTGCATTAGAGTTCTGAAAGTAAGTACAAAATAGCTCAGAAGAATGAGGCATCATTAATGCAATCACAGAAACAACTCCCTTAGCTGTAGAAAGCATGGGTTATTTACCACATTGATACTATACCATACACTTTACAGGTAGCGTAGTTCACATTAACAATCAACCACAGATATATGGGAAACCTTCATTGCATACAGTGTTCAATCTGTATACAACTGTTCAGAGAAAGCCAAGTTCCTAAAAATACTGAGCGTCTGTTCCAAAGCGAATTCCTTACTACAGACAGCTTTTTTCTGTATCAAACCCCTGACAGTCACCGAACCTACATTGAGAAATGAAGTTGATATGAGTAGAGAAGTGGGTATTGTAAACAGTATTCACTCTAGAGAGAGACTTTACCCTGTATCACACTGTTTGCAGACCGTGAAACTCATGAAAAATACACAGCAGAGTATTAAAAAGTATCTACTAAGTACAGTGTACACTCTATGCTACACTTGGCAAAAAAAGGCACTCTTCACTTAAAATAAGCAACGTTTGAAGGTGCTAAAGACTGTACTACCTGCAGCCTTCATTCTGTGGTGAAAACTTTACAGATAGCCCATCTTCTGAAGCAAAACAAGCACATGTACATAGCCTAGTACCTGGTGGACACAGTCTTCTTTGTTATGTAGAAATTGTCACGCTGAGACTTTTGTATCTAATAACTCAAGGCTGTTTACAATACGTAGAATCTTTGCCTATTTCAAACTTTTTCTGCATAGACTAAAAACCTGTATGGAACATGCTGGACATAGGTTGTGAACTGTTACCTGCACACAGGGTTGCTCTTCAGTGCAAACAATTATAACATGTTCAATACCTCTACACACTTATGATCCATTAGGAGCACATGCGTTTTGTAAACACACCTATCAGCTGGACACAGGCTGTACAAAATTAGGTAGAAAAGCAATATGGGAGCTACCCATCACTATGTAAGCTGAAAACAAACTAACACACTCAATGGACCAAATGATCCAAGATGTAAAAGACTCAGCAAAGTATGTATTGTGTACAGGCCTGGACACTACAGACTGCATAGGTTCTGCTACTGGCACCAGCCGATTGCTTAGAAGCATGCCTGGAGGCAGTCACCCGGGTTTTTGGATGTCTAGACATCCTGTATTGACATACCCTTCAATGGTTCTAGACTATACCGAGAAAACGCTGACTCTGCTCAAGCAGTTCAAAGATAGTCACACAGATCTCAATCTTTGGAGTCATTGTTCTCGGCCAGACAATTCCACCAGAAATATAGAATGTTTAGGGGCTATTCCAGAATTCTAGCTTACCGGCAGCATCAGCCTTCCCAACTGGTGCAACAGCAAACTTGGCCCTTTCAGGACAGAGGCTGTAGTGGCGGATGAAGCAGTGCACACCAGCAGAGACAGCAATCTTCCAACTCTTCCTCCTTTGCTGTTCCTAAGTTGCTTTGATTTGCTCTCCTGGGCCCACAGCCTGCTGGTAGGGGGTAGCATATGATATTTCCTCCCTGGGTGGAAATCCATCATGTCAGACGGATGGGTTTTACAAATTGTTAAAAAAAAGGGAGCTTGGGGCACATCTGGTTGTGATTCGATCTACACCAGATGAGCCGAGCTCATCAGCGAATGTTTGCACTATGCATGCAGAGTTCTTTGTCCAATTAGCTCGGAACTTTATTGCCCCTACACACAATCCTAGCTTAAAACAGAGAGAAGCACGCAAGGTGAATTCGTGGTTTACACGAGAATGCAGGACCCTAAGGAGACAGTTGGCAACAGCCATCAGATCCAAGAACATCCCCTTGACACGAGACCTAAGGAGGCTCTACAAAATATCCCAAACGAGCTAAACGAGACTGGGATGAGAAGAAGTGGAGCGAACTTGGGGAGGAATGTTCCCAACCAGACACTAGGAAATTTTGGGCACTTGTAGCAAAGGGAAACTTTGAAAACTCACCCCCACTAGCTAAAAATATTGCGTCCAATGCATGGTGTGAGCACTTTAGTGCGTTGTATGATAATACTATTTGTCCGGACTTAGGCCAGTTCTCTGTGGACCTAACCCATTCTATTTCAAGTCTTCTGTTCTCTAAGGAGGACATTTTGGCCTGTATAGAGGCGATTGTTCCCTCCAAAGCACCAGGGCCGGATGGGATTCCGGGAGATCTCTTCCTCTCCGATAGGGACAACTGGGCTGCATATATAATGGTACTTGCTAATGACATTGCTGGGCGGGGGCCCTATTTCTTCTTCTTGGAAGGGAGCTGAAGTGATCCCCATCTTTAAGAAGGGCGACAGGAGCAATCTGGCTTATTATAGGCCCATTAGTCTGATTGATTGCGTCCAAAAAGTATTTTGTTGCTCTCCTAGTGAGGATTCAGGACTGGATGGCCGACAATCGCATCCTGTCCCCACTACAAGCAGGGTTCCGTAAGAAAACGGGAACAATTGATCAGGTCTTTCGCTTTCTTTTATTATATTGGAAGGTGGTAACATTGGGCAAGGGGAGCCTCTACGTGGCATTTATAGATCTGAAGTCGGCCTTTGATCTCGTCCCCAGGGGCAAGCTCTGGCAGGTCCTTATGGAGATGGGGCTGCCCATAGAAATTCTGTCACTACTTATAAACCTACATGCAGAGAACTTTGCTAGGGTAAGATGGGGCGGACAGGGACAAGTTACCGATCCTGTCAATATTAAGCGTGGGGTCCGCCAGGGTTGCGTTCTGGCTCCAACACTGTTCTCGTTATACATCAATAAAGTGGTCGAATTTCTAGAAGCAACCCCAGCGGATGTGCCCGTCTAGGGAAACAGAAAATCGCAACTCTGCTCTTTGCGGACGATACACTTCTCATCTCTAAAACACCTATGGGGCTGCAAATTCTATTAAATCGATACAAGACCTTTTGTGATGAGAGGGGTCTTGAAATAAACACCTCCAAGACGAAACCGATGACATTGAACCCCCATAAGACCTTCAAGGGGTGTTTAACTTTAAATAACATCCCCCTAGAGAGAGTGAGCAGTTTTGAGTACCTGGGCATTAGGCTCTCTGAAGGCATGGCTTGGAAACAACATTTAAATAAGGCCCACCTCAAGTTTTTACAGCTAACTGGGGCTCTTATACAAAACCAGTAGCACCAGCCCTGGAACTATATAAAAGTGTGGCTATAAGTAGTGCCCTGTACGGGGCAGAGCTCTGGGGCTTTGAAAAATTGAGCGACTTAACAGCGACCGAGAACAAGTTCCTTAGGAATTTAGTGTCCCTCCCATTCAGCACACCCCTTTGCCCCCTCAAACTGGACATGGGCATAAAATCAATCAAGGATCTAGTGAAGCTCCACCCACTTTCATTTTCGCAGGGGCCCATATCTACCTCAGAACTGTCCCCGTATGCATCTGCTTTAGATGAGGTTTGCTTATTAGATACATCGAATAAAAACCTCATCGCTAGTATTGGTCTAAGGGAGCATAGCATCAACAGCCCAGCACCAAGTTCTAAGAAACAAATTAAGTATTGTATTGGGACTGGGTAGTGCAGTTGGAATCAATGGCTAGCAATCGGGGCAGACTAACCGAGGAATTCACAGATTTTAAACCAAGCTGCTCACTGGAAGGCTATCTTGACCTCATCAAGGTACCAGCCGATAGAAAATTATATTTGTAATTCAGGCATGGTTCCTTGCCGGTAAATCTATTTACAAATTCTTGGTCATGTAATGCTGCCCAGACCAACGGCTTCCCCTGCTGGCCTGCCCAGATTGAATCAATTGGCCTTGTTTTCCTCGCTTGCCCTGCATACTCTAGACCCAGCGCAAAATGGCTAACTCCCATTTGTAAGCAGCTTGGAACCCGTGATTCCGGAGCAGCTCTGTGCATACTAATATCAGATACTAGACCATCATTAGTGTGCACAACTGCGAAGTTCCTGGGTCATATGTGGAGCCTAAGAAGGAAGGCCAAGAGCTCAACCTTGATCTTACCCTAATACGCCCCGACTTTGATGGCAGAGATACTGAGCTTAAATATTAGGGTATACTATTATCGAGTGAACCATTGGTCATTGATTTTATGTCATTTTATGTAGTAGAAGCATAACTACAATAGATTCCTTGGATTACTTTTTAGTAATCTAGTTTTACTCAGTCTGATTTATTTATGTATCAAGCATTTAGAATTGATCTGCTGGTGTTTATACAGCAATTATTGCACTGTTTTCTAACCTGATGCCAAAATTATGAATTATTGTGTCTTTTTAAGCTCATGACTGGTTTTATTTTTATTTTTTTAAATTACTGGGTCGTATATATGTTCTTTGTACTTTTATGGTCTGTCGACGGGATAAAGTTTATTGAATTGAAATTGTTCAAATGGGCCTACGTCCTGCCTTTCATTTAGTCCCACCTGTTATTCCCCATCAAGCACCTATTGGCAGACAGCTTCCTCTGTCTTGATGCAAGAAGTCAATCTCCTTCTGGCCAAGAGCACCATAGTGGGTGCCAGACTTGGAGAGGGGTGTGAGGGCTGTTCACACAACTTCCTCATCCAAAAGGACAGAGGCCTCAGGCCTGTAAGGAATCTTATTCCATTGTAAGCCTATCTGAAGAAGGAAACATTCAAAATGCTGTCTCCTGCTCAGAACCTCTCTGCTCTGGATCCAGGGGACTGGATGGTGTCCCTAGCCGTTCATGGTGTGCATTTACATATACCAATCCTGCAGCCCCACAGGTGCTACATGCAGTTCTCAGTGGGGTTAAAAGATTCCCATACCTCAATGACTGGCTGCTCATTGGGGGTTTGCCACAATTCGTCAGAGACCACATCCAGACCATGGACGAGCTCTTCAGCTCCTTGGGATTTTCCATCAATGAGCCAAAGTCCCACCTGAGCCATGCACAAAGGATTCCCTTCAATACTGCTCTTCTGGACATGGTAATGTTCAAGGCCTTTCCACAATCACAGCGAGTCTGGGACATTCAAGATATGATCCCATCGTTTTGGGGTCAGTCCTTGGTCTTGGTGAGCATGGGTCCGAGGCTTCTTGGGCCACTGCCTCATGCATCCTCCTCGTGGCACATGCGTACCCTACAGGGCTACCTACCTACAGTTTCAATGTGGCAAACACCAGGGTTGCTTCTCTGAATCCATGCATATTTTGCAGGAGACTGCCCAGGACCTTATGTGGTGGCAGAGGAGTGCCAACATGACAATTGGCAGACCACTCCCCCTCCCCACCCAGATGCCATTTTTAACTGATACTTTGTTGCTCAGCTCAGTTGGGTCGGCCATCTGGATCAGTTGGAGATCGGAGGCCTCTGGCCTCTTGTGGAGAACCAGCTTCACATCCACCTTTTGGTGCATTCTCCTGAAGCTGAAGGTCTTCCCGTCATCCATGAAGGGCAGGCTGGTGCAGATCCTCAGTCAACACAACTGTCATGTGGTACTGCAACAGAAAGGCAGGTTGGGATCCTATGCCAAGAGGCTTTACTCCTCTAGAGATGGCTGAGCCAGCAGGAAATCTTTCTGGAAGCCAACCACCTTGCAGGTTCCGTGAACCCGAGAGCAGATGAGCTGACCAGACATCTGCTGGTAGATCACAAGTGGGGGGGGTCCCTCTCCCAAGGTGACACAGGCTGTCTTCGGTGAGTGGGGCATGCCATGACTATGTTTGTCTCTGTTGAGAAAGCATTGTGTCAAAGCTTCTGCAGTGGTGTTGCCTTCCTAAAGGTCACCGGGAGATTTATTCTGTCTGTGATCGACTCTGGTATCCTCTACATGTTCCCACCACTACCTTGCCCATTTAGAGTTCTGAGGAAAGTCAGGACTAATTGGGCTCAAATCATCTTAACAGCCCCAGACTAGGCCAGGAGAGTGTAGTACCAAAAGTGCCTGAGCACTTGCCCTCCCATCTGGCTTCCCCTTCAGTAGAACCTTGTGTCTCAGCAACAGAGGACAGTCCTACATTTGAATCTCAACAACCTACACCTTCATGCATAAATGGAGAAGTGACAGTTAAATTCTTTTGGCTTACCCCTTGAAATTGTAGAGGTCATTCTAGCCAGATGCCTGTTCACGAAATCCATCTGCGACAGGCACTGGGAAAAGTTTGTGACCTGGTGTGTGGTCCATAAACTCACCCTCAGCAGTCCAAACTTTCTGGTCCACTGCTCATTTTGTTGTTGGCCTAGACAGTCTTAAGGACTGTTTTTCAGACATCTGTCCCATCCACATGCGAACCACCGCTTATTCATAGGGACCGCTTTACAGTCTACGCAGTGTGTGTATCTGCAGCAACATATGCTACGAAGGGAAAATATTACTTGCGCTGGAAGCATCTGTTTTTGTATCGTGCAGTGCTGTAGATTCACATGCGCCCTCTGTTAGCCATTGGGGAGACGGCAGAAGGTGTGGCGGTGCTGAAAGGAATTGGAGGGCATAGCCTTTCCGAACAATTTGCAGGACTCACCTGTCTGATGGTATGGCCTGCCAACCCGGAAAGAATCTTCGGACCCTGCCTCCCACTGGGTGGCTGTGCTCCATGAAGAGGGGTGTGGCAGGTGGGACTGTGGGGGAAGGGGCTGGGAAATGGGCAGCTCGTTGACCTTGGCCACAGGGGGTAGTGGGCACCACGGGCGTGGAACTGTTGGGCATTATGCTGTGGTTGGATTGCCTGGCAGTTTGAGGTACGTCTTCCGAAGGCGCGAAAGGAGCAATAGGTCTGGTGCAGTTGGCGCAGTGGGGCAGATAGGTCTAGAGATCGAGCTGTGGCTCTGCTCTCCTTGAACCACTCAAGAGTGGAGTCTGCCTGATCCCTGAACAGGTGGGTCCCATTGAATGGCATGTCCATGCGGGATGGTCACCCGAAAAAATGTTGGACCGCATCCAAGCGTAGCAAAGAATGGCAACATTGATGCCAAAGGCCCCCTCAGTGGAATCGGTGGTGACCAAGCTACAAAGAATTGTGAATTTGCCCATGTCCTGATCGCCTTGAATGGCCTGGGCAAGGTCAGGTTGGAGATCTTTGGAGACAAAAGGGCGTGGGAGTAGTGTCCCAGGAAATAGCTGGCATTTACTGAATGGAGAGCCAGGCTGGTAAAAGAGAAATTTTGCTTCCTAAATGTCTAAGGCCATTTGGACTCCCTATCAGGGGGAGTAGTCAGAAAAGTGTTTGGGTTAGACCTGCTTGTGGACGCTTGCACAACAAAACTTTCGGGGAATGGTGTTGAGATGGGAACGCAGGGTCACCCGGGGCAGGGCGATGACTTCTCACTATTTGCCTGTGGGCTAGGGAGCTAGAGCAATGCTTTGCCCAGGCACCCAAAAAGGTAACGGTTAGTGGCTTATTAAATGGCAAAAGAGGTTCAGAAGATGTACACCCCGGGTTGGAGGACTTCAGTCAGCACATTAGTTTTAACCTCCAAGGTAGGGAGCTGGAGGTCACCATGGTGTAGGAGGAGGACTCAGTGGCTGGACCAGGGGGTGAGAAAATACCTGACTTGGGAGGTATCAAGACCACTGTCCTCCTGCAAGTCGTTGCACAAGTTGTCCTTTGTGTAGGGCTGAGTGAACTCATCACCCACTTCATAATCATTGTCACAGTTCATGCCGGGAAAGGAGTGCAAGGTGTGTGTTCTCTCTTGTGGAGGCAGCAAATCAAGCGGGGAAGCGGCACCTCAACCAAGGTCGGACTGGCTTGGAATCGTAGAGTACTATAGGTTTCTCCTTGTCTGGCCTCGATCCTGGAGACTGGATGGTATTGTTGGACCTGCATGACTTCTACTTCCATACACACATCCTGCAGACCCATCAGCACTACCTGCGGTTTGTGGTGGGACAGGAGCATTAGGTCTCGCCTATGCCCCTCGGGTGTTCACGAAAGTAATAGCGGTGATGGCAGCACACCTTCCGAGGTCAGGTGTGTCAGTCTTCACCTACTTTGACGACTGTCTGTTAAAGGTCAGCTCACCTCAGGCAATCATAAGCCACCTCCCGATTACAGTGAACCTCCTGTCATTTTTCAGATTCACACATCAACGTGCCACAGTCGCACCTTACTCCTTCTCACACACTCCTTCATCTGAGCCATTCTGGACACAGTTTGCTTTTGTGCCTCTCCCTTGGGAAAGAGAGTTTAGGATGTTCAGCCCTGGATTTCAGTGTGGTCGACTCTGAGGCTGCTGGGACTGATTACCTCCTGCTTCGTGCTTGTTTAGCATGCCAGGTAGCATATGTGGGCTCTACAGTGGGACCTGAAGTTTCAGTGGACCCAACATCAAGGGTACCTCTCCTACAACGTCCAGATTTGAGGAGGCTGCAAAAGACCTGCAGTGGTGGTTACTAGACCACGATTGAGTCAGCGGCAGCCCCACACAACTCCGCTCCCAGAGCTGACAGTGGCTACTGATGCATCGCTGCTGAGATGGGGTGGCCTCCTGGGAGAGATGGCGATTAGAGGCCTCTGGTCTCCGGTGGGCTTCCAGCTTTATATCAACCTTCTGGAGCTGAAGGCCATCCACTTGGCGTGGAACGCCTTCCTCCCATTCATCAAAGGTGGTGCTCATGGACAGCACCACCGCAGTGTGGTACTGTAACAAAAAGGGCAGGGTGAGGTTTTGGGCCCTGTGCCAGGAGGCCTCTGCAAGTGGCTAGACCAAGGAATTATCCTGATGGCGAAACCACCTGAAATGCTGTCTGGCAGGTTCCTGGCTCCATATCAACCTTCAGGAGCAGAGGGCCTTCCGCTTGGCACTGAAAGCCTTCCTCCCGTCCATCAAAGGGAGGCTGGTATAGGTGCTGTCTGAGAACACCACTGCCAGGTGGTACTGCAACAAACAGGACGTGGTGTGGTCACGAACCCTGTGTCCAGGAGGCCTTGTGCCTCTGGAAGTGGCTGGACCACGAAGGAATTTTCCTGGTGATTAAACACCTGGCAGGAACTTTGAATGGCAGAATGGATGAGCTCAGCTATTGGTGCCTAGGGGTTCATGAATGGCAGTTACCCCCAGAGGTGGCACGAGGTCTCTTTCCGAATAGGAAGAACCGTGGCTTAATCTGTTCGCCACTGCCAAGAATGTGCAATGTCAGCACTTCAGCGTGTTGGAGTTTCCAATGCGTCTCTCGCTAGGAGACGTGTTCCTCCTCAAGTCGAACTCCGTTCTCCTGTATGCCTTTCAGCCAATACCACTTCTGCCCGGAGTTGTCAAGAAGTTCAAGACCGACCGAGCCCAAGTCAGCTTAGTGGCCTTGGGACAAGTTTGTGTCCTGATGCACGATCAAACATGTTGCCCCACTTGATGACAAGCTGTCCAAGGTTTTTTTTTTGTTTTTTTTTATCCTAGCCCAGCAAGGCTTTGCTTTGGGCATTATTAAAGGGTACCTTTTGGCTATTTCAGCCTTTTTACATTTGCTGCAGCAGCCTTTTTTTAAATCACCAGTTGTGATGCCTTTCCATAAAGGACTATAGCATTTATTTCCCCCTTCATCCTCTATTATGCCCCAGTGGAGCTAAATTTAGTTTTGACCTTGGTGTTGTCCATTTGAACCTATGCATAGCTGTCCTCTCAGGCTGCTCAGTCTTAAGACAGAATTCTTAGTAGCCATAACATTGTCAGAGGGTGAGCGACCTTCAGGCCTTCTCCATGAACCCCCCGTATATCACTTTCTACCCAGATAAGCTGGTTCTTCGGACTTGTGCATCCTTTTTGCCGAAGATGGTGACTCCTTTTCACATCAGACAAACCAACATTCATCTGACATTCTTTGCTCCTCCTCATCCCTCAAAGTAAGAGAATGGTTTCATTGGCTGGATCCATAGAGGGCTCTCAGTTTCTACCTCAATCATACCCGACAACACTGCATGGATGATCAGCTTTTTGTCAGGTTGACAGGAGCAAAGAAAGGCAAAGCAGTACAGAAAAGAACCATCTCTTATTGGATCATACTCCGCATCAAAATCTGCTACGCACTAGCAAAAAAGCAGCCTCTGCTTTGGCATGCTGAGTGCCTGCCCTGAATATTTGTGAGATGGCTACGTGGGCATCACTGCATACTTTCACAAAAAACTACTGTCTGGACATCCAGGCCAGTCAGGAAGGGTACTGCCCGTTCAGTTCTGCAACCTTTTTTTGGTGAGCTGGTTCACAGACCCACCTCCTGGGAGGGTCTGCGATTTGTCTTTTTGGTCAGAGTCCTGTCCTGCTCTACACCAGTTAGTTTAGCTTCCTCTTCCGGGGAGGGTGGCATCAGCAGAGTTTGGAAGAGCCAGGAGAAGATACTTAAATAACAATTTAGGTTAAGCCCTATATGTCAACACCACAATTCTGCCTCTATTTGTTTTAAAAATCATTTAGGAATCTTTTTCACAGCTCTGACCTAATTTGGATATCTTTTTATCTTGTATTTGTTCAATTAACTTTCTGTTTTAAATTATACGCGGACGATATGGAGCTATATGTTTGTGACCCTGATATTAATTGGGCACCAACTATCCGTGAGTACATGCAATATGAATGGTACTCAGGACTGAGTATAAACTGGTCTAAATGGATTGTTTTTCCTTTTACTCCATCCACAAAACCGCATGTCCTGGACTACCCACTAGAATGGTGTGCGGATTCCATGAAATACTTAGGGGTGTGGGTGCATATAGACCCTGAGCTGGTGGCCCGTTGTCTCCCTTTGTCCCTGGCAGATAGGTTGGCCATCATGAAAATGGTTATATTATCTGATAGAGACAGTTAGTTGTAGATTCCTTACCTTAGAATTTCCCCCAGACGTCAGTCTGGATCCAGGGTTTTTTCTTCAGCAGTACCTCTGCGTGTCTTTAGGTGGCATTGGTTGGCTACGCGTCCATCGTGGGCGCTAGGATGACATAGCGATCCCTACATAGGCACCGCCCATGCGTGCTGACATCACTTCTTTCTTTCTCCGTGCCAGCCTAACGCAGATCCGGAGATAGCTACCCCTAGCCACTTTTTGGCTAACTTTTCTCGACAATTTGTCAATGTCTTTTTCGAGTCGTAGACTGCCGGTGCGTCGAGGATGTACCAGCGAAGGACTGACTTCAAGCCCTGCGGTTCCTGCCACCGGATGATGTCCGTGACTGATCTGCTCCTTGTATGCCTTTGGTGTCCGGAGCGAGACCACGACTCGAAGTCGTGCTCATAGTGCCGGGCCATGAATTCAAAGGCTTTGCGGTAGCGGTCCCAAAAGCTTCTGGAGGACCGGCGCTCGGCTCCGCGTCACTCCCGTTCTCATTCGGGGAGATCTTCAGGTCAGTCAGGGAAACACAAGAAGAAGTCGAAGAAGCACAGGCGATCTTCGACTTCTCCCCGGCCGACACAATGCAGGATCCCAAGCGTCGTCACTCTAAGGCACTGTCTCCGGAGACGGTTCCGCACCTCCCTCCCTTTCCGGGTGCCGGAGCGTCTCCTGCCCAGAAGTTCCACTTCTGAACCCCTTTTGCCGTTCAACGAAGCCCTCGTGGACATCCTTCTGGGCACTTGGTCCAAGCCCAGCGAAGGGACTCCTGTGGATAGGACGATTGCCCGCCACCGCCTCGCTCTGGGCGACCCAGCATTCCTGACCCATCATCTCTCCCCTGAGAGCTTGGTAGTCAAAGCCTCTTCATCAAAAGGCGCTTTCCCTTCTGCTCCCCCAGATAGGGAATCCAAGAAGCTGGACCATCTTGGGAAGATGATTTTTTCCTCCAGCTTGGCGCTGCGGCCGGTGAATACCGCATGCCTCTTGGGCCGATACTCCCATACTATCTGGGATACGGTTGCGCCAGTGCTGACTCGGTGCCTTGAGGAGGCCTGGGCCGTTCTCTCTCAAGCAGTTGCAGACTGGAGAGATGCAGCCAAATTCACCATACGATGTGGACTGGATACCACCGACTCACTGGGCAGAACGATTGCCACGTCGGTAGCTGTTAAACGCTATGCCTGGTTATGGACTTCTGGCTTCTCGGGGGATGTCCAGTCTTCCTTGCTGGACATCGCCTTTGATGGCACTTGCCTTTTTGGCGACAAGGCGCTGAGCTTGAGCGCATCAAGGATTCTCAAGCTACGGCCAGATCCTTGGGCCTCGCGGCTACCTCACGTCCACGTCAGTCTGTCTTTCGTCCTTTTCATGGCTACGGAAGGGGTGCCCAGCCACAGAGTCACGCAAGCTGTCCAGCCTCTGCGTGGACGCGGACCCCAGCGTCCTCATGGGTCAGGTAACCAGAAGGCGGGCCAATCCAAACCTTTCTAGTCAGACGTTTCAGGCCCATCAACGGCCACTTGAGGCAGGATCCGCCATCACCTCCACTGGCAGTCCATCACGTCGGATAGGTGGGTTCTGCAAAAAGCCAGAAGGGGCTACTCCCTCCTCTTCAAAACTGCGCCTCCCTCCATGCCACCTTCTTAAGATCGCATGACAGAGGATCGTTTGGCACTTCTCCGCCAGGAAGTATCGGCTCACTTGGCCAAGAGAGCTTTAGAGAGAGTCCCTGTGCGAGAAGTAGGCAGTGGTTGTTATTCCTGCTACTCTCTGGTACTCAAGATGGACAAACGCCTGGGTCCAATCTTAGATCTCGGGGCCCTCAAATTCTTCCTCCAGAAGAAGTTCAAAATGCTCACCCTAGCCCAAGTTCTGTCTGCACTCGACCCAGGAGACTGGCTGGTGGTGCTGTACTTGCAGGATGCTTATTTTCATATCCTTATCCTGCCGGCCCACAGACGTTGCCGTCGGTTCACGGTGGGCCACGGGCACTTTCAGTTCACTGTGCTCCCCTTTGGCCTTACCAGGGGGGTTTCCAGTGTTTCCCTATCTCGACGACTGACTGTTGAAGGAGGGCTCGCCCCAGGCTGTCGACGCCCATCCCAAGACTACGGCAGACCTCCTGCATTCGCTGGGGTTCACTGTCAATGTGTCGTAGTCACACCTGACTCCCTCTCAGATGCTCCCTTTGATCGGGGCAGTTCTGCACACAGTGCATTTTCGGGCCTATCCTCCCGAGCAGCAAGTCCGGGATAGTCGGGCTATGATACCGATGTGTCCGCCTCTATCCCGGATTTCGGTGAGAATGACTCTGAGGCTGCTGGGTCTCATGGCCTCCTGCATCCTGCTGGTGGATCATGCCAGATGGCATGCGCAGGCTCTGCAGTGGGACCTGAAGTTCCAATGGGCGCAGCGTCAGGGGAATCTTTCCGACTACGTCCAGATCTCAGAGGGAACTGCGCACCAACTGCAGTGGTGGCAAAGGAACCAAGATTGGGAGCTCCAGGCGATCAGACTGGCACTGAAAGCATTCCTTGCCTCTCTCAGGGGGAAAGTGGTGCAGGATGTTCACCGACAACACCACCGTCCTGTGGTACTGCAACAAACAGGGCGGGGCGGGTCGTGGACCCTTTGTCAAGAGGCTCTCCGCCTCTGGACATGGTTTGAACCTCAGGGCATAACCCTGGTGGTTCAACACCTGGCAGGTTCTCTGAAAGCTAGAGCGGACGAACTCAGCCGTCTGTGCCTGGTTGATCATGAATGCAAAAAGAACAATTGATGGACAGAATGCAGAACAATGTGATACATTCACCGCAGAACAGAGATCTGGGCCTAAATCCATCGTTCTTTTGCTCCCAATGCCATTCCAGTTTGAACCCAGCCATATGCAAATCAGTCTTGACCCTGCTCGCATTAGGAACAGTCCAGCCCGAACTGCCAGGCCAGGTCCTCCCTGGACTGGAAACAAGCATCCCAGGACCGGTTTAGGGGTTTCACCCCTCATCAGCCAGACTAGCTTGACTCAAGTGGCATGGAGAGCATGTGTGTTTCTTGCTTTCTCGCCCTAAGTGCGCCGGGTATGCCCAGACGTGGGTCCCAGGCTCACTGTGCCACTGGATTCAAGCTAGCCTGGCTGATATGAAGTGATGCCCCGAAACCGGTCCCAGGATGTTTGTTTCCGGTCCAGGGAGGATCTGGCTTTGCAGTTCGTGCTGGACTGTTCCCATGAGGCACAGGGTCAAGACTGATTTGCATATGTGTGGGTCTAAACTGGGTGGCATGGTGAGCAAAAGAACAATGGATTTTTTTTTTAACATCTTTTTATTTTGTTTTAAGTAAAAGAGCATACATAAAACATAACATTGGGCAGCATACAGAGAGTCAAGGCGCCTGGTACATATCTCATCAAATGGAATGAAAGACATTTTTTAAAAAAACGACATAAGGAGAAATTATCTAAGTTAGACATAGCCAGTACAGATTTGTTGCCTCAGGCGTCTAGGTAATTGGTGCGTCTGATTATTAATCTACTCCTGTTGGGGTGGGTCCTGTATCAAAGCCCCTATAGGAGCGCCATCCCGCCCAAATCTTTTCCCACTTGCGCGGGCAGCCCCTTCCTTGATATATCGGCTTCTCCTTTATCATACACCAGTCCAAATCCCGCTCCCACTCCCCCACCGCTGGGATCGCGGCCGTTCCCCATAATCGTGCAATATTTAGTTCAGCTACTATAAGGCCTAATGATAGCCCGATCTTGACGTACTTTGGTGGCGGATCAGATATTTAAAAAGCATTTCTTTGCTGTTTTGGGGCTGGGGTTCTGAAGTAACTTCCCCCCCCCTGATTCTGTGTATGACGGTTCAAAAGGTTTAATCGATGGGCGCATCCATACCGTGTGGACAAAAGTTCCCTCACCCCCACAACCCCTAAGACAGAGGCCTGTTGGGGTGCGTCCCGTGAGTTTGAGTATTGTACGTGAGTAGTAAGAGCGGTGTAATATGCGCAGGAAAATTAGTTGGAACCCAGTAAGTATAGCTACTTCAGGAAAGTTCCCCAGCACCTCCTCCCATTCAACGTCGTCACAGTCTCCTATATCTCCCTCCCATTTGGATCTCAGTGTGGTAAAAATATTGAGAGTTATTTCGCAACTTTTTATAGATCATGGAGACTGTCTTTTTGTTTAATGGTTCAGTTAGGATCTATCTTCTAAGGGGGAGGAGAGTCCCCTGGGAAATATGTTTCCCAAGGGCATGTCTGAGCTGGAGATATCTATATGCTTCAGTGACAGCCAGTTCGTACTGAATCTGTAGCTCCTCCCGGGTAAGCACATTGCCCTCTCTCCATACATCCCCCAACGAGGATATACCTATTAGGTTCCATGCTTTGAAACCCTGAAGGTCACGCACCTGGGAGAGTGCGTCACTGTGCCATAATTGGGTCATGTCAGTGAGTTTCCCCCTCCAACCCAAGAAGGCTGTGGCCGCCTTCCATATTTGAGTTACTATGCATTTGGGGAAATACATTTTTGGCCTTAGGTGAGTTATAGAGCACAGCCTGATATCCTTCAGGTCCCATAGAAAGTCGTTCCAGCCTAAAGGTCGGGTAGTTCCAGGTGGTAAACATTAAATAGTTTGCTATCGCTAGGAGCGCTGCCCAGTAGTACTTCTTAATGTGTGGGAGGCCGATGCCTCTGTCGTATACTCTACGCATCAGCTTGGAGAGGGCAATCCGTGGTGGGCCTGCATTCCACAACATCTGAAAGAGACACATTAGTGTTAGATTCCTTACCTTAGAATATCCCCAGGCGTCAGACTGGATCCGGAAAGTTTTTCGCCAGCAATACCCCTGCGCGTCGGTAGGCGTCGTCGTACTGCTCCGCGTACGTCGCTGGCGTCGTGGTCGCCGAGATGACGTCATGGGAGCTATTTAGACGCGCCCACGCGCGCTGGCGTCAGTTCTTTCTTTTTCCGCGCCAGCGGCGCAGATCCGAGAGAGAGCAGTACCCCTAGTTAAAAGTTTTAACTTGGTAATTGTTTGTCGAGTAATCGACTCTGGTGCAGTAGGGATGCCCGGGTTTAAATCCTGTGGGGCCTGCCGCCGCAACATGTCGGTAGCGGACCCGCACGACGTGTGTCTCTTCTGCTTGGGGCATGCCCATGACCCCGAGGTGTGCCCCGATTGCCGGGCCATGGCGCCGAAAGCTTTGCGGGAGCGTTCCCGAAAGTTGTTAGAGGCCCAGCAGTCAGCTCCGCGTCGATCAAGGTCCTGCTCCCGTGGGAGGTCGAGAGACCGGTCGCGGAGCCGCTACCTTCGCTCATCGGACTCGGGACAGGTAAGTCACGGCACCATAAAAAATCAAAGAAGCGACGTTGTTCGTCTTCTACCCCTCACCGGTCCCAGGACGTGGTGGAGGGGGCAGGGGTCACTCCCCCGCGGCTCCGCTGGAGCCCCCGTCGTTGCCTGCGGCCTACCCATCCTTTTCGGACCCGCACGCGACGTCGGAGGAGATACAGGTCTTCCTGTCGGCCATGGGCCGTTTATTTGCCCCATCGGGTCCCTCCGGAGCGCCTTCGGGCCCCGCGGACCCGTTGGGCGGGTCTGCCCCCGTGCCGCCGCCTTTGGCCTCGGCTACGCCGGCGAAGTACCCTGCGGCGCCGCCGGCTCCGGCCTCGACGCCGGATCCGGCCTCGGCGTTGGATCCGGCCTCGGCGCCAGCCTCGACGCCGGGCACGGCGCCGCAACTGACGCCGTACGGCGCCGAACCAGAATTGGTCTCTTATCCCCCCCCCCCCCCGATTCCAATTCTTGGTACAGAGTTTCTCCCATTTCCCCGGGCGCCTCGTCCTTACCGGCCAACACCGCTAACTGAAGGAGAGTACTGGGAGGGGTCTGAGGACCCTCTTGCGGCTCAATGCGAGAATGAGCCTGAATGGGAAGAAGACCTGGAGGGTCCTGTGGATCTGGATTTCTCTCTACACCCTGGCACACTGTCCCCTTCTTCCGTGGCTACGGAAGAGGTGGGGACTTTTTCAGTGGTGCTGCGTAGGGCGGCTCAGGCTCTTAACCTTGAGCTCTCTTCTGTGCCTATCAGAACGAATCTTCTGACTGAGGTGCTGCAGCCAGTGTCGTCCTCTGCGGAGCCGCTGCTGCCCTTCAATGAGGCACTCACTGATGTCCTATTGAGCACCTGGGGCAAGCCTAACACAGGGGTTCCTGTGGATAAGGGAGTGGCACGCCGTCATCGCCGGGCGACCCCAGCTTCCTCACGCAACATCCAACACCTGAGAGTCTGGTTGTCCAGGCCTCTGCCTCTCCGAGCGCATTCCCTTCTGTTCCCCCGGACAAGGAATCTAAGAAGCTGGAGCAGTTTGGAAAAAAGATCTTCACTTCTGCCAGTTCAGGGTTGCGGGTGGTGAATACAGCGTGCCTGTTGGGCCGCTATTCACATTACGTATGGGACACCGTGGCACAGGTGCTTCCTCAGTGCCCGGTGGAGGCTTGGGCGGTGCTCTCCCAGGCTGTTACGGAGGGGAGAGATGCTGCAAAATTCACCATCCGTTGTGGACTTGACACAGCAGATTCCCTCGGCAGGGCGCTTTCCACAACGGTGGCGCTCCGTCGTTATGCTTGGCTCAGAACCACTGGCTTCTCCGGGAATGTCCAAAACACCCTGTTGGACATGCCTTTTGATGGCACACGCCTGTTTGGTGACAAGGCGGATAGTGCCCTGGAACGCTTTAAGGACTCTCGGGCTACGGCCCAGTCCTTAGGTCTCGCCACCACACGCACTCCCACGGGGTCTGCTTTTCGCTCCTTTCGAGGGCAGGGTCGAGGCGTCCAAACACGTTCCTTTCAGAGCCGCCGGCCTGCACAGCAGCAGTCTCAGCGTGGCCGAGGTCGGGGGGGCCCGCCGAGGTGGGTCACGGGGCCAGCGGGCGGGTCAGTCCACTTCCGCCGCTGCCTCCAAACCTTCCTAGTCCGGTCTTTCAGGCCCACCAGACGCCAGTGGGTGGCAGGATTCGCCATCACCTCCCCCACTGGCGCACCATCACTTCAGAAAGGTGGGTTCTGCAGATAGTCCGAAGGGGCTATTCCCTCCCCTTCCAGTCTACCCCTCCAGCCATGCCACCTCAGTGCCACCGCATGTCGGGGGATCACTTGGCACTTCTCCAGCAGGAAGTCACGGCCCTCTTAGCCAAGGGGGCCATCGAGCGCGTTCCGATGCCAGAAGTAGGTCGTGGTTGTTACTCCCACTACTTCGTGGTTCCCAAGATCTGCGTCCTATCTTAGACCTCCGGAACGTCAATCGCTTCCTCCGGAAGGAGAAGTTCAAGATGCTCACGCTTGCTCAGGTCTTGTCTGCCCTAGACCCACAAGACTGGCTGGTAGCGTTGGACTTGCAGGATGCTTATTTTCATATTCCCATCCTGCCTGCCCACCGGCGTTACCTACGGTTCACGGTAGGCCACGAACACTTTCAGTTCACCGTGCTCCCTTTCGGCCTTACCAGCGCCCCTCGGGTGTTCACAAAAGTGATGGCGGTGGTCGCAGCTCATCTGCGCAGATCGGGGGTTTCAGTCTTCCCCTATCTCGACGACTGGCTGTTAAAGCCGGCATCGCCCCAGGCAGTCATCTCCCACCTCCAGACTACGGCCGACCTCCTGCATTTGCTGGGGTTTTCCATCAACGTGCCGAAGTCACACCTGATTCCCTCTCAGAAGCTCCTCTTCATCGGAGCGGTTTTGGACACGGCGCAGTTCCGGGTTTATCCTCCCGAACAGCGAGTCCGGGACATACGGGCTATGATTCCGATCTTTCGGCCCTGGTCCTGGGTGTCGGTCAGGAAGACCCTGAGGCTACTGGGCCTCATGGCCTCCTGCATCCTGCTGATCAATCATGCCAGATGGCATATGCGGGCTCTGCAGTGGGACCTGAAGTTCCAGTGGACGCAGCATCAGGGGAATCTGTCCGATTACGTCCACATCTCGGAGGGCACTGCACAGGACTTGCAGTGGTGGCTCACGGACCAGCGTTGGGTCAGCGGCAGATCCCTCTCCCTTCCCCAACCAGAGCACACAGTGGTGACGGATGCGTCCCTCCTGGGATGGGGCGGCCACATGGGAGAGGTGGAGATCAGAGGCCTCTGGTCTCCGGCGGAGTCCAAGCTCCATATCAACCTTTTGGAGCTCAGGGCGATCCTACTTGCACTAAAAGCATTCATTCCCTCTGTCAAGGGGAGAGTAGTGCAGGTGTTCACGGACAACACCACCGCCATGTGGTACTGCAACAAGCAGGGCGGGGTGGGGTCGTGGACCCTTTGTCAGGAGGCTCTACGTCTCTGGACGTGGCTGGAACGTCAAGGCATTTCCTTGCCGGTTCAACACCTGGCAGGTACCCTAAACGCCAGGGCGGACGAACTCAGCCGCTGGTGCATGTTGGATCACGAATGGCGTCTTCACTCAGAGCTGGCACAAGGTCTCTTTCAACAGTGGGGAGAGCCTTGGTTAGATCTATTCGCCACCGAAGAGAACACGCAATGTCAGCAGTTCTGCGCGTTGGCGTTTCCAAGGCGGCACTCGCTCGACGCTTTTCGTCGCGAGTGGAGTTCCGGTCTATTGTACGCCTTTCCGCCTATACCACTTCTACCCAGAGTGCTGAAGAAGATCAGAGGCGACCGGGCCCAAGTCATTCTTGTGGCGCCGGACTGGGCTCGAAGAGTTTGGTATCCCGAGCTACTCAGTATGAGCGTGGATCCCCCGATCCGACTGCCTCTTCGGGAGGATCTCCTGTCGCAGCACCAGGGAACGGTCCTCCACCCGAACCTGTCCAGCCTCCACCTCCTTGCGTGGAGATTGAGCGGCGACAGCTGATTCCATTTGACTTGCCTCCTGAAGTCTGTAATGTGATTCTGGCAGCCAGGCGTCCCTCCACAAAAACGGTATACGCCTGTCGGTGGAACAAATTTGTGGCATGGTGTGCAGCAAAAGCTGTAGATCCTCTTGCTGCCCCTCTTTCTGACGTCCTCTTGTTCCTTCTCTCTTTGGCCCAGCAGGGCTCTGCTCTGGGCACTATCAAGGGCTACCTTTCTGCTCTTTCAGCCTTTCTTAGGCGGCCTGATCAGCCCTCTCTTTTCAAGTCCTGTGTTGTTAACAGATTTCTCAAAGGAATTACTCACCTTTTCCCTCCTGTTCCTTTTGTCATGCCTCAGTGGGACTTGAACCTGGTTCTCACATACTTAATGTGCGCTCCCTTTGAGCCTCTTCATAACTGTCCTTTGCGGTTATTAACCTTGAAAACTGTGTTGCTGGTGGCCATCACTTCCGCTCGGCGGGTGAGTGAGCTCCAAGCTCTTTCCTGTAAACCTCCTTTCCTGGCGGTTCATCCGGACAAGGTGGTTCTTTGACCACGTCCCTCCTTTCTACCAAAAGTAGTCTCTGCCTTTCATCTCGGGCAAACTGTGACTCTGCCCACTTTCTTTCCGCCTCCGCACCCTTCAAGAGAAGAGGAGAGGCTCCACCGTCTGGACCCAAAACGTGCACTTTCGTTCTATCTCAACCGCACACAGCA
This sequence comes from Calotriton arnoldi, assembly GCA_963921515.1. Taxonomy (NCBI): domain Eukaryota; kingdom Metazoa; phylum Chordata; class Amphibia; order Caudata; family Salamandridae; genus Calotriton; species Calotriton arnoldi. The sequence goes on from CAWUFW010006065.1 coordinate 1,111,220, forward strand.
GTTCCGGGTGGATGACCAGCTCTTTGTTGGCTACGTGGGCACCAAGAAAGGCCGGGCTGTGCACAAGAGGACTATCTCTTGTGCATTAAAGCCTGTTACTCTCTGGCTAAAAAGGAACCTCCGGTTGGGCTGCGCGCCCATTCTACCAGGGCGACAGCAGCTACTACAGCATTGGGACGCGGTGTCCCCCTGCAAGACATCTGTCAGGCGGCCACTTGGGCCTCGTTGCATACTTTCACAAAGCACTATTGCCTTGACAGTCAAGTCCGGAGAGACAGCTTCTTTGGCCGGTCGGTTCTCCGTGACTTTCTGGTGTGATTTCACTTCGCAGGCCCACCACCGGGGATGGTATTGCTTGGGTATGTGTTCTAAGGTAAGGAATCTTATCACCAACGTGTCTCTTTCAGATGCACAAGTTACTTACTTGTGTAACGATATATCTGTAAGAGACATTAGTTAGTGATAGATTCCTTACCGCCCGCCCATCCTCCCCTTTCTGCGAACTGTTCTCTAGGGTTCAGGTCATCCCTTTCAGGGCCCTAGTTCTATTGCACCAGTAGTCGGTCTCTGGCATGGCTCTGCGCTCCTGGCGCGGAAAAGTTGTGTACAGAACTGACGTGAGCGCGTCTAAATAGCTCCCATGACGTCATCTCGGCGACCACGACGCCTACCGACGCGCAGGGGTATTGCTGACGAAAAACTTTCCGGATCCAGTCTGACGCCTGGGGATATTCTAAGGTAAGGAATCTATCACTAACTAATGTCTCTTACAGATATATCGTTACACAAGTAAGTAACTTGTGCAACGAGCAGAGAAGGGATTCAGTGGTCCGAAAGAATTTATCCGGCACACTATGGAGGGTGTTTTGTAAAATATAGAGCATTCGGGGTAGCATCATCATTTTAAACATTTCCGCTCACCCCAATAATGAGAGCGGCAAGGTCTTCCAATGTTGTACATCTGACGCAAAACGTTCAAGGAGGTGTGCTAAATTTAGATGGTAGAATAGGGTGGGGTCCATGGTGACGTGAATGCCTAGGTATTTAAAATGCCCAGCTGACAGAGGGAGGTCAACACCCCTGGGCAGCGTGTGCACAGGGCCCGTTATTAGGTGCATAAGGGATTTGTCCCAATTTACAGTGTATCCGGAGTATTGGCCAAATATGGTCAGAATATGTGTGAGGCGGGTGATCGTTAGGGGGGGGGGGCTGGTTACAAAAAAAGGATATCATCCGCATACAAATATATGCGCTCTTCCCATGGTTCCCCCTCTCCCCCCACGCCCCCCGTGATGCCCCTTACGATTGGGTCCTGTCAGGCCAGGGGCTCCAAGGCAAGTGGAAATATTGGTGGGGGAAGGGGACATCCCTGCCTGGTTCCTCTACCTAGAAGAAACTGTGCGATGTAATGCTATTCACCTTGGCCTGTGCCATTGGAGCCGTATACAATAATTGCATCCAACCTAAAAAAAAATAGTCCGAAGCCCATACATTCAAGCACTCCATTCAAGCACATATATGTCCACTCCAGAGTATCGAATGCCATAGAGGCGTCCATCGATAGAACCATAATGAATATTTAATCATTTCGGGAGCCCACCATCACTCCATACAGCCTGCGCACGTTGAGGCGTGTTCCCCTGTTTAGCATAAAGCCCGATTGGTCAGGGTGGACATGGGGTAGTTATGACCCGGCACAGCCTATTTGCGAGGAGCTTGGCTAGGATTTTGAATTCAACGTTGAGAAGGGAGATGGGACGATAGGAGTTGTGTTTCACTGATGGTTTCCCAGCCTTATGGATGATGACTATCGTCGCCAAGCCCTGGTGTATGGGAAGCACGCCTTCGTCCCTCGCTTCTCTCCACATGTGGAGTAGTCGAGGAGCTAGTTTAGACGCAAAATGTTTATAGAGTTCAATGGGAAGACCATTGGGTCCCATTGCCTTGCCAGAGTTCAATGCTTGTATTGCCTGTTCTATTTCACACAGTTCAATGTCTGCCTCTAAAGAGGTGCAATGTTCCTCCAAAAGGGTCGAGAGTTTAATATCTCTAAAAAAAAGTCATGAACCTCTGTGAGTGACCATTGTGTTGTGGGGGAGTACAGCTGCTCATAGTATTGTGCAAATGCCTCCGCTATACCCTCGGGGTCGGAGACCGTTTCACCTGATTCGGTGACGACTTGGGGTACCCATCCTTCCACACGATCTCTTCTCGAGCCACGCGAGTAGTTTCCCGGTTTTGTTGCCTACCTCATATAGGCATTGTTGGGACAGGGTGTAGGAATTTTTCGCTCTCTTTTCCATTCAATCTCTGTACTCTTTTTGTTTTAGGCGGAGGGTATGCACGTGGTCTTCATTTGAGTCATTACCTCCCTTCTCTTCTAGTGCCTTCATTTCATTCTCTAGCGCCAGGAGTGATTTTTTCCTCTCCCGTTGACCCCCCACTATTAGTGAATATGCCGTTCCTCGCCTTATAGGCTTCCCAGAGTGTTAGATAGGAGGCAACCGATCCCTCATTGGTTTCAAAATAAGTTGTTGTGGCCTGGCCTAGTTTCTCAGTGAACTTGGCATCCCGGAGGTGCCAGGCATTGATAGGCCGTGGACAGCGAATTGTGTTAGCGCGTCCCCATAGTTCCAACCACACCAGGGAGTGGTCTGATATTCCTCTGGCCAGGTGTCGCACCTCGGCCACCTTGGCCAAGTGGGCCACCTGTGTGAAAATATAGTCTAGCTTAGAGAGACTGTGGTGGACTCCAGAAAGGAAGGTGTATTGGCGGTCTGACTGGTGTTGTGTGCGCCAGGTGTCAGCAAGGCCTAGGGCAGTGACAAAATTGGATAGCGTGGGGTTCCATAAGGTCAGAGGGGTTTGGGAGTGTCTGTCTATGTCAAGTGAGAGCAACGCATTGAAGTCTCCCCCCTGGAGTAGGACCCCCCTCCGGTAACTGGAGCAATATCTCGCTCAACCCCGGGAGTGTGAAGTGATGAAGTCTTGGGGGAACATAGACAGAGCACAGATTAATTGGAATCCCTTCCCAGGTGCCCGTTTGTGTCACGTAGTTTCCCTGCGGATCAACCCAGGCCTTGTGCAAAATGAAGGGGGTGGAATTTTTGATCAGAATACCCACCCCTCGAGAGTCAGTTGTGTATCCAGAATGTGCCACCATTGTATAGCCTCCCCATGTCATTGCCCTGCAGGTATTGCCTAATAGGTGGGTTTCTTGCAATAATACAGTATCGGGGGCATGTTTACGAATGAATTGGTGAACCATACCCCGCTTGATCTTGTTACCAAGGCTGTTCACGTTCCACGATAAGATCGACAATCAGGACCTCATGTTAAGTGGGAGTGGCATGTCGTGAAGTGGGCAAAGAGGCGATGACCGCCTCAAAGTAGAAGATACACCAATGTATTACATCAAGCCTTGTTCTCCTGCTGCTTATAACTAATATCTCAACTACCCCCTGTAACCAGGAACACCCCCCACCCTGCTACGCTGCCCGGTGGAAACTCAACTGCCCACCCATCCCCAAGGCGCATGTCGCCCCTGAAAGGAAAAAACATGTTAGTTAATTAGCAACTGGGAGGCGGGGGGAGAAGACAGCGACCAGAACTATCCCTCACCGCTCTGCCGTCTCAGAGGGTTGGATGTCGAGAGGAAATTAGTCTTTTCCAGGAAATAGAGTTGGCAACGAATGTCCTCTATTATTGCAATATCAGCATATCTGTTCCTCTATAGGCATTTCGGTGTCTCCCCTGGAGTATAAACACTAGTAGCCATCCTTGCAGCTCGCCGACCTGCATGATTATTTATTGTGGGTGTGCCTCAGAGCTTGTGTCAGTGGAGGTACCTAGTTAGTTCTAAATTGATTCAGGGATTTGGCAAGTATGGAACCTCATCAGGGCGCCTCCCCCATTTGCGCTGTTGTCTGTACCGTCTTGTGGTGTCCGATCACCGGCATGTCCATGCCCCCCATCTGTGCGCTTCGGGCACAGCAACCAGTGCCGTTTTTCATCTCCCGCTGTGCGCCAGCCCTCCAGCTAGTCCATTGCCAGTACCAGAGAGTCAAAGAGCCACATTCTTACCTCCGCTGTTACTCGAAGTTTGTTAGGGAAAAGAATCATGTATTTGATTTCGCACCTCCGTAGTTCTCGCTTCACTTCCGTGAAGCTTCTCCGCACTTGTTGGACCTTGAGGGTGTAATCTGCATAGAGAGCGACTGTGGTTCCTTCAAATTTCAGGACTGGCGTGCGTCTTGCCGCCTGTAGGATTACGTCCCTGTCCCTAGGGTTAAAAATGCAGGCCACAATGGTACGCGGTCATGCCCGGTCTAGGGGGAGTTTCAGGCACCCTGTGTGCTCTTTCGACCGAGAAGAACTTGGAAAGGCCCTTCGGTTGGAGCACGGTGGTTATGAAGCCCTCCACGAAGAGGTCTGTGCAGGGCTCGTCCGCTTTTTCCAGTATTCCCAACAGGCGCAGATTGTTGCGCCTGGACCTGCCTTCCATGTCTTCCTAACGGGCCTCTACGGTGATATTATCTTGGAGTAGAGAGGCTACCTGTTGACGCAGCTGGGTTTGCTGTGTGTCGCGGAGCTTCTCTTTTTCTTTATTGAGTTCCGCTCTCATCAAGGACATTTCAGCTACCACTGAGTCTAGTTTAGGCTCCAAGGTGCCTTTTACACTGTGTATGGCCATCATATCATCTCTCAGTGATGGCTCTTGGGCCTCCTCCCCTGACTGTCTCAAGTTCGACGTGGCCCCATTCTCAGTATGTCCAGGCAGTGGGAGGACATAGCGTTCCATTTTGCTCTGCTGTGGCTTTTCCCCCCTTCTTTGCCTCCTGTCATGGTTGCAGAATCTGGTTCCGGGGCCACTCCCGTGTTCGTCTGCACCCGAAACCACTCTGCCACCTCCTGCACCACTGCCTGCCGGGATGGGGACCCAGGAGGGTGGGTGCAGGACCTCGTGTCCCCACCTGTGGGTCCCTATCCCGTGGCCTGTCGGCGCGGAGGTGCCACGAGTAGGCCCCATGCTGCGTATCTAGTCAGCGCAGCGTCTTCAGGCCCCAGGGCTCCACTATGTTGGTAATTGTGTCTTCACGTCCCTGACTATGGGTTGGATGCCGACTGAGCACGGCTCCGGAGCAGGGAGGTCCCCAGGAGCAAATGTCAATAGGAGGAGGGGGTGCCGGCCCAGTCCCTCCAACCCCTGCCAGCTCCCGGTGTGTTTCCGCCCCAACTCCGGGTCCACTAGACGCTGGGGATGCGGTGTCTGGCCCAAAGCTCACCTTCAGGATTTCGCTTCTTCTCTCGGCCAAGCCGCCTCCTTACCCACTGTATGGCCGCTCCTTCTCTGGTGGCGACAGTGCGTCCACTCCCCCTCCAGGACGTGACCTATCTCTGGCCCCCTCGAATGGCCAGCTATGGCGAGGCGTCCGCTTTCAGGCACGGATAGTATCAGGATTGCAGCGCACAGCTGCTGCGTAGTTCCAGGCGTTAGTCCCGAGGGGGGGGGGTGGGCCCTCGATCCAATTCGTTTGAGCCCCCGGGTCCCAGCCCACCTCCCGTGTGAGTCCGGATCAGCACAGGGGCCACTTAGCGTTGGGAGTGGGGCACTTGGTGTGGGGCACGGCTGGGCCTCACCCGGACCCCAGCCCGCGGAGCGGCTCACCTCCTTTCACTGCGGCCTCCTGGCCCGGGCGACAGGGACGCCGCGGGATCTCCCTCCAGTTGCTGAGTCGGGCCGCCGATCTCAGGGCACCCGCTGCCTTGTCAGTAATGGCGGTGTAAAGACGCTCCCTCCACAACGAGGACACAGCCACGGGCCAACCGCCCGGTCCCAGCCTCTGCACCTCACAGGCAGCTTTCGGGGATTCAGCAACGCCAGGTCCCTCTCTTCCCTGGTGCCGGAGGCCGCACGATCGCGGCGCACCACTGCAGCCTCACTCGCCTCCAAACAAGGACGGCAGGAGCCGCTGAGCGGGGGGGAGACAGGGATTGCCTTTCCCTCCCTCCCCGCCCCATCTGCACCGGATATTGGCAGGATTATGGGGCAGAGCAGCTTGGACTCCGTAGCTCGCCTAGTTTGCGACCGCCATGTTCGGTCGCTGGCCTCGCCCCCAAGAACGATGGATTTAACCCAGATTTCTTGACTGGGGGTGAATGTTTGATTTGCTCTGCATTCCATCCATCATCTGTCTCTTTTGGTCAATCATGAATGGTATCTCCATCTTGAGGTGGCGCAAGGTCTCTTTCAGCAGTGGGGGAGGGCCTTGGTTAGATCTGTTTGCCTCCGAAGAAAACGCGCAATGTCAGCAGTTTTGCGCGTTGGAGTTTCCAAGGCGGCTCTCGCTCGGCAACTCTTTTTGTCACGAGTGGAGCTTCTGCCTCATGTACGCCTTTCCGTCTGTACCACTTCTGCCCAGAGTGCTCAAGATCATCAAGCGCGACCAGGCTCAAGTCATTCTTGTAACTCCGGACTGGGCACGAAGAGTCTGGTACCCCGACCTTCTGAACATGACAAACCTCTAATCAGACTGCCCCTTCGGGAGGATCTTCTGTCGCAGCAGCAGGGGACGGTTCTTCACCCAAACCTGTCCAGTCTTTACCTCCTTGCGTGGAGATTGAGCAGCAGCGGTTGACAGCTTTCGACATTCCGCCCGAAGTCTGTGATATCTTGGCAGTATACCCCTGTAGATGGAACAAATTTGTGGCATGGTGCACAGCAAAGGCTGTTGACCCCCTCTATCTGAGGTCCTTTTGTATATTCTTTCCTTGGCCCAGCAGGGATCTGCTATGGGCACTCAAAGGATACCTTGCAGCCATCTCTGCTTTTCTTTGGCTGTCAGATCAGCCTTCTTTATTCAGATCTCCTATTAATAAGTTCTTTAAGGGCCTTACTCATCTGTTCCTTCCTTCGCCTTCCGTAATGCCCCAATGGGATTTAAATCTGGGTCTAACTTTTCTTGTGTGTGCTCCCTTCGAGCCTCTTCATAACTTTCCTCTCAGGTTGCTGACTCACAAAACTGCCTTCCTTGTTGCCATCACCTTTGCTCGCAGGGTGAGCGAGCTGCAGGCTTTATCTTCCAAGCCCCCTTTTCTGTCTGTCTATCCGGATAAAGTTGTGCCTTTGAACAAACCTTAATTCCTTCCTAAGGTCGTCAGGCCTTTTCATGTGGGACAATCTATCACTTTACCCACCTTTTATCCACCCCCGCATCCCTCCAAGGAGGAGGAGAGACTCCACTGTCTGGACCCAAAACGTGCACTGTCTTTTTATCTTGATCGCACAAAAGACTACCGGGTGGATGATCAACTCTTCTTTGGCTATGTTGGTGCCAAAAAAGGTCGGGCTGTTCAAAAACAGACCATCTCCAGATTGGTTGTCCTTTGCATCAAAATATGCAATGCTGTGGGGTTTCGTGCTCAACCCACCAGAGCAATGGCGGCAACCACTGCATTATAACGTGAAGTCCCAGGCCTGGACAGCCAAGTCCGGAGGGATGGTTACTTTGCCCGTTCGGTCCTCTAGGACTTTCTGGTATGATCTTGGTTTGCAGACCCTCGTCCGGGGATGGTATTGCTGGGGTATCTCTTCTTGGGTAAGGAACCTACAACTAACTGTCTCTATCAGATGAACAAGTTACTTACCGTGGGTAACTATGTATCTGGTAGAGACATGTTAGTTGTAGATTCCCTACCGCCCCACCCATCCTTCCCACTCTGTGAACTGATTTCTAGGGATAAGGGCTCCCTTAAAGGGCCCTAGTTTGACATACCAGTGGTCAGTGTCTTTCATGGCTCGGCGCTTCTCGCATGGAAAGTAGTGTTAAGAACTGATAGCGCGCATGGGCGGTGTCTGTGTATCTCCCATGACGTCATCCCGGCGCCTACGATGCCGATGGACGCGGAGCCAACCAACACCACCTAACGACGTGGAGGGGTACTGCTGAAGAAAAAATCTCTGGATCCAGACTGATGCCTGGGGGAAATTCTAAGGTAAGGAATCTACAACTAACATATGTCTCTACCAGATACATTGTTACCAAAGGTAAGTAACTTGTTCGTCCAGGTTTCTGTATTTATTCATTATTGTTTCTGTCCCTCTGACTCGGGCTGTCTTTAAAACTCTCCAATCTTGTTTGATAACCCTCGCCTGGGCCGGGAAGCAACCTAGGATCTGCTGGCTCGTGCTCACACGCCCATACAAGCAAGGGGGTTTTGGCACCCTTGACTTTTATCTATATCACCTGTGTACGCAGGCGCACTTTGCACACTACTGGTATCCTTAACAGTACACGCCACACACAGCGATCGAAAATAACTCCGCTCACCCTATTCCCCTCAGGGCCCTATTGCCCTAGTCATGCATTGAAGCTGTTGTCACAGAAATAAATATGCTCCATAACACAAGTGCTTGGCGGACACTGAACGTGAGAGCAGGTAAAACCCCACTGTATGCCCCAGCAATGCCGATGTTGCACCATCCGGTATTGTCAGTCACCCAAGAGCCCGGGGTGCTTTCTATCCTGGGTGGGGCAGGTCTAAAGACAATGGGCGATGCATACCCCGAAGGGACCTTTATTACGCTTGATGACTTTCTAGGCACCAGGGATCATACCACACTTTAATTGTTTATATTTAATCGTTTCCGCATGGCTATGAAGGCCCTATACCCTTCCTTTCCACAGGAACCACTGACTCTGGAATCCCTACAAATTCTTCTTACCTGTGCCAGTCGCAAGTAACTCATTACCAAACTATATAATGCTTCTCAGCAAGAAAAGCCAGAGATCCTAAGGGTTGCATTAGATAAATAGAATGCCATATTAGACAATCCACTAACATTGTCCGATTGCGAATTTTACTGTACCCTAATGTGTAGATTAACGGCGAATTGCAACTTGAGGGTTATTCAGTTTAAATATTTACAACAAATGTATTACTCTTCTCATCAATTAAAGAAATATGGGTTAAGAGCGGATTTGCTTAATGAAAAACAAAGAGGGTCCCTGACTATTCTGAATGTGCTTGGAGAAGGAAGCAGGGAAATAACAGAGTAAACCACAACAAAACTTCTCCAAAAATATCATATAATAAATTGCAATCCGTCCATGATATATACAAACTGTTCTATTACAGACCAATGGTTTTTAAAGTTTATTTATCTAAAATACAAAAATATATATTCAATCTTTTTTTCCCTTTTTTGTATATAAATATTCGTTATACATAACAAACAAGAGGACAGAGACATATTAGGAATATTTTCATGTAATACATTTGGGAGCACCCACAACAACACTATAGTTAAACTTTAACATACAAAACAAAGTGTAACACAGTGCAAATAACAAAACTCATGAAACATCTTAAAACTGAGACCTTACAAAAGCAAGTGAACAATGGACATACAAGGCAAAAAAAAACATTCACAGAAAAAACAACTATTCATTATATACTTATTTTATGAATTAATCAAATGTTCAACATTAGTGCATTGATGAACAGAAGTGCGCTGACGCGCGTTTCGGAAGTGACTGGAAGATGAGCATATCCTTCATCAGGGCGCTGTCTGTGTAATCTGTTCAGTGGCAGTAAGCCATCTGCAAGGGATGTACTCTCATTTGTAATATGACTGCGCGGGGTGCCCAAACACAAGTTCAAAACCAGAGGTCTGGAGAACAGAGAATTTTTTTTTAATATAAAATAAATACACCAAATACTGTTACAAGAGAAAGGGCACAGACGGAGCCAAGGGATACATAAAGTTGTCATGCTGTCTCACCAGTCGATATGTGTCTAAAGATTTGAAACGAGATGTGCCCAATAGTCATACTATCTCACTGAGCAATGTGTACATAAGATTAGAAGTAGGATGTGCCCAATAGTCCTAAAGAACAGAGACCAGTGTTAGAACACGAAAAAAACAGAGTGTCATGCAATTCCTGTGAATAAGACACCGTAGGTTACTAGAGTAATAATATAACACCTACTGTTAAGCCACTTTCTCAGTCTCGAATAATAAATGGCACGTAGATAAGGAATCCTCAAACACTCTAAGGTGCAAAGGTAGGTGGTCACTCGTCTAAAATAAAATCTGGGGCAAAAGGATGAACATGTAACAAATATGTATAGAATGCCGAACCTAAGATCTAATCCTCCCTAGTGTGGCTACATACCTAAATATGCTGGAGATTGCTGCCCGTGTATGAGTGAACCATAAATATTGGTCCAGAGTTCTTACAATTCAGAAGCCCGACAGAATGTAATAAGATCTGAAAAAATAACCAGGCTAAACTGTACAATGAAGCTCAATTATAGAAGAGGTCCAAAATACTTCAGAGTATCCCATGTGGGAATAACGCTTACCTATAGCCCTATAATATGGAGCTGCAGAAAGGTCAATGGAGCCCCAGGGATCAGATAAAAACTAGACCATAGAAATCTATAACGGAAAAGAGATGCGTTTAATACCAGGTCACAAAGTAAATGTATCTTATGTAAGCACGAAGAAATGGGCAACAACTTACCCGTACGTATCAATGAGATGCAACTCATTGGGGCTAACGACCGAGCAATACTGTCTGTTATGGATGCGTTCTAGGGGCCCAAAGATAAAACAGAGTGCCAATTCTAGAGAGGTCTGTTGGTAAAAAAACAGACGTAAGATATGGCGGGTAACAGCAAGTATGAACCTAGTTAACTAAGTGAGAACAGGTCCGGAGAGGTGTAGAGTACTCACCTACATTCCTCGTGGTGTTTCGGATCCTGACCAGGGGGACAGCCTACATTCGAGTGGTATGCCGATACGAAAGCAGCAACGCGATCGCGTTATAAACAACCAAAAACGCGCAAAAAGAGAAGACGATTAGCACTTGAGTTGCTAGATGCATAGAGCGTATACGCACAGACGCGGGTCGCGCTGTGGCCGCCATCTTGAGGGTGGGCATAATAAGGCGCGAGCGGCATGTAGCAATGTGCAGAGCGTGAATACAAGCATGCTCTCAGGCCGCCGGCGTGAGGGTGGACGGAATAACCACGCGGTCGCCAAGCAAAGATGTGAAATAAGTAAATAGCCAAAAACATGACAAAAAATCTAAATACATAGAAAAAAAAAGTTATAAAGGAGCTGTTCCCTACTAATGACCAAGATGGAGAAATAGTCCACAAACGCGGAAGGATAAGCAGACCGAATGGTAATATTAGGTGTCTACACTGCAGGGGAGTTAAATGTGGTTATCTCAGTACCCTCACAGAGGTGAGCACACAAATCACGTGTGCAGGGGGATAAAAGTGAGTGTGATGGAAGTCAGAAATCAACAAAAACTGAAAGGATCAAGCTGGATGCTGATAGTCCATAAATCCCTGCGAAATACATTAAACAGCATAAAGAATGTAGCTACAAAGCAAAAGGCTACCACCATGGAAACATGGGATAGGGTGAGGGTTTGTGCTACCCCAAACGGTAAAGGATGAAATATCCTATAGAAAATACTGGAAAACATAAGTCCTTATGCCTTTTCATGACAGGAGGACCTAAGACAGAATACTCTATATACCAGATAATCTGAAAAAGCACAAAGGATTTCTAAAAGGCAAAGAGATATCAAGGTAAAACCCAGAGTTCTTGAGGAACCTAAGTCTAGGTTATCGCGTTTTCCCATGGGAGGAATTCATTCAAGCCTGAATTAGCTGTCTGGAGAGTGTATATCCAGAACACTTCTCTCCTCTTTCTCAGGCCGTCAATGTTGCTGTCCTTTGGGCAACGTACTTTGTCTAAGATGATCCATTTGAGACCTTTCTCAGAATGTTGGTTTTGGTACCAATGATCAACCAAAGGAGCTCCTGTTCAATTGTTTTTAATGGCAGATTTGTGTTCACTAAACCTGACTCTAAATTCTCGGCTGGTTTCCCCCACATATCCTTGGTTACAGGGACATAGGATAAGGTATATGACATTGGTTGTCCTGCAGTTGGTCATCTCATTAAAGGTAAATTGTCTTTGACCCCAATCTAAAATAGCTGAAACAATTGCATGGTTATAGGCATGGCAATTGCTACACTTGTGGGTTCCTTTGATGGGATTGTTGCCTGTAATGGATCTCTGGATATACCCTTTATCTTCTTTGTGAGTAGCTCTCACCAGTGAATTTCGAAGGTTCCTGTTACGACGAAACGTAAAAACCAGTTTCGGTGGATGAGTAGACTGTTCAGCTGAATTAAGGATATGCCTTTGGGAGCCAATTATCTGGCAGAGTTTGTTGTTGAAATTGAAGTGTCTTGTGATACATACCAATTTCGGATCTTCCACCGTGGTTTTATGTTGGAACAGAAACTCCCTGTTGTAATATTTAGCCCTCTGGTACGAGTCCTTAATGAGTCTGTGAGGGTATCCTCTACTGAGGAGTTTGAGTTGTTCAACATGTTGGTCAAAATCACTCATGTTAGTACAGTTTCTGCGTAATCTCAGAAACTGACTAAATGGTATACTGTCTTTTTTGGCATCTGGGGTGGTAGCTCTCATAATGCAAGAGCGTGTTCCTTGCTGTGGGCTTAGTGTACAAAGACACTTGAATCTTCTAGTTGGCAGTATGAATCCATATATCGAGGAATTCAATGCTTACTTTGCTAGTTTTAGGACTGAATTTTAGATGAGGATCGCACAAGTTGATCCACAGAAGAAATTCATTAAGTTGCTCTTCTTGTCCCTTCCATATAAAGAAAATATCATCGATGAACCGATGCCACTGATCAATATTTTCTGCAAATGGAGCTATCTCATTGAAAATTAATTGTTCCTTGAAGATCCCCATGTAGATATTCGCCACATTGGGGCGCAGGCTGCGCCCATACTGACACCCTGAACTTGTTTAAAAATGGAACTATTAAATTCAAAATAATTCTCTTGCAGCACTATAGCCAAACATTCCAGAATGAACATCTGATCGTCTTGGCTATCACTTCTTTCCGAGGTACTTTTGACTGATTCCAAGGCTGCCCGCTGCGGTATGTTAGTATAAAGTGCCTCGATATCCATCGTGACAAGGACGTCAGTATGGGGATTGAATGAGATGTCTTCAGTCTTGGATATCAAGTGTCCAGTATCCTTGAAATAGGCAGGTAAAGTCGACACCAAAGGTTTTTAAAACATTTCGACATATTTAGACAGAGGTCCTGTTATGGATCCAATAGTGGAAACAATGGGTCTAAATGGGTGGTGTCTTTGTGTTTTAAGTACCCCATAGAGTACCGGGATTCTGGTGTAGGGCTTAAGAAACTCAAACTCCTGCTTACAGATGGTGCCTCTATCTAGGGCTCTCTGTGTAATATTGAAAATTTCCTTTTTGATCCTTTGTTCAGGGAAGGTTTTAACTTTAGTGTAATGTTCAGGTACCTCTAACATTTTAAGGATCTGTTCCTTGTAATCTTTGGTGTCTAACGCCATGATCCCTCCTCCCTTATCACTGGGTTTGATCGTAACATCACTGTTGTTACGTAAACTATTGAGGGCGTTGTATTCCTCAAGATTCAAATTGTAAGCATGTATGGCAACAAATCTAAGCATAGATTGTACTTTAGAATACACAGTTTTCTCAAAAATACCCACTTCTGGGCCTACCTTATCTAAGGTGGGAGTAAAAGTGGAGATGGGTCGCAATCCAGTTCTATTATCATTGTTGGGCCCAGTCATTTTATCAAAAAATTCTCTTCATCTGACCTTCCTGAAGAAGGAATATATGTCACGACAGAGCTCAAACTTGTTAATATTAGTACTAGGTACAAACGATAAACCCCTAGTGAGGAGGTTCAAGGAGTGGTTGTCCAATTCTACATGCAATAAATTGAAAATGGGAATGGGGTCCGTGTGTGAGTGATGACTTAATCTCTCCAATATTGGTTGCGCCTGGTTTGAAGGTACTGAGGGGGGGGTTGTCTGTATGTTGATACCGTCCCCTCGTTTGGTTCCTGAACCTCACTCGGGGAGTTCCCCGACGATTTCCTAAAAAAGTTATTCCTGTTAGCCCCTTCAAATGGTGTTCTCCTGTTACCGTAGCTATCGAATGAGTTGGATCCTCCCTCACCTTCTGATTCAGAGGTGTCTGAAAATGTCAGAATTTTCTTATTGGACCAAGGTGTAGTGTAGTTCCTATTTCCTTAATAGGCTCTGCGCATTGGAATAATATACCCTATAGATTCGACATAGGACTGAGGTCAGTATGTCCCTAGGAAGTATATCTGAAAGAGACACGTTAGTGACAGATTCCTTACCTTAGAATATCCCCAGGCGTCAGGCTGGATCCGGAAAGTTTTGCGTAGCAGTACCCTTGCGCGTCGGTAGGCGGCGTCGTGCGGCTCCGCGTCCGTCGTCGGGATCGCCGGGATCACGTCGCGGCCAGTACTTAGACGCCGCCCATGCGCGCTGACGTCAGTTCTTTCTTTTTCCGCGCCAGTAAGCGCAGCTCCGGAGAGAGGAGTGCCCCAGTAATTTTTTGACTGAATTTTTTTGTGACTTTTTGTCACTGTTTTCTCGAGTCGTTCGACTCCTACGGTGTCGGTAGCGATGCCCGGCTTCAAGCCATGCGACGCCTGTGGTCGAATGATGTCGATCACGGACCCGCATTGTCTCTACTGCCTCGGGCGCGACCACGACTCCAAGTCGTGCCCTGACTGTCGAGCCTTGCATCCGAAGGCTTTGCAAGGGCGGTCTCGAAAGCTCCTCGAGGTCCGGCAGTCGGCTCCGCGCCAATCCAAGCCCCGGTCACGAGAGAGGTCGAGGGGCCGGTCGCGGAGTCCTCATCGTTCTTCGGGGTCAAAGTCTTCGCACTCCTCCGGTAAGTCGAAGCACAAGAAGTCGAAAAAGCGTCATCGCTCGACGACTTCCCCTCGCCGGTCGCACGACTCGGCTCAGGGGCCCGTCGGCACCGTCCCCGCGGCGCCGGGAGTGCCTCTGGAGCCGCCGCCGCATTACCCGCCCTTCCCGGGTTCGGCGGCGACTCCGGCCGAAATACAGGAGTTCCTGTCGGCCATGGCCCGCCTCAAGGTCCCCCCGGTGCGCCTTCGGGCCCCGTGGGCCCTAGTGGGGTTCCTACGGCGCCGCCGGCGACTCCGGTCCCGGCGCCGCCAGCGACACCGGCCCCGGCCCCGGCCCCGGTGCTGCCACAACCCCGATCGACGCCCGTTGACCTAATGACACCTCCACCGGTGTCGATTTCACCGGTGCCGTTCACGACGCCGCCCGGGGTTCCGGGTGACGTCGTCCCCAGGTTCTCTCCGGATCCGGACTCGGTGCCGGACCGACGTCGATCGGCTCCGGCGCCGCTGAGACCTTGGGTCCCACATGTCCCTCCTCCTTACATTGACCCTGATTTGGAGGACGAAGAGACCTGGGAGGGGTCTGAGGACCCTCTCACTGCCCAATGTGAGTATGATCAGGACTGGGCTGAGGAACCTGGGGAGGCCAGTGGTCTGGACACCTTTCCAGACATTGGCATGCTGTCTCCTCCTTCCGTGGCAATGGAGGAGGGAGCAAACTTTGCTACGGTGTTGCGTAGGGCAGCTGAGGTCCTGCACCTCCAGTTACCTACAGTGGCTGTCAGGACTAACCTCCTGACGGAAGTGCTTCAGCCGGCGGCTACATCTGCGGAGCCACTGCTGCCGTTCAACGAGGCACTTTCGGACGTTCTTTTGGGCACCTGGTCCAAGCCCACCACAGGGGCTCCTGTGGATAGGAACGTAGCCCGACGCCATCGCCCTGCTCCGGGCGACCCCCTGTTCCTTTCCCAACACCCCACCCCTGAGAGTTTGGTTGTCCAAGCCTCTGCCTCCCAAAGCGCCTTCCCTACCGCTCCCCCGGATAAGGAATCAAAAAAACTGGACCAATTTGGGAAGAAGGTTTTTTCTTCCACCAGTGCTGGCTTGAGGTCCGTCAACACCACTTGCCTTTTGGGCCGATATACCCACTCCTTGTGGGAATCGGTGGCGCAGGTCCTGCCCCAGTGTCCTGAGGAGGCCCAGGCACTGCTTTCCCGCGCCATTGCGGAAGGAAGAGATGCGGCAAATTATACTATCCGATGTGGCCTAGATACCGCTGACTCGCTAGGCAGATCGCTTGCGACGACAGTGGCGCTGCGCCGTCACGCCTGGCTGAGGACCACTGGTTTCTCGGGCGATGTCCAGAACACACTTATGGACATGCCCTTTGATGGTGTCGGCCTTTTCGGCAACAAGGCGGACCATGCGCTGGAGCGCTTTAAGGACTCGCGGGCTACAGCCAAGTCCCTGGGCCTTTCTGCTGTGCGCCCTCCGCAACAGTCTGCTTTTCGCCTCTTTCGTGGCCACGGAAGGGGCGCCCAGTCACGTCCACTGCCCAGCCACCGGCCCGCGCAGCAAGAGTCTTCGCATGGCCATGGACGTGGTTCCCGCCGAGGCGAGTCGGGTAACCAGCGTGCGGGTCAGGCCACCACCTCCGCCCCGTCCGTGGCCTCCAAGCCCTCCTAGTCCCTCCTTTCAGGTCCACAGCACGCCAGTAGGGGGCAGGGTCCGCCATCACCTTCACCACTGGCGTGCCATCACCTCGGACAAGTGGGTCTTGGACATTGTCCGAAGGGGCTACTCCCTCCCCTTCGAGACTACCCCCCCAGCCATGCCACCTCAATGCCACCGCATGTCGGGGGATCATTTGGTGCTTCTTCAAAAGGAAGTTGCGGCCCTCTTGGTTAAGGGGGCCATCTAGCGCGTTCCGACCCCAGAAGTAGGGTGTGGTTGTTACTCCCACTACTTTCTGGTGCCCAAAAAGGACAAGGAGGACATGCGTCCTATCTTGGACCTCCGGAACGTCAATCGCTTCCTCCGGAAGGAGAAGTTCAAGATGCTCACCCTAGCTCATGTCTTGACTGCTCTCGACCCCGGAAACTGGATGGTGGCATTGGACTTGCAGGACGCATATTTTCACATCCCCGTCCTGCCGGCCCACCGGCGTTACCTGCGGTTCACGGTAGGCCTCGAGCATTTTCAGTTCACCGTGCTCCCCTTTGGCCTTACCAGCGCCCCTCGGGTGTTCACGAAAGTGATGGCGGTGGTCGCAGCTCATCTGCGCCGGGCAGGGGTTCCAGTCTTCCCCTACCTCGACGACTGGTTGCTGAAGGCGGGCTCGTCCCAGGCAGTCGTCTCCCACCTCCAGACTACGGCTGAACTCCTGCACTCGCTGGGGTTCTCCATCAATGGTGCCGAAGTCGCACCTGATTCCTTCTCCACAGCTCCTTTTCATCGGAGCAGTTCTGGACACAACGCAGTTTCGGGCCTATCCTCCCGAACGGCGAGTCCGGGATATTCAGGCTATGATTCCGATCTTTCAGCCTCTATCCTGGGTTTCGGTCAGGATGACCCTGAGGCTGCTGGGCCTCATGGTCTCCTGCATCCTGCTGGTCGATCATGCCAGATGGCATATGCGGGCTCTGCAGTGGGACCTGAAGTTCCAGTGGGCGCAGCATCAGGGGAACCTCTCCGATTACGTCCAGATCTCGGAGGGGACTGCAACACAGTTGCAGTGGTGGCTCTCGAACCGGCAATGGGTCATGGGCAGATCCCTCTCCCTTCCCCAGCCAGAGCACACAGTTGTGACGGACGCGTCCCTTCTGGGATGGGGCGGTCACATGGGAGAGGCGGAGATCAGAGGCCTCTGGTCTCCGGCGGAGTCCCGGCTCCATATCAACCTTATGGAGCTCCGGGCGATCCGACTTGCACTCAAGGCATTCCTTCCCTCTGTCAAAGGGAAGGTAGTGCAGGTGTTCACAGACAACACCACCGCCATGTGGTACTGCAACAAACAAGGCGGGGTGGGGTCGTGGACCCTATGTCAGGAGGCTCTGCGCCTCTGGACATGGCTGGAACATCAGGGCGTCTTCCTGATGGTTCAACACCTGGCAGGTTCCCTGAACGCCAGGGCGGATGAACTCAGCCGCAGGTGCATGATGGATCACGAATGGCGTCTTCACTCGGAGGTGGCGCAAGGACTCTTTCTACAGTGGGGAGAGCCTTGGTTAGATCTATTCGCCACCGAAGAGAACGTGCAATGTCATCAGTTCTGCGCGTTGGAATTTCCAAGGCGGCACTCGCTCGGCGACGCTTTTCGTCGCGAGTGGAGTTGCGGTCTGTTGTACTCCTTTCCGCCTATACCACTTCTACCCAGAGTGTTGAAGAAGATTCGGCGCGACCGGGCCCAAGTCATTCTTGTGGCTCCGGACTGGGCTCGAAGAGTTTGGTATCCCGAGCTACTCAGTATGAGCGTCGATCCCCCGATCCGTCTGCCTCTTCGGGAGGATCTTCTGTCGCAGCAGCAGGGGACGGTCCTCCACCCGAACCTGTCCAGTCTCCACCTCCTTGCGTGGAGATTGAGCGGCGGCAGTTGATTCCTTTCAACTTGCCTCCCGAAGTTTGTGATGTGATTCTGGCAGCCAGGCGTCCCTCCACTAAGGTGGTATACGCCTGCAGGTGGAACAAGTTTGTGGCATGGTGCACAGCAAAGGCTATGAATCCCCTTTCTGCCCCTCTTTCTCAGGTTCTTCTGTTCCTTCTTTCTCTGGCCCAACAGGGTTCTGCCCTGGGTACCATCAAGGGCTATCTTTGTGCAATCTCGGCCTTCCTCAGGCTTCCTGATCAGCCCTCCCTTTTCAAGTCCCCTGTTGTTAACAGGTTTCTTAAAGGCATTACACACCTCTTCCCTCCTGTTCCGTTTGTGATGCCTCAGTGGGACTTGAACTTAGTTGTTACCTTTTTAATGTGCGCTCCCTTTGAGCCTCTACATAACTGTCCTCTTCGTCTTCTCACTCTGAAGACAGCCTTTCTGGTGGCCATCACCTCCGCTCGGCGGGTGAGTGAGCTCCAGGCTCTTTTGTGCAAACCCCCCTTTCTGTCTGTCCATCCAGACAAGGTTGTTCTTAGGACGCGTCCGTCCTTCTTACCAAAGGTGGTTACTGCCTTCCACATTGGGCAGACCATCACTTTGCCCACCTTCTTTCCGCCTCCGCATCCTTCCAGAGAGGAAGAGAGGCTCCACCGTCTGGACCGAAAACGTGCGCTTTCCTTTTACCTCAACCGCACACAACAGTTCCGGGTGGATGACCAGCTCTTTGTTGGCTTCGTGGGCGCAAAAAAAGGTTGGGCGGTACACAAGAGGACCATCTCCCGCTGGGTAATCTTGTGTATCAAAGCCTGCTATTCTTTGGCTAAGAAGGAGCCCCCTGTTGGGCTACGTGCCCATTCTACCAGGGCAACAGCTGCTACCACGGCTTTAGGCCGCGGCGTTCCGCTACAGGATATATGTCAGGCAGCTACGTGGGCCTCGCTGCACACGTTTACCAAGCATTACTGCCTTGACAGCCAGGTCCGGAGGGACGGCTTCTTTGGCCGCTCTGTCCTCCGGGACTTCCTTGTCTGAATCTGTTCGCAGACCCACCACCGGGGTTGGTATTGCTGGGGTATCTATTCTAAGGTAAGGAATCTGTCACTAACGTGTCTCTTTCAGATGCACAAGTTACTAACTTGTGTAACGATATATCTGTAAGAGACAGTAGTTGGTGACAGATTCCTTACCGCCCCACCCATCCTCCCCGTTCTGCGAACTGATTTCTAGGGTTAAGGACATCCCTTTCAGGGCCCTAGTATTTTTCCAGACACCAATGTCAGCTTCTTGCATGGCTCTGCGTTCCTGGCGCGGAAAGTCGTGTACAGAACTGACGTCAGCGCGCATGGGCGGCGTCTAAGTACTGGCCGCGACGTCATCCCGACGACGGACGCGGAGCCGCACGACGCCGCCTACCGACGCGCAAGGGTACTGCTACGCAAAACTTTCCGGATCCAGCCTGACGCCTGGGGATATTCTAAGGTTAAGGAATCTGTCACTAACTACTGTCTCTTACAGATATATCGTTACACAAGTTAGTAACTTGTGCATTAAACTTAATTACTTTGTGCCAGCTAACTCAGAGGCCACTAGAAACTCCTTGTAAACAAGAAGGGAGTAGTTTCTGGCAACCGCATAAACATGACAACTTTGTTTCCCTTTAGAATCGGAACACTCTCAGAATCGTGGAAACAACAGATAAGTTTCACTCAGCTAATCGTGCATGCTTAGTTTCTTCAGAGTTGCACAGAAAGAATAGACTGGCGTTTCAATAAAAGGATTTATTGAACAGTCTTGTTTCTCGTGTAAGAGATATGAGCTGTTATGATCACAAGACAGTATGCGAGATATATTATGTACAGCGTAAGCAGTAGAAAGAAATAATACTGCGCTAGCATTATCTTTTAGCTATGACACATATATTCATATACATAAATAACATAAACTAAAAATGCGAGTACTCATAAGATGCTTCTCTAACTAGTTCTACCCCAGTGTACCTAACCTAAGTGTTGTGCAAGGTAAGAAGTAGGTGATGTATTCTATGTATGGTATGCTATAGTATGCCAAGTCTCTGGTATGCCAAGAGTCTAGTATGCCAAGAGTCCCTCTAGGTTCTAGTCCGCTCCATACCTTGAGAATGAGGGAGGTGGGAATCTCTTTCCGGGTCTCGAACTCGAACACCCCGCGAAGGGAGTCAGAACACTGGAAGCTGGATTCTCTGAGCGCAGGGATGACAGCGTCTCTTGTCAGTGCGTCAGGCCGGGATACGGGCTCCTCTAAAGTCGAGGTCTCCTCCTACTTGCTTGGGCAAGGGAAGGTATATTTATACCTGGTAGGTGCCTTGGAATGTTAGCATTGACGTAAAGTCGGGCAGAGGAAGACGTCAGGAATGAACCCTTAAGGAATAGTGGTTCATGCATAATAAATGAGTTCTTGGAGAAATCAATAATCCTGTGCTAGGGAACTCCCAAGAGCTTAAGGGTCTGGTTTCTAAGAACTCGTTGTGACGTTGGGGTGGACGGATGTAGGTGACCATGCCTGTATTTGGATAGCATGGCTAATGCCTAAATAAGGACTGGGATCTTATGCCTATATAAGGGCAATGCGAATTGTGCCTATATAAGGACATGTTTCAGGAAAACCTATATACGGACACCTAAAGCGGAATACAACACCCACTCCACTTTCGAATGAACGATGGTACTAAATGCTAAACATGAAATGCTAAACATTAAACTGAGTACCACATGTTGCTAAAAACATTTCTAAAAGCATATATTAAAAGAAATTGTTTAAAAGAAAACTGTTGCTAAACGTAATGCAATAGGTACTGTACTTTTTAAAGCATTTTTTCATTCTAAGCATATATTGGAAATAAATGCAACATGAATGAATAAACAGAAATATATACATATGATGAAATGGTTGACAAGTATTCAAAAATCAAAGCCATTTCATATCATGTTACTGAATGAATATTGTGGTAAATAAGGTGACAATGTGTCCCTGGAAGTATTCAAAGAAGTTCGTTCTATATGAATAGTTCTACTGTAAGCAGATTGAATTGCCATGTATTTTAAAAAATAGTGAAAGAGAAAAAAGAAATTCAATTTTTAGGAATAGTTCCAAGTTTTGTTCCTTTTTGAAAATATGGAGGCCAAATTCATTGCGTCCCCGGTACACTGTGAGCCGAATCAAAGTCAGTGTATGGGTCTGGTGTAAACATGAAATCATCAATTCCCGTAGACAAAAGATCATCTACCGATGTCGGTGACAGTTGGAATACCTCATTTAGAAGGTTAACTGCACAGAGATGTGAAGCATCGCCTTCAGCATAGGATGCCGCTGCAATGTTCGCGTCCGTTGTTACCTGTGTGCCTGTTGATCCATCTCGTACCTCAGCAGCAGCAGGAAGCGTCTGTGAGATCTCAAGGAATGCCGACATCAGGATTGGTAGCCTCTGGGGACAACACAGAGCATGGGCCGTTATCGGGTCCAGCAGAGTATCGATATCCGTTGGCATGACTGATGGGAGTGTTAGACAGGTGTCTAGCACGCATTCTTCACCGCAAAGCAGGCAGCGTAGAACAGGTAAGATGCAATCTTGCCAGATTGGTCTAAATGATAGAAACCATGTTGTATTAAGTTCCCGTAGACGAGGTATGCCCAAAAGTTGCACTATGCGCTCACGTCACTTCAGTTCTAGGAGAGCTTTCTCCAAATTGCTGGGAGTGACGCCGGTGGATAGGCTTGCCATAGCGTAGTAGTAGGAATAAAAACAGGATTCCTGCAACAAGTGCTAGAATTAATGGCACACCACCAAACACCGAATGTGCAAAGTTTGGAATGATTCCGAGGACTGCCTGAAAAGGTGTGAACAGTCCTGAACAGATGGTCTTAAATGCATGTACAATCCCGCTCGTAAAGATACGTCCCATCATTTCTACGAAATGTATAGGGCAGTTTGTACAAATTAGAGCCTGTATCTCAGCCGAAGTCCTTGCAATTTGTACATCATAGATTTCTTTGGCTGAGGTCATGGCTTCTGCTTAAAGTATCAAAACGTATAAAAGAAACATTCAATGAAGGCCATACAGGTGACTCCCTGACTGTGTCTATTTGGGGGAACAATACTTGCATACAACAAGTAACCATGGAGTCAACCGTTACCAGATATGGGATTCCTGGCAACATGCCACAGCAACTCTGATCATTCAACATGAGGCAACTCCCATTAGAAAGTTGTCCAAACGTTGGATTAATCACAGCAGCTGGTGTACCCTGCAGGTGGCAGGACAAGTTTGCCACAGAACCATTACAAGCCCCGTGTAAAGAAATGTCCTGACATATGAGTGAACCGCTCAGTGCATTTTCACAGTGTGTACCGCTTAGAAACACTTCACAATCCCCACTCCAACATCTGTATTCGTAAGGTAAATCCCAGGATGTCTTAATGTATTCTTTACCCAACCTTTCATATTTGCCTGCTTGCATTTGTTTGAGGCAATACTGAAAATGAAAAGTAGTGACAGGCAGAGTTATTTTGCCATGGATAAGCCATTCTGTAGCTGGTTTTTCTGCTACCGTAAATGGTAATTTTTCCAGTTTTTCAATGCTCAGCACTGTATACTTTGCTCCCCTTTGTGCCAGTTCGATCTGTTTATCCGTTAGATTGTATTCTGCAAACGGAGACGACGTGTTGATAAAACGCCAAGGCACATAGCCTGCACGCAAGGATTGCAGCGTCCAGCCTAATAACATAATGGAACGTAACTGAGATTGGCCTTGTTGTAACATGTCTAAATCTTGTTCCAGTATGTCAATAGCAGAGGATACAATGTTGTCCAGTGAATAAATTCTGGATGACAAAGTTGTTAACCCATTGTCGACCACAGTGAGAGATTTCTCTAAGTTAATACGATCAAGCTCACGTATTCTTTCTGCGGCCTCTGCCTGTGAAACCTTCCATATTTCATTATAAGCAGCATAAATGCCGGCATATATGAAACGTTTTGACGCGGTTTTCTTGGTCCTAGCAAGAATTTCCTAAGGTCTGCGTCTTCTTTAAGTAAAGAGAAGTGTTGTTTCACATCCTCGAGTGTAGATTTTTGTAACCAGTCGAGGCACAATTTTCCTACACTGTATGTTGTTACTACCCCCGGATGTTGTCGTTGAACATAACGTGGGTCTGGCCTATGGATAGTAAAGCCCTGTATTCTATTCAGGAATCTTTCTTGACAGATGTTTGTGTCTGTGGGCCAGAGCAACCATTTTTCCCAAACAGGATCTGATCTGTTGTTTTGTAGTATTGTGTCTACTGTGACCGCTCCCTGTGTAGTGCTATTACTTGCAGGTGTTGGTACAGAAGGTGTGTTCATGTCTATTATCTTGGCTAAACCAAGGCAAGACGTTTGTTGCACAGTGTCATTCAAAAACATTATTTGATGTGGGATGATACAGGCTCTAAACAAAGCTTCTATCCCCTGCACTTGCCAATCTTTAGAACCCCAGACAGATTTTGTGTCGATTGTGTCTTTCCAAAAGTCAAATCCTTGTCTAGACAGTTGGGTAATAAAGGCTGCAGAATAAATCTGTTTTGTATTAGTTAACATAATTTTCTGTCCTGTTTTATTTACATTCTTATAGTAAAATGATTCTGGATCAGATGTATTGTACCCTGAAAAATATGAAAACTTATTTGCAAACGTTTTTGAACTACCCCTTGGTGGTGTAGGACAATGTTCCCATTGGTTAAACATAAACACATTTCTAGGTTTTGCAGATTTATGCAAAAAATGATGACCATAGTGGTTGTAACAATAAAGCTGTTCGTAGTCTGATGAGCCCTCTAAGTATTCATTGTTAGAGAACGCAGCAGACCTTTCTAGATCAGACATCATTAACAGTCTCAAAGTCCCAATCATCAGAATAGGTACTGGAGGTAATAAAGTCACTTAATGAAATTTTAAATAAATGTGGAATCTTCAAAAGTTCCGTCGGGCCGAATATGTCGAAATCGGTTTTGTCCCAAACTATACCATCCTGTATAGGAACGGCTGTGATGTTCACTGCTGACAAGTCTCTTGATTCACGATGGGAAGATTTGTGTGGTTTTAAAAGTAAGTTCACATTTTTACTTTCAGTGTCCATACGAATGTATCTGCCATTTATAAGCATGCTAAGAGTCATAACCAAAGCTAGCCAAAACAGAAAGAAAAATATTCCAGAAATAATCCATATCTCAATCCATGGTGAAACCAGATAAGTCTCTTTCAGAAAATGAAAAAGGTCTTGTACTTGTTGCTTGAAAGTTTTTGTGGCTGGCGTCGTTTCAGGCTCACTTGGATCCTCAGAAAACGTATCAAAGTTAATGAAATAGCCAGAAGCAGTTCGGTCAATTGTTGAAATTGCATCAGGATTTGTTGAAATCGCTGGAACCAGTTGATCACGCGTTACGTTGGTGTAGACGGGTGTATTTGGACGAACTGTTACTTGATTTTCAAGAGGGATGAGTTCCATAGCATTGTAGCTTAGTCCTTCATCTTTTACTGCTGAATTCTCGATGGTTATGAGTCTTTCAGTCTGAACCTCTTGGATAGTAGCGAGAGGAGTGCGTCTGCTACTAGGTCGGAGTCCACGAGGCCTACTATTTAGTATTGGCCACATACTGTGGTTTGATGAGGTCGATTGACACAAATCTTTTCTCCTTTTTTTCCAGCAAGGGGCGGCACAAGTACTGTTCTTGTTCCGTGGACGGCTAGGACAGGTACTAGTTGTCTGTAAGAAGGTCCAAATTCCTTCTTGTCCGCAATCTTCTCTGACTAGATCCCCAACGTTTGGGATCCAGACAGGCCTTGCTGGGACTGCCGGTTTTTCCCCAGTGGTGGTTGGCTTCAGGAACACGTTGCTTTGTTTCGATCTTAGTTCATTTAGATCCTGTAAAACAGCCAAACGATCTTTGATATCAAAGGGTTTATTTTCCACCACTGTGCCTTTACATTCAAGATCAGGAACCCACATTCTTGTCCAAAATAGGACCTTATATGGAGTGACCCCCTAGAGAACTTCTTGGCAAATTATTTAATGAGCGTTGGACCCCATAAAGATGTTTGACCCACCCATCACCCGAACCTAATACTCTAGCTGTTATAGACTGCTTTATGTCCCGGTTTTTCCTTTCCACAACAGAATTTCCCTCAGGATGAAACGGAGAGGAGTACCGCAATGCTACGCCCAAACTGGCCATGGCTTCTTTGTAAGCCCGAGAGCTAAACGCAGGGCCCTGGTCAGAATGTAGTGTGCCAATTGCGTATGTGCCGATAAAGACTCGCAAATCTTTTATAACAGTTCGAGCGTCAGCCGAGCGCTGAGGCCACGTCCATAGGAACCTTGACTTAGTATTTGTGGGATTGCATTTGTCCAAAAGGACGCCTGCGGGTAGACAGTCTAATGCTGTCTAACAATGGTGTCTGTACTGGGCAGGCTACTTCGTAGTCTGGTGTCTGATGGCATTCTGCACTACGCTGTCTATTGCAGTCTATGCAGTCATCGATGAAGATGTGAATCTGTGTATTCATTCCAGGCCACCAGTACATCTCTTTTAATGTTAATATTATTTTAGCGATCCCTTGATGTGACAGACCCTCCCCTAGATGTGCTTCATAAATCAAAGCTGCTCTACGTTCCATGTTTGGAATTACCCTATCCCCCACTCCAGGGATTCGAGCAAAAGGAACGTTGTTCGCATCAATTACATAAGAGTACTTGAGTGGAAATTTCTTTGGTAACGCTGCACCACTGCCTTTGCTTGAAGCATTGACAACCAACAATATCTCACTGTCTATTTTCGTTTTTGAACGAGTGATCGCAGCTACGGAAGCAGTCTGAACAGCCCCCTTTGCGGCTTCATCAGCCAATGAATTCCCTGCAACGTGAACGCCATCACGTTGATGACTCAGCGTGTGTATCACGTGAGCTTTTGGTAGTTCGTTTCTCAACTGAACTACTTGTTCCCAAAGCGTTTTCTGCTTTATTGTGCCACCTTTTGCATCGTTGAACCCGTTTTCAAGCCAATTTTGTATATATTCATTATACGACTGAACACAGTAAAAAGAATCGCACACTATAAGTGTGGGGAATTGGCGATCTGTATTTTCAAGTGCCAGTTTGAATGCTTGTAGTTCAGCTCGCTGAGCTGTACAATCTCCTAGAGATTGAGTTTTAGTGACCATTGGTCTAAAGTTACCATCTTGCATGCGACCTTTAACGATTGCACACGCTGCACTGTAAGCTTGCTTACTCCCTGTAGCGGGTTGTGCTGACCCGTCAGTATAAATTATAAATTCGTACTGATCTAGAGGCAAAATTTCAGTGGGCAGAGGACATTCATGTTCATATTGCAGGAACGCTTGTGTTTTTAGATCAGGATCAAAAACATATTCAACATCTGTTGCAGCAAGAGAATTAACCCATTGTATCCATCTAGGATGTAAAGCTTTTGCATTTGGAATGCTCGCTTTTGTGACCGCCTCTAAGGCTGGTACTGGAGTTACGACAATAATGCGCTTCCCTTGAGCTAGAGCTCTTTTGCTACAGCGGTTTGAACTGCTGTCAGTATTTTTTCTGTTGAAGTGAAGCACATTTCTGCTTGTGTATACAAATGTGATTTGTATGCTATTGGTACTTTTTCACCCTCATTAAATGTTAAATAGGTGAATCCGCATTGACCCGAAATTATTCGGATCACTAAA
The DNA here is from genome assembly GCA_963921515.1 of Calotriton arnoldi. Lineage (NCBI taxonomy): Eukaryota > Metazoa > Chordata > Amphibia > Caudata > Salamandridae > Calotriton > Calotriton arnoldi. Next base: position 1,138,373 of record CAWUFW010006065.1, read on the forward strand.
TTGCGTTTATTTACGCGTGTTTGTAAGTGATTTGTTGCTAACATGTTAGCTTGGAGTGAATGCAGGATTTCTGTGTGTTCTTGTGTCCAATGTTTTGTTGAAAATTCAGGTTTGATTAATTCGTAGAGAGGTTTAACCCTTTCTGCGTAATTTAGAATATAAGTTCTTCCAAAATTTAGGAAACCCAAGATGGATTGTAAATTTTTCAGCGTTTTTGGAGGTTGGAGCAGTGCGCACTTTTCTAAAAAGTTAGCTGCCAAGCTCTTGCCTTCACTTGAAAGCTCATATCCTAGGAAAAGGACATTGAGATGGGCAATTCTGGATTTTTTAAAGTTGAATTTATAGCCCTCAGAGGCTAAGCCCAATATAATGGTACTCACCCTGTTCAAGTGCATATCTAGGTCATCGTCTGTCAGATAGATGTCATCGACATATGACAATGCCTCATTATCATAAATTTGTAGTAACTCTGTTACCCTCGCTGAGAATAACCCCGGGCTGTACTTGAACCCTTGTGGGAGTCTACAAAATTGACGCTGGGTCCCCATTATTGAGAAAGCTGTCAAGTACCTGCTTTCAGGTGCTATGTTTTGACAAAAGAAACCATTTGAAATGTCCAATGTGGTTTTATATTTTTTACGCACAATGTTATTCATTAATGCTGTACTATGTGCATTTTGCACTGCAAATGTTTTGGAACAAGTGTTCAAGTGTCTGTAATCCAAAATTAGACGATATGTATTGTCTGGTTTGGATACAGGAAACAAAGGATTGTTCATTGAGGAGGTGCATGTTTCAATCACCCCTTGGTATTCAAGTTGATCTAAGATCTCCCTGACCTGTTTTTTAGCTTCTTGCTTTATTGGGTACTACCTTTGTGCAGTAGGTTGATTTTTTTAGCAGTATTTTGTGGTGAGGCGAGTCCTCATCCCATCCTACATGATTTTTGTATAATGCTGGGGCCTGGGCAACTGCCCATTTCCTGGCATAAGTATATTTTAGGTGAATTGGAATATGGTTGGAGAAGGCGGGCATAATGATGTCCTCGCCATGTGGGCACTCCCTGACAAAGTTTGATGGCTAGTCCTTTTCTGCTAGAAGTATGTCATAACCCCTTGAAAGTTTCTCCCAAAAGAGTGTTTTCACTTTTCTTGGTATGTCTCCCTCCATTCGGAGTGTTATTTCATATAACTTTTGTGGAGTACTAACCCAGGTGTCTACAGTCTCAACTGTGATGTACTCATTCAAGTCCACTATCTCCAGAAGTTCCTTCAGGTTCTGGCGAGCTATTGTGACTTCTGCTGCACTGTCCAGCATTGTCTGAGCCCATTCTCCGTTCTTGAGCTGTGTTCTCAGTATTCTCGGCATGTCTGATTTTCAGACCTGCTACCTTCTTTTTTGTGAATTGAGGTTTTGATTTATTTTTCTGAACGTGTTTATCGTCTTTGGACTTCACGCATTTTTCTCTGTGTTCTGACCGTCCTCTTCTTTCTGATGTCTGTGACGATATCTGAAAGGTACGAGAGGAACGTGTATCGGTATCTTGATATCTGTCAGGTTTTCTTAAATTATCCCTATTCCTAAGGTTATACCTCCTTTCAGAGGGCTCCTTTTGAGGAGACCTACCTCGGGATTGAGAAAGTGTCTCGTTTGAATTTTGTTTATTAGTTTCCCACTTCTTTTTAGAAGATGTAGGAGTTTGTTTAATAGAGTCCTTCTCAGGACCTTCAGATAGTTTTGGCTTCAATGGTTTTCCACCCAAACTATCTCTGCCTAATTCTGCATAAGATTGTTCTATTATTCTGAGTAGTTGATGTTCTGTTACATCAAATTCCCTTAAGCGTTGGCGGATCGCCACTGATGCTGCCTCTCCTTTAATATTAGATAATATTATTGTTGAGACCTGGTCGAAGTTTTTCAGTAATTTCATACCTAAATTCAGAGCAAGTTCTGCCCTGAATTCGTTTTGAATTTGTTTCAGGACATCTGGTATTACTGCAATTGATGGAACACCATGTGTTTTAGTATAGATGGCAGCAAAGACTGCGCCTCAAGTGGTGCAGTCTTCCAGTTGTGGTATGAACCCCATTGGTAAACAGATTGTTAGGATTCTGTGTTTCTCATAAGGGCTAGTATTTGGAAATACTGCTTCGATTTGAGTAATTGTTTGAGCTATCCAGAATGGAATTTGTTCACGTTTTGTGGGCATTTTACCCATGACTGCGTGTAAAGTCTGTGGAGTAATTTTTAGTGTATTCCCCTGTTGAGGGGTTTGATTTGGAATGGTCATTGGTGGTTGGACTGTGAAAGTCCGCATGACATATTGGACTAATTGTCTGTAAATTTTTATTAACTCTTGTAGTTGAGTAAGTAATTCCTCGTCTGACATCTCATCGATGTCAGGATGAGGTGTGTAGCCGGCTAGAAACGGCCATGTTGCTCCTGGTCTACCTAGTGGACCGAGCCTGGTAATGTTTTTGTGATGTTTTAGGGCGCCTTTAAACCAGAGATGATGCTCCTGGTATGTGAGTGGAATTTCAATATCCTCGAAAGGAATATATTCCTCTGGTGGTTCATCTTCTTTAAAGAAGTGAAAAACTTTTGTTACTGGATTTGATTCTGGGAATACTATCCATGAATAGAATACCTCTGTCTGAAAGGATTCGTGTGCCTCTCTCACGAAAACTGCTCTACCACCTCTTGGTGTTAGGCTGTGTTTTATAAGTTTTAGAGTGATGGCTCTCCTTAAGTTTGGAGGGATGTGTATAACACCCTCATCGGTTTCATTTAAACCTGTAAAGTTAAAAGCTATTACGACTGGGTCAGCCGCAGCTACACCGTTCTCGGTGGCAGTATCCCCGTTCAGGGACATTGTTTTTTGAAAAATATAGAACAAGTTTCAAGGAAACAAAAGATAAGGTGCACAATATTTTGGAACACTGTATCCTTCAACGTTGAACAAACCAAACAGCTAATATATAGGATTTTTGTCCTATTTAGTTTTAGCGGATACTTAACCCTACCCACTCCAGACGTCTTATGGAGTATGTGAGTAGGGGTCTCTGAGAAAAGCTTGACTGAGTTACTCAGTATCTAGCGTTAAATTAGTGCCTTACCAAACGTTGGGCACCATGTAGTGTAGTTCCTATTCCCCTAATAGGCTCTATATATTCATATACATAAATAACATAAGCTAAAAATGTGAGTACTCCTAAGATGCTTCTCTAACTAGTTCTACCTCAGTGTACCTAACCTAAGTAGTGCAAGGTAAGAAGTAGGTGATGTATTCTATAGTATGGTATGCTATAGTATGCCAAGTCTCTGGTATGCCAAGAGTCTAGTATGCCAAGAGTCCCTCTAGGTTCTAGTCAGCTCCATACCTTGAGAATGAGAGAGGTGGGAATCTCTTTCCGGGTCTCGAACTCTAACACCCCGCAAAGGGAGTCAGAACACTGGAAGCTGGATTCTCTGTGAGCAGGGAGGACCGCGTCTCTTGTCAATGCGTCAGGCCGGGATACGGGCTCCTCTAAAGTAGAGGTCTCCTCCTACTTGCTTGGGCAAGGGAAGGTATATTTATACCTGGTAGGTGCCTTGGAATGTTAGCCATTGACGTAAAGTCGGGCAGAGGAAGACGTCAGGAATGAACCCTTAAGGAATAGTGGTTCATGCATAATAAATGAGTTCTTGGAGAAATCAATAATCCTGTGCTAGGGGAACTCCCAAGAGCTTAAGGGTCTGGTTTCTAAGAACTCGTTGTGACGTTGGGGTGGACGGATGTAGGTGACCATGCCTGTATTTGGATAGCATGGCTAATGCCTAACTAAGGACTGGGATCTTATGCCTATATAAGGGCAATGCGAATTGTGCCTATATAAGGACATGTTTCAGGAAAACCTATATACGGACACCTAAAGCGGAATACAACAAAGGCTGATAGTCCACTTTGCTGGTGTTATCCCTTGCTGAGTTGTAATATTGTGCTCCCAGATAAGGGTACACCCTCTCTTCAGAAAAATACCGAATATCCTTCTTGAGTTTTTCTGTCTTTTTTAATAAGGTATTCACTGAAGGAATTTAATTCAAGATTAACCTCCTGTAGTTTCTTTTTAGCCTCATCAATGGGGTTATTTGTAGGTCTCGGCCTGCACCAGCGCTTGCGCTGGTCTGGCCGAGAGTTTTAGTAAGCGGGTTTTGGAAGTGCAAACACTGGCTTTTGGCTGGCGACCAGCTTGAGTTCACGATGGCGTGCACGCGCAGCTGCCCTCTGGGTTTCCTATCTCTTCCTCATTTCCTCGTCATGGCTCATTAACTCTCTGGACTCTGATGTTTCAATCGCAGCAGCAGCTCACATTACCAACTGAGGACCCTGGACTACAGTCACATGAAAAACAACAGCGATTAGCATTGAAATGCAAGCTTTTTTTGTCTAGTTAGAAATATTGCTTCGGTGGGTTGATTTCACCTTATATCGCTATTTGTTTTATATTGGGAGTCACAGCCTAATTACCAGTATTTTTGTCTCACTGTTTGTTTTTTTAATATTTATTCGCGCAAAGCACAAAGCTATATTTAAGGTTACTTTTTCCGCGTCACTTCTTCACTCTATTTAAACTCCACACCCCCACTCTTATTGTCTCTCTCGTTCTCTCTCTCTCTCCCTCTCTAATTCTCTCTCTACTTAATTAACTCTCCCTCTCTATCTTTTTTAGTCTTTCATTCTCTCTCACCCCTTTATCTGTTTCTCTTTCAAACTCCTTCATTCACTCTCTCCCCTTCTTTCTCTCTCTCTATCCCGCTCCACTCTTTATTCTATGTACACCCTTTCTCTCTCTTTCTCTCTCACCATCCTCTCTAATTGGGCATTATATCTTCACTCTATCTCTCACTCGGCAACACCACAGCATCACTCAGCGCAACCACAGCATCAATCAGAGCCAGCACAGCATCACTCAACGCCATCACAGCATCAATCAGAGCCATCACAGCATCAATCAGAGCCAGCACAGCATCAATCAGAGCCAGCACAGCATCAATCAGAGCCAGCACAGCATCAATCAGAGCCAGCACAGCATCACTCAACGCCATCACAGCATCACTCAACGCCATCACAGCATCACTCAACGCCATCACAGCATCACTCAACGCCATCACAGCATCACTCAACGCCATCACAGCATCACTCAACGCCATCACAGCATCACTCAACGCCATCACAGCATCACTCAACGCCATCACAGCATCACTCAACGCCATCACAGCATCACTCAACGCCATCACAGCATCACTCAACGCCATCACAGCATCACTCAACGCCATCACAGCATCACTCAACGCCATCACAGCATCACTCAACGCCATCACAGCATCACTCAACGCCATCACAGCATCACTCAACGCCATCACAGCATCACTCAACGCCATCACAGCATCACTCAACGCCATCACAGCATCACTCAACGCCATCACAGCATCACTCAACGCCATCACAGCATCACTCAACGCCATCACAGCATCACTCAACGCCATCACAGCATCACTCAACGCCATCACAGCATCACTCAACGCCATCACAGCATCACTCAACGCCATCACAGCATCACTCAACGCCATCACAGCATCACTCAACGCCATCACAGCATCACTCAACGCCATCACAGCATCACTCAACGCCATCACAGCATCACTCAACGCCATCACAGCATCACTCAACGCCATCACAGCATCACTCAACGCCATCACAGCATCACTCAACGCCATCACAGCATCACTCAACGCCATCACAGCATCACTCAACGCCATCACAGCATCACTCAACGCCATCACAGCATCACTCAACGCCATCACAGCATCACTCAACGCCATCACAGCATCACTCAACGCCATCACAGCATCACTCAACGCCATCACAGCATCACTCAACGCCATCACAGCATCACTCAACGCCATCACAGCATCACTCAACGCCATCACAGCATCACTCAACGCCATCACAGCAGTATCACTCAACGCCACCACAGCAGTATCACTCAACGCCACCACAGCAGTATCACTCGGTGCAGCCACAGCAGTATCACTCGGTGCAACCACAGCAGTATCACTCGGTGCAACCACAGCAGTATCACTCGGTGCAACCACAGCAGTATCACTCGGTGCAACCACAGCAGTATCACTCGGTGCAACCACAGCAGTATCACTCGGTGCAACCACAGCAGTATCACTCGGTGCAACCACAGCAGTATCACTCGGTGCAACCACAGCAGTATCACTCGGTGCAACCACAGCAGTATCACTCGGTGCAACCACAGCAGTATCACTCGGTGCAACCACAGCAGTATCACTCGGTGCAACCACAGCAGTATCACTCGGTGCAACCACAGCAGTATCACTCGGTGCAACCACAGCAGTATCACTCGGTGCAACCACAGCAGTATCACTCGGTGCAACCACAGCAGTATCACTCGGTGCAACCACAGCAGTATCACTCGGTGCAACCAGCAGTATCACTCGGTGCAACCACAGCAGTATCACTCGGTGCAACCACAGCAGTATCACTCGGTGCAACCACAGCAGTATCACTCGGTGCAACCACAGCAGTATCACTCGGTGCAACCACAGCAGTATCACTCGGTGCAACCACAGCAGTATCACTCGGTGCAACCACAGCAGTATCACCTGGTGCAACCACAGCAGTATCACTCGGTGCAACCACAGCAGTATCACTCGGTGCAACCACAGCAGTATCACTCGGTGCAACCACAGCAGTATCACTCGGTGCAACCACAGCAGTATCACTCGGTGCAACCACAGCAGTATCACTCGGTGCAACCACAGCAGTATCACTCGGTGCAACCACAGCAGTATCACTCGGTGCAACCACAGCAGTATCACTCGGTGCAACCACAGCAGTATCACTCGGTGCAACCACAGCAGTATCACTCGGTGCAACCACAGCAGTATCACTCGGTGCAACCACAGCAGTATCACTCGGTGCAACCACAGCAGTATCACTCGGTGCAACCACAGCAGTATCACTCGGTGCAACCACAGCAGTATCACTCGGTGCAACCACAGCAGTATCACTCGGTGCAACCACAGCAGTATCACTCGGTGCAACCACAGCAGTATCACTCAGTGCAACCACAGCAGTATCACTCAGTGCAACCACAGCAGTATCACTCAGTGCAACCACAGCAGTATCACTCAGTCACTCGGAATTGAGCCGATCAGGTGACGCGTGCAGTCCGATTCTCGGCTGCGGCGCACAAAGCGTGTGTGATTTTAAGGTTTTATCTGAACTAGCGATTTTGCACATTTTTTAAAATTATTACTGTTACCTGAATCTGTAAAGCGAATTTCGTGCTGGGCAAGGAGCTGTGTTCTATGCTCCGGGTGGAGGCAGACTTTCCGGGGCAGGGATAGGTTAACGCTCTAGCTGCCACGGTCCTCACGCTCCCCCTCATTGAAAAGGGGCGGATGACTCGACCGCGCAGCGGAATTGAGCCGATCAGGTGACGCGTGCAGTCCGATTCTCGGCTGCGGCGCACAAAGCGTGTGTGATTTTAAGGTTTTATCTGAACTAGCGATTTTGCACATTTTTTAAAATTATTACTGTTACCTGAATCTGTAAAGCGAATTTCGTGCTGGGCAAGGAGCTGTGTTCTATGCTCCGGGTGGAGGCAGACTTTCCGGGGCAGGGATAGGTTAACGCTCTAGCTGCCACGGTCCTCACGCTCCCCCGGTCCTCACGCTCCCCCTCATTGAAAAGGGGCGGATGACGCGACCGCGCAGCGGAATTGAGCCGATCAGGTGACGCGTGCAGTCCGATTCTCGGCTGCGGCGCACAAAGCGTGTGTGATTTTAAGGTTTTATCTGAACTAGCGATTTTGCACATTTTTTAAAATTATTACTGTTACCTGAATCTGTAAAGCGAATTTCGTGCTGGGCAAGGAGCTGTGTTCTATGCTCCGGGTGGAGGCAGACTTTCCGGGGCAGGGATAGGTTAACGCTCTAGCTGCCACGGTCCTCACGCTCCCCCTCATTGAAAAGGGGCGGATGACGCGTCCGCGCAGCGGGCGCGCCGAAGGCGCGCCTAAGGCAAGCCCGTCTGCGCCCGTCTGCGCCCGTCCGCGCCTGAACGGGTCCAGGGGCTACATCCCCTGGCTCTTCCAAGAGGTCATCCTGCCCCTACACAGCTAGTCAACTGACTGATCTTCGAGGAAGAGAGGCGCAGGTATGCTATCATAGCTTGGGGCCACCTTTTGTTAGTAATAAATGCCCTCACTGCTCATTAGTACTTGATCCCATACTTTCAGTAAACAAGACTTCCCTTTACACTAGTGCCTATAAAATGTGTATGCTGAATTGCCGCTCGCTTCCCAAACACGCCATTGAAATCCGTCTCATCCTGGAGGATGAAAAACCGGATGTGATGTTTCTTACAGAAACTTGGCTTACCAGTTCATCAGACCCGACAGTGGTCCAGGCTCTTCCACCAGGTTATGTAATTCAAAGACAAGATCGGACATTAAGTAGAGGAGGGGGCTTAGCCATTATACATAGAGACACTTTTAACTGTCGGATCAAAGCAGGTCTGATTTCCGATTGTGAAAGTGTTTCGTTTGCCATTTGTTTCTCGCAGACCTGTACCTTTTCTGGGGTCTTAGTTTATAGACCGCCAGGAGTAATTGGGCGTTTCAACAACGATCTACCTGAAACAATAGCTAACTTAGTGAGATCCCTGTCCAATTTTTCAATACTGGGGGACTTGAATGTCCATTTTGAGGATACTTCCTCACCATATGCGGAGGAATTGATCGATAGCCTAGGTGCCCTCTCCCTCAATCTAAAAGTGAATAGTCCCACTCACCTAAAAGGTCATTTACTCGATCCCATTTTTACCAATATTAATAATTTAGTAGTGGAGAATCCTGTTCCATTACCTTGGACTGATCATTATTTAATATCCTTTTCATGGTCTCCGTTGATTAATGATCTACCATTGGAGCCAGTCAAGAAACTTAGCCGTAACTGGTCCAAGCTTCCCATCGAGGCATGGGCAAGTACTCTTAACAATACCCGCCCGGTATTGGAAGCCGATCCAGATTTAGCCAACCATGAGTTTAACCAATGGATTGAAGGCTCTCTGGATTTGGTGGCCCCCAAGAAATGGACTACCATTAAGAAGGGCCCTAAGAGCATTGCATGGTACACTCCTAAGCTTAGAGAATTGAAACTAAAACGTAAACAAACAGAAAGGCAGTGGAGGAAAGATTTCTCAGATGAGAGTAAGGGCGTTTACAGGGAGGCTACAAAAATGTATAAGCTGGAAGTCAGGAAAGCCCAATCCCTGTATTACGCAACTAAGATTTCCTCAGCTTCCAATTCCCCTCGTGAAATTTTTAAAATTGCTAAATCTCTCATTTGTCTCCCGTCCCCAGCCCCACCTGCTGCTGATACTTTAGGACGCTGCAACAATATAGCAGAGTTCTTTTTTTTAAAAATTCAGTCTATTTATTTAGCATTTCCCCCAGTAACTTTGAAGGACTTCACGTTGGAAAACGAATCAAAATCATCTGTCACTTCTCTGGTGGTTATTCCTCCCCTGGACATAAAAACCCTCAAAGTCCATTTTAATAAATTAAAATCAGGCTCCCCTAGGGATATGGCCCCTCCCACTGTCCTGAACCAAGTTTTTGATACAGTTGCACCCACGATTTTAGAACTTGTTAATCTCTCTTTGGCATCAGGGACTGTTCCCTCCCTATGGAAACGAGCCATGGTGAGAGCATTGCTCAAGAAATCTGGGTCTGACCCTGAAACTATGGCGAATTACCGGCCGATCTCGCTACTTCCGGGGATTGCAAAAATTGCGGAAAGGCATGTCAATTCCATTTTATCCACCTTTTTGGAAGAAAATGACTGCTTTCACCCATCGCAAACTGGGTTTAGACCCCATCAGGGCACAGAGACAGCTCTGATTGTAGTGGTTGAGGAAGCAAGGAAAATCTTGGATGCCGGAGGTTCAGCGGCAATAGTCCTCTTGGATCTGAGTGCGGCTTTCGATACCGTTAATCATCAACTGCTGGTCTCTAGACTTAGAGATGCTGTGGTGACGGGAACTGCACTAAGATGGCTGGAGTCTTTTTAGACGACCGTTCATTTCAGGTCTTTGAGGACAACTCTATCTCCAAAAGTAGGTCATTGAGTTGTGGGGTTCCTCAGGGCTCGTCCCTGAGTCCCACCCTTTTAACATTTACATGAGTCCGCTAGCCCATATCGTTAAACCCTTTGGCATACAGATCGTCACATATGCGGACGACACTCAATTGATTGTTTCCCTTAATCAATCTGGGAACGGGGAAATCAAGTTAGCCGATTGTTTGGAAAAAGTGTCAGCATGGATGGAGGGCTCATATTTGCAACTGAATGGAGCAAAAACTGATTTGATGTTTTTGGGTAAACCTTCCCCATTAGCTCCTAGCTCTTTATGGCCTAAATGTCTGGACAGTATGCCCCCTCCTAAAGAGCAAATAAAAAGCCTTGGAGTCTGGCTTGATCATAAGCTAGATATGAAGGAACAATCCCGGAAGGTAGCAGGAACCTGTTATGGACTGCTTAGGATGGCTAGGAAAATACTTCCCCTGCTGCCATTTAAGGCAAGGAAGCTGCTGGTCCAAGCCTTAATCCTTTCTCGTCTGGACTATGCAAATGCCTTGTATCTGGGCTCCCCATGTTCAACGATAAAAAAGCTCCAGACTGTGCAGAACTGTGCAGCTAGACTCCTCCTGCAGACCCCTCACAGAGAATCTGCACGAGCATCTATTTCCGCACTTCACTGGCTTCCAGTTGCGGAGAGGATCCAGTTCAAGTCCCTATGCATTACTCACAAGATTCTTGCCTCCAAGGGTCCTCCTATTCTGCAGTCCATTGTTATTCCGCACTGTCCTAGCAGAGCCTTGCGCTCTGGAAATAAACGTTTGGCGGCAGTCCCCAGAATATATAGGTCTAGGAGTGGTGGTAGACAATTCTCCTATATGGCCTCCAAGAGCTGGAATGCCCTTCCAAATCACATCCGCTTGGAGGACGATTATATGTTCTTTCGTAGACAACTGAAAACATTCTTGTTCCCGGTTGTTTAAACCCGGCTCATTTGAGTTGGCTCTATTCCTAGCGCTGGGAGGCCTTCTGGTAGCCATGCGCTTTATAAATGCCAATTCATTCATTCATTCATTCATTCAGTGCAACCACAGCAGTATCACTCAGTGCAACCACAGCAGTATCACTCAGTGCAACCACAGCAGTATCACTCAGTGCAACCACAGCAGTATCACTCAGTGCAACCACAGCAGTATCACTCAGTGCAACCACAGCAGTATCACTCAGTGCAACCACAGCAGTATCACTCAGTGCAACCACAGCAGTATCACTCAGTGCAACCACAGCAGTATCACTCAGTGCAACCACAGCAGTATCACTCAGCAACACCTGAGTATCATTCAGCATCACCTCAACATCGTCTCCGCAACAGTCACCACCACCACCACTACCACCTCAGCATCACTCAGCACCACCTCAGCCTGCTCTCGGAATCTGGCATCTGTTGATTCTCCCCTAGCGTCTGGCCGCTGCTAGTGTTCTAATACAGGTACTAGTTCCCAGCCTTCACCCTCCGATTGTTTATGCCCCCTCAAAAAAAAAAGCTTTAACAAACAACCATTGCAATAGGCAGAAACAAGTTGCCAGCATTGCAAGAACAAAAGACAACTGAGGAAATTTTTTATTGTAAATACTTTTTTTTAATATGGTCGTTCAGTTTTACATAATGCCTTCTTGGTCATATATAAAGTAACAAAAATGCTTCTGACACTTTTTTATTATAACTTTTCAGCATGCCGCACAGCAGCCACACTTATCTACAGCACAGCTTGAAGACATTGGCAAAGTCAATAGCTCTGGCTAAACACTTATAAGGCCCCAAAGGCGAGACCTATTGGCTATGCCAATGCTTGTTTCTAAGAGTTTCCTCTATTTCTGCAATTTCCTTAAGTAGGGTTTCCACCACCTCTCTTGCTGTTTCTATTATAAGGATCATAAGGTCCCTAGAGCAGCGGTTAGCAATAAGTGACCACTTTTCCAAGAACTTCCTAATTTCCACAAATAGACCAGGGATATTTCTTATTCTGAGTCCATTGGGTATGACTCCAGCTTTGAGATATTCCAGCATAAATTCTGCGTGCGACTCTGTTCTTCTAGCCTTCTTTTTCAAGTTTAGGAGTTTGAACCATTCATCATTACTGCCTTTACTGATGGAGAATGGTCTATCTGAGCAGGTACTTTGGCCTAATAGTTTAGAGAACTCATCACTAAACCCAAAAGTTTTGATACTATCCATGGATATCAATAAATGATGGGATAAAGATGAAAAATTAAAGAAAACCGTGAGAACAGTGTAAAACAGTCCCCAAGGAAAATTAAACCAAACGTGCCAAGAAAAAGCGAAGATAACAAACATAAATAGTCAAAGTCAAAAAAAGTAAGTGTTCAAACCCAAAAGGTTAGCTCCAGGCCCAAACCAAAGATTCCTAACTACCCTCGCAGCAACGTGCTGGGAAAACCTTAATGAAAAACAAAGAGGGTCCCTGGCTATTCTGAATGTGTTTGGAGAAGGAATCGGGGAAATAACAGAGTAAACAACAACAAAACTTCTCCAAAAATATCCTATAATAAATTGCAATTTGTCCATGATATATACAAACTGTTCTATTACAGACCAATGGTTTTTAAAGTTTATTTATCCAAAATATAAAAATATATATTCAATCTTTTTTTTCCCTTTTTGGTATATAAATGTTCGTTATACATAACAAACAAGAGGACAGACATATTAGGAATATTTTCATGTAATACATTTGGGAGCACCCACAACAGCACAGTAGTTAAACATTAACATACAAAACAAAGTGTAACACAGTGCAAATAACAAAACTCATGAAACATCTTAAAGCTGAGACAGTACAAAAGCAAGTGAACAATGGACATACAAGGCAAAAAAAGACATTCACAGAAAAAACAACAATTATTCATTATATACTTATATTATGAATTAATCAAATGTTCAACATTAGTGCATTGATGAACAGAAGTGCGCCGACGCACATTTCGGTAGTGACTGGAAGATGAGCATATCCTTCATCAGGGCGCTGTTTGTGTGTAATATGTCCAGTGGCAAAAAGCCATCTGCAAGGGATGTACTCTCATTTGTAATATGACTGCGCGGGGTGCTCAAACACAAGTTCAAAACCAGAGGTCTGGAGAACAGGCAATTTTTTTTTAATGTAAAATAAATACACCAAATACTGTTTCAAGAGAAAGGGCACAGACGGAGCTAAGGGATACAGAAAGTTGTCATGCTGGATCACCAGTCGATATGTCTAAAGATTTGAAACGAGATGTGCCCAATAGTCATACTATCTCACCAAGCAATGTGTACATAAGATTAGAAGTAGGATGTGCCCAATAGTCATAAAGAACAGAGACCAGTGTTGGAACACGAAAAAAACAGTGTCATGCAATTCTTGTGAATAAGACACCGTAGGTTACTAGAGTAATAATATAACACCTACTGTTGAGCCACTTTCTCAGTCTTGAATAATAAATGGCACGTAGATAAGGAATCCTCAAACACTCGAAGGCGCAAAGGTAGGTGGTCACTAGTCCAAAATAAAATCTGGGGCAAAAAGATGAACATGTAACAAATATGTATTGAATGCCGAACCTAAGATCTAATCCTCCCTAGTGTGGCTACATACCTAAATATGCTGGAGATTGCTGCCCGTGTGTGAGTGAACCATAAATATTGGTCCAGAGTTCTTACAATTCAGAAGCCCGACAGAATATAATAAGATCTGAAAAAATAACCAGGGTAAACTGTACAATGAAGCTCAACTATAGAAGAGGTCCAAAATACATCAGAGTATCCCATGTCGGAATAACGCCTACCTATAGCCCTATAATATGGAGCTGCAGAAAGGTCAATGGAGCCCCAGGGATCAGATAAAAACTAGACCAAAGAAATCTATAATGGAAAAGAGATGCGTTTAATACCAGGTCACTAAGTAAATGTATCTTATGTAAGCACGAAGAAACGGGCAACAACTTACCCGTACGTATCAATGAGATGCAACTCATTGGGGCTAACGACCGAGCAATACTGTCTGTTATGGATGCGTTCTAGGGGCCCAAAGATAAAACAGAGTGCTAATTCCAGAGAGGTCTGTTGGTAAAAAAACAGACGTAAGATATGGCGGGTAACAGCAAGAATGAACCTAGTTAACTAAGTGAGGACCGGTCCGGAGAGGTGGAGTACTCACCTACATTCCTCGTGGTGTTTCGGATCCTGACCAGGGAGACAGCCTACATTCGAGTGGTATGCCGATACGAAAGCAGCGACGCGATGGCGTTATAAACTACCAAAAACGCGCGAAAAGAGAAGACGATTAGCACCTGAGTTGCTAGATGCATAGAGCGTATACGCACCGACCCAGGTCGCACTGTGGCCGCCATCTTGAGGGTAATGCAAAGGAAACAATTGATGGACGGAATGCTGAACAATGCAAACATTCACCCCCAGTCACAAGGATCTGGGTTTAATCCATCATTCTTTTGCTCACCACGCCACCCCAGTTTGGACCCAGCTATATGCAAATCAGGCTTGACCCTGTGCCTCATGGGAACAGTCCAGCCCGAACTGCCAAGCCAGGTCCTCCCTGGACCAGAAACAAGCATCCTGGTACCGGTTTCAGGGCATCACCCTTCATCAGCCAGGCTAGCTTGAATCCAGTGGCGCAGTGAGCACGGGACCCACGTCTGGGCATACCCTCCCCACTTATGGCGACAAATGCAAAAGAAACAATTGATGGACGGAATGCTGAACAATGCAAACATTCACCCCCAGTCACAAGGATCTGGGTTTAATCCATCATTCTTTTGCTCATCACGCCACCCCAGTTTGGACCCAGCTATATGCAAATCAGGCTGGACCCTGTGCCTCATGGGAACAGTCCAGCCCGAACTGCCAAGCCAGGTCCTCCCTGGACCGGAAACAAGCATCCTGGGACCGGTTTCAGGGCATCACCCTTCATCAGCCAGGCCAGCTTGAATCCAGTGGCGCAGTGAGCACGGGACCCACGTCTGGGCATAACCTTCCCACTTAGGGCGACAAATGCAAAAGAAACAATTGATGGCCGGAATGCTGAACAATGCAAACATTCACCCCCAGTCACAAGGATCTGGGTTTAATCCATCATTCTTTTGCTCACCACGCCACCCCAGTTTGGACCCAGCTATATGCAAATCAGGCTTGACCCTGTGCCTGTGACTGTAATTACCATGATGGAGAAATGGTCCACAAACGCGTAAGGATAAGCAAACCGAATGGTAATATTAGGTGTCTACACTGCAGGGGAGTTAAATGTGGTTATAGCTGTACCCTCATAGAGGTGAGCACACACATCACGTGTGCAGGGAGATAAAAGTAAGTGTGATGGAAGTCAGAAATCAACAAAAACAAAGGATCAAGCCGGATGCTGATAGTCCATAAATCCCTGCGAAATACATTAAACAGCATAAAGAATGTAGCTACAAAGCAAAAGGCTACCACCATGGAAACATGGGATAGAGTGAGCGGATTTGGCCTGTACCCGCTGTGGAGACCCGGCAGCAGATTTCTTGCATTTAGCATGATCCTGTGGCCCCATAGCTCGATATTGGACGCAGGTAACGTAAGCTCTGTCGGATATGGTACGCGCCGGTAACTCTGTTCGCTCAAAACCTGTATGTAAATCTGTTTGGTTTTTTTATTGCACTGATGGGAAGGAATTTGTTTTTAAAAACGTTGCTCAACTGATTTGCATTGCGCTGTTCAGGTTGCAGCATTCTCTAAAAAAAGGTCTTCGCTACAGGCTGATTGGTCTGAGGGGGAACCAATCCGATCTTGTTGGGACGAAGGCTGTGGAATGGGTTGAATCCAAACCTACTTAAGGAGGTGCACGGCGCATATTCTCAACGGGTGCGCCAGAGGCAAGCCCCTCTGCGCCCATCCGGTCAGGGCCAGGGGCCAGCCACTATGCCCAAATTCTCACTTACTCACAGGAAGAACTACTAGACCTCAATCTAGTGAGGCAAACATCTCTCCCTCACTTGCCATGTTATTAAGTGAGTTAGGCTTACTATCCCCCCTTGACTCTACCTACACTGCTGGCAGCCACCTTAAAGCTGGGCAAGCCAGCAGATTAATTGGCTCCACCAGTATACGCAAGCAAAATCACACCGAACTTCGGGGTATCTATCTGAACACACGCTCCCTAGTTAAGCACCAGGATGAAATTGTCTATCTCTTGGACTCTGAGACTCCTGACTTACTTTTACTAACAGGGACCTGGCTCACGGATGAGTTCTCACCAGATATCTTATCTGCTCTCCTGAATGACTACTATATATTACAAACCAATAGGGTAACTGGGAAGAAGGGAAGGGGCGTTGCGCCAGTAATTAAGAAAGAGCATCGCTTCTCTAAGATGTCCTCACTAAACCTTCCCTTATTGGAGAATATAGTAATCAATCTGGAGTCCTCTACCTCAGCTCTGATGTGTGTCCTTCTGTACAGGCTCCCCAACTACACGCATGAATTCTCTCATACCTTTGCAGAATTAATTGCACCTTTAATCATTGAACATGCCAAAGGATTACTTATAGTGGACCTGAACTACTGGGCCAGTGAGGAAAAGAGTTGGCAGCAAGCTGCTGATCTTACCGACACCCTTAGTAACTTAAATCTGGAACCGCGGGTAAACCTTCTCATTCACATTGAAGGCGACATATTGGATCAGATATGGACCACCAAATTCCCATTGATCCTGAACATTGTCCCGTGTGGGTGGTCGGACCATCACCTGATCTCCTTCCTGTCCTTAATTTTCACAGACCCTCAACTGGCTATTCCATTCTTCCCAGGAATTGGGCCCAAGTCAGCCTGACATCCTTCTGTAATGAACTGGGAAAGTCTCTGCCATCTCCAAAGGAAGACATAGAGGCCTTCGGGAAAGCAATCACTAGCTGGCTCACTGAGGCCAGCAATGTATATGCCCCCCTCCACAGAACCAGACTGACAAGGTGTCATGAGGCTAATAGGTGGTTCGCAGACTATCTAAAAATAGCCAAATTGAATCTGCGATGTTCAAAGCGGAAATGGCTCACATGTACTCTCCTGACTTCAGAACAATGTATTTACAACAACTTAAAGCATGCAATCTCCTGAATAGGCAAGCTAAAGCCAGCTTTTTTTTACCAGTAAAATCTTGAATGCCCCCAATAAATCCAAAGAGATAATTAAGATTTACAGAACTCTCCAACCCAGACAGTCACACAAACTGTCATACCTTCACTAAGCCTATGTGATTCTCTTAACTCCTTTTTTGTTAATAAGATTGAGTCCATCAAAAAAAGCATTACCCCTTGTTCAGCTCACAATCTCTCTTCCAGCGATAAAAATACTTGCACGCTCACCTTCTTTCCTGAGGTAAGTCAAGAGGATCTAGCTAATGTACTGACAAAAGTCAAGTCAGTCACCTAATGACACCTGCCTCCCAAATATCCTAAAAGTAGTATTCACCCTCTTCGCAGATCTTGGATTATCATTTCTCAATCATTCCATCAACACAGGTTCAGTCAGTGGCAGCAGACATGGCTCGCGGGGAATAGGGTTCGCGCGGGGTGGGTGGGGAGGGGATTTGCCAGGTGGGGGGTATCGGGCAGTAAAAAAAATATAAAAATATAAAATAAACTTACCTTGCCGCCGGGTCCCGCGTCTCTGCTTCTGCTCTCCTTGTGGAACTCGAAGAACAGTAAGCAGGCCCCACTGACCAATCATAATGCTGCAATGCAGCATTGTGATTGGTAAGCACCCAGGCTCCCCTGACCAATCACAACGCTGCAGTGCAGCGTTGATTGGTTTTGAGCGTCCTGGTTTGACGCTCCACCAGGGAATGGGTGACTGGGCTTGCTCTCCATGCAGGCTATTATGTAGCCTGCATGGAGAACGAGGAAAGTGTGCATGACTGGTTTGGGTGGCCCGAGAGGGCCGACCAATCAGTCATTGCCCACTTAGGATTGGGCAAACCACTTCTCCCCTGCTCTGAGAGCAGAGCAGCCCTGCCCACCCACAAAGCAGCACAACGCATAAAATGATCATAACTAAGTTATTATGTTATGTATCTTCTTCCTCGCACTGCTTAAAAGCAGTGGGGCGACGCTCCTCCGCCATATCAGAGGAGCCGCCACTGGGTTCAGTCCCCACATCCTTCAAAAAGCAATCATAGTGCCACTACAAAAGAAAGCAGGGATAGATCCCATCGATATGAAAAACTATCGACCAGTTTCCCTCCTCCCCTATTTAGCAAAATTGCTTTGGACACAGGTAGCCCGTCATCTCTGTTCATTCATTGAGGCCTCAGATTTTCTTGACCCCTGCCAAGCAGGAATACGGCTTTCACACTCCTAGATGGCAGTGATCCTCTCTGTAGTAATGCCAAAGGAAGTAGATAGTGGCAACACTCAAGCCCTACTACTCCTTGACCTGTCGGCGGCCTTTGACACGGTCGACCACACCCTCCTGGCTGACCATGTCAAGGCTGCAGGCCTACGGGACACAGCTTTCAACTGGATTGTGTCGCTCCTTAGAGGGAGATCTCAATCAGTTAGATTTCCCCCGTTTAACTCCCCGGAGGTCCAACTGAATTGTGGGGTGCCACAGTGTGTGTGTCTCTCTCTCTTTCTCTCTCTCTCTCTCTCTCTCTCTCTCTCTCTCTCTCTCTCTCTCTCTCTCTCTCTCTCTCTCTCTCTCTCTTTCTCTCTCTCTTTCTCTCTCTCTCTCTCTCCATCTTTTTAATCACTATATCCGCCCCCGATTAACTCTCTCAAAAATAGGAAAGTAAATATTTTTAATTATGCTGATGACATTCAACTGCTGTTTACAATCAATGATAGCCCTAGGTCCAGATTGCAGTTTCAAGAAACTATGCTGTTCATCCGGGATTGGATTAACAGCAATCCTCTGAAGCTCAACTCTGTTACAACAGAGATAGTAATCACCAAAAATAAGCTTGATCTCCGGAACCCTACCTTCTGGCCCAGTAAGATGGGCTCCACCCACCCCCCCCACGTTGGTAAAAACAAAAAAGCCTCTGCTTTAGCATTGATGAGGAGCAGTGATATACTCCAGCTTCATTCAACTTCACCGCATTAAGAAGATAAAGAAATTTCTCACCACAGAAGCCTTGGTTCAAGTCATAATGGCTATAGTCATGTCAAGAATGGACTACACCAACTCCCTGTATCGGTGCCTCTCTAAATATCTCGCATGTAGGCTGCAGCGGATTCAAAACCAGGCTGCCTGGCTGATATATCACCTGCCCAAATACTGCCATATCTCTCAGGTGGCTAAAGATCTCCACTGCCTTCCAGTCGTACAGAGCACTATGGTCAAAGTATGCTGCACTGTCTTCAAGGCCTTGCATATGGACCGTCCTGCCTTCATCAAATCTCGGATTATTAAATATTCCCCACCAGAGAACTGAGATCCAGTAATCTATACTACCCTCAATTTAAGAGGAAGAGGACAGGCACCACTAGGTTCTATATCACTGACCCCCGAACTTGGAACTTCCTGCCTTTGGAACTTAGGACCACCCCTAACTATGCTAAATTCAGACAGCTGCTAAAGACCTGGCTCTTTAAGCAAGCCTACCAATAAAATTCTTGAGCCGTGCTGACTCCGTTACCTAGCGCCAAGAGACCATTAGGTGAAAGTGCGCTCCAGAAACTGCAGTGACATAACATATGGTAATGGAACTTGTTGAGTGTAAACTGCAAGTGTCTTCTGAGCCATATTAAAGCTCTTCAACCAACAAATCGGAGGCTTGTGTTGGTGCCACTCTTGCTATCGAAAAGAAGAGTGTCGGTTTGTTGGGGCGTGAGACATACTCCTAAGCTTCCAGAGTGGTTGAAGGACATGGCATACTGTAAGGCCCAACTCGATCCTTACAGAGAAGAACTCCCACAGACCTCACGACCTAAAGATTTCTGGGGCCCTTTTATGTCGTATTTGCTGACAAGATAAACAAATAATTGTTTGAATACTGGAGTCACAGAAATAACCGAGACTGTGAAAGATTGCATGGGGCACAGATTTCTTGAAATCTACCCAATACTATAATCGACATTCATGGAATCTGTTGTATTTGTATTGTTTGCTTTTTCTTTTGAAAAGCAAAATAAAACTTTAAAAAAAAAAAAAACTTTCTATTTTAAAGGGGTAACTATTTAGGACGATCTTCCTGTTTCTTGCATGCATGTCTGCATACACCCCAGGCCAGCAGATAACTCAATACAGGAACCTCTCCAGTTGACTCAGTTTGGCGAGTTCTCATGTGACAAAAGTCCATGGCAGGTCATAGAATTTCAAGGAGGGTCAGCGTGTTACAGCTATCTTTGTCATGCATGGACATTCCATCCGTACAGAATTGCTGTGCAAAATGTTCCTGGCAGGTCCCCTACTGATGAGAACATCCTGGAAATGTAAAGGAAAGAGGATTGCTGTGCAAGAGTCACTGTAGTGTGTTCTTTTGTGTTGTGTGCGGTCCAGCACTTTACCTTTTGGCCACATCAGATTGCTTTATCAAACTTGGACACAGGCAATTGAGGTCTGTGATTGATCTGAGACATATTTGTTCTATTGGGTGCAGGCAGTAAATTCTCCTAGGAACCAACCTACTTTGGCATTTCAAACTCATCTGGCTTGTCTGTAATACAACAGGCACTTGGTGGCATCATTATTCCATGTACATAATTTTTAGCAGAAAAAGTAGTTGTTTACCTATAGCATGATGGGGTCAATTGTACAAAATACACATCTGCGACATGCTCGGAGTCAGTAGCATGGATATCATTAGCTTGCCAACAGACCACTAATAATGATTCCGGTTAAGGGCAAGCACTAAGGTTGGCAGGGGGAGGCTTCTTTTGCCAGTGCATCATCTAAGTAACCTACTAGTATTTAGCCCTGGCTGGGTTATGCTTTTAACGAATTTCTCATTCACTGTGTTTCATATTCAGTGCTAGAGGGCCTGGGTGCCAAAGGACTAGCCCGAGAGCTCAACTAAATAAAACTGCATTATGGGCAAGTCTAATTCTTTCCTATTTCTGTTATTACAGTCTCCCGACTTTGGACATGACCTGAAATACACGGTTGACACGAACGCTTTAGGTAAGTGTGACCTGAGTGAATGTTGAAAGTAGCAGAGATGTGGGGCACATTGTAGTTTGCAGGTGTCAACATTGAAGTCTGGTGTACAGGGGTTTGGGGGAGAGGGGGCTAATGTCTGCAGAACATACCACTCCTCAGCCAGAGTCTGTTGAAAAGACCTTTTGGTGGGTGGAGCGTCCCCTTGCCATTGTGTCTTCGGTAAGTCTCTCCGCCAGTGTTTCTCCTGAAGAAATGTTAACTCTCCTAAATATGGTATCTGAAAGAAACACGTAGTGATAGATTCCTTACCTTCGAATTACCCCCAGGTGTCAGACTGGATCCGGAAAGTTTTCGTCAGCAGTACCCCTGCGCGTTGGAAGGTGGCGTCGTGCGGCTCCGCGTCCGTCATTGGCGTCGTGGTTGCCGTGATGACGTCGCGGCAGCTACTTAGACGCCGCCCTCGCGCGCTGACGTCAGTTCTTTCTTTTTCCGCGCCAGCAAGTGCAGATCCGGAGAGAGCGGTACCCCCAGTCATTTTTTGTCTGAGTTTTTCGAGGCTTTTGTCTCTGTTTTTTCGAGTCGTTCGACTCCTGGTGCCGTAGGGATGCCCGTCTTCAAGTCTTGCGGGGACTGTCATCGCATGATGTCGGTGACGGACCTGCACCGCGTGTCTCTCTACTGCCTGGGGCGCGACCACGACCCCAAAGTCGTGCCCCAACTGCTGGGCCATGGCACTGAAGACTTTGCGGGAGCGGTCCCGAAAGTTGCTTGAAGTCTGGCAGTCGGCTCCGCGCCGCTCAAGCTCCCGGTCCCGTGGGAGGTCGAGGGACCGGTCGCGGAGCCATCACCATCGTTCGTCAGGGATCGAAGTCTTCGCACTCGGGGTCAGGTAAGTGGTGGTGCCTCCCCGCGGCTCCAGCGGAGCCTACGCAGCCGCCGTCGGCCTACCTGCCCTTCCCGGGTCCGTCGGCGATTCCCGCCCGGCTGCAGGAATTTCTGTCAGCCATGGCCCGCCTCTTTGAAACGTCGGGCCCCGCCGGCGCGCCTTCGGGCCCCGCGGGCCCGACTGGGGGTCCTCGCCCTTCACTGTTGGCGGCTCCGGCGCCGCAGGGCCCCCATGGATCCAGGCCTGGATTCCGGTCGACGCCGGTTGACCTTGTAACACCTCCACCGGCACCACCTCTGACGTCGCCCGTGGCACCGGACGACGTCGGCCCCGGTTTCAGCCCCGATGTGGACAAGGAGCTGGAACGGCGTCGCTCGACGCCGATGGGACCCTTCTTTCCCTATGTTCAGCCTCCGTATTTTCGGCCTGTACATCAGCCTTCGGAGGAAGGGGAGGACTGAGAGGGGTCTGAGGACCCTCTCGCAGCTCAGTGCGAGTATGACCCGGACTGGGCAGAGGAGCTGGGGGATGCCAGTGGTCTTGACACCTCTCCTGACCTTGGCATGCTAACTCCTCCTACCGTGGCTACGGAGGAGGGTGCTAGTTACGCAGTGGTGTTGCGTAGGGCGGCTGAGGCTCTACACCTCCAACTCCCTACAGTGGCCGTCAGGACTAACCTCCTGACAGAAGTGCTTCAGCCGGTGGCTACCTCTGCGGAGCCACTGGTGCCCTTTAATGATGCACTTTCTGACGTTCTTTTGGGCACCTGGTCCAGGCCCAACACAGGGGCTCCTGTGGATAGGAACGTGGTCCGACGCCATCGCCCGGCCCCGGGCGACCCCCCTTTTCCTCTCCCAACACCCCACCCCTGAGAGCTTGGTTGTCCAAGCCTCCACGTCCCAAAGCGCATTCCCTACTGCACCCCCAGATAGGGAATCCAAGAGACTGGAACAGTTTGGGAAGAAGATTTTTTCTTCCGCCAGTTCAGGGCTGCGGTCTGTGAACACCGCATGCCTCTTGGGCCGTTATTCCCACTCTGTGTGGGATACGGTGGCGCAAGTGCTGCCTCAGTGTCCGGAGGAGGCCCGGACAGTGCTCTCTCAGGCTATTGCTGAAGGGAGAGATGCACCCAAGTTCACAATTCGATGTGGCCTTGACACCGCCGACTCGCTGGGCAGAGCGATTTCCACGACAGTGGCGCTCCGTCGCCACGCCTGGCTAAGGACTACTGGCTTCTCTGGGGATGTCCAGAACACTCATCGACATGCCCTTTGATGGCATACGCCTTTTGGCAACAAGGCGGATAGTGCTTTGGAGCGTTTTAAGTACTCAAAGGCTATGGCCAAGTCCTTGGGCCTTTCGGCCCCTCGCCCTCCTCCGCCTTCGGCCTTTCGCTCCTTTCGTGGCCACGGAAGGAGCGCCCCGACACGTTCGCTTCAGAGCCACAGGCCTGCGCAGCAACAGTCTCAGCGCGGACGTGGGACCCGCCGAGGCGGGTCAGGGGGCCAGCGGGCGGGTCAGTCCACCTCCATCCCGGCCACCACTGCCTCCAAACCTTCCTAGTCCGGTCTTTCAGGCCCATCAAGCGCCAGTGGGCGGCAGGATTCGCCATCACCTCCCCCACTGTCGCACCATCACTTCGGACAGGTGGGTTTTACAAATAGTCCGAAGGGGCTACTCCCTCCCCTTCGAGACTACCCCTCCAGCCATGCCACCCCAGTACCACCGCATGTCGGGGGATCACTTGGCACTTCTTCAACAGGAAGTCGCAGCCCTCTTGGCCAAGGGGGCCGTCGAGCGCGTTCCTGCGCCAGAAGTAGGACGTGGTTGTTATTCCCACTACTTTCTGGTGCCCAAGAAGGACAAGGGCCTGCGTCCTATCTTGGACCTCAGGGATGCCAATCGCTTCCTCCGGGAGGAGAAGTTCAAGATGTTGACTCTGGCTCAGGTCTTGTCTGCCCTCGACCCTGGAGACTGGATGGTAGCGTTGGACTTGCAGGATGCATATTTCCACATTCCCGTCCTGCCGGCCCACCGGCGTTACCTGCGGTTTACGGTAGGCCACGAGCACTTTCAGTTTACCGTGCTCCCCTTTGGCCTTACCAGCGCCCTCGGGTGTTCACGAAAGTGATGGCATTGGTTGCAGCTCATCTGCGCAGATCAGGGGTTCCAGTCTTCCCCTATCTCGACGACTGGCTGTTGAAGGCGGGCTCGCCCCAGGCTGTCGTCCCCCACCTCCAGACTACGGCCGACCTCCTGCATTCGCCGGCGTTCTCCATCAACGTGCCGAAGTCGCACCTGATTCCCTCTCAGAAGCTCCTCTTCATCGGAGCGGTTCTGGATACGACGCACTTTCGGGTCTATCCTCCCGAACGGCGAGTCCAGGATATTCCGGCTATGATTCCGATCTTTCAGCCTCTATCCTGGGTTTCGGTCAGGATGACCCTGAGGCTGCTGGGCCTCATGGCCTCCTGCATCCTGCTGGTCGATCATGCCAGATGGCATATGCGGGCTCTGCAGTGGGACCTGAAGTTCCAGTGGGCGCAGCATCAGGGGGACCTGTCCGAGTCCGTCCAGATCTCGGAGGGCACTGCACGACAGTTGCAGTGGTGGCTCACAAACCGGCATTGGGTCAATGACAGATCCCTCTCCCTTCCCCAACCGGAGCACACAGTGGTGACGGATGCGTCCCTCCTGGGATGGGGTGGTCACATGGGAGAGGCGGAGATCAGAGGCCTCTGGTCTCCGGCGGAGTCCAGGCTCCATATCAACCTTCTGGAGCTTCGGGCGATCCGACTTGCACTGAAGGCATTCCTTCACTCTGTCAAGGGGAGAGTAGTGCAGGTGTTCACGGACAACACCCCTGCCATGTGGTACTGCAACAAACAGGGCGGGGTGGGGTCGTGGACCCTATGTCAGGAGGCTCTGCGCCTCTGGACATGGCTGGAACATCAGGGAATTTCCCTGGTGGTTCAATAACTGGCAGGTTCACTGAACGCCAGGGTGGACGAACTCAGCCGCAAGTGCATGATGGATCACGAATGGCGTCTTCACTCGGACGTGGCGCAAGGTCTCTTTCAACAGTGGGAAGAGCCTTGGTTAGATCTATTCGCCACCGAAGAGAACGCGCAATGTCAGCAATTCTGCGCGTTGGAGTTTCCAAGGCGGCACTCGCTCGGCGATGCTTTTCGTCGCGAGTGGAGTTGCGGTCTATTGTACGCCTTTCCGCCTATACCACTTCTACCCAGAGTGCTGAAGATCAGGCGCGACCGGGCCCAAGTCATTCTTGTGGCTCTGGACTGGGCTCGAAGAGTTTGGTATCCCGAGCTACTCAGTATGAGCATCGATCCCCCGATCCGACTGCTTCTTCGGGAAGATCTTATGTCGCAGCAGCAGGGGACGGTCCTCCACCCGAACCTGTCCAGTCTCCACCTCCTTGCGTGGAGATTGAGCGGCGGCAGTTGATTCCTTTTGACTTGCCTCCTGAGGTTTGTAATGTCATTCTGGCAGCCAGGCGTCCCTCCACTAAGTTGGTATACGCCTGCAGGTGGAACAAATTTGTGGCATGGTGCACAGCAAAGGCTGTGGATCCCCTTTCTGCCCCTCTTTCAGAAGTCCTTTTGTTCCTTCTTTCTTTGGCCCAGCAGGGCTCTGCTCTGGGCACTATCAAGGGCTACCTTTCTGCTATTTCAGCCTTTCTCAGGCTCCCTGATAAGCCCTCTCTTTTCAAGGCCCCTGTTGTAAATAGATTCCTCGAAGGCATTACTCACCTTTTCCCTCCTATTCCTTTTGTGATGCCACAGTGGGACTTGAATCTGGTCCTCACATATTTGATGTGCGCTCCCTTTGAGCCTCTTCACAACTGTCCTCTACGTCTATTAACTCTGAAGACTGCTTTCCTGGTTGCCATCACCTCCGCTAGGAGAGTGAGTGAGCTCCAGGCTCTTTCTTGTAAACCTCCTTTTCTGTCTGTCCATCCGGACAAGGTTGTGCTCAGAACCAGTCCATCCTTTCTGCCAAAAGTTGTCACTGCTTTTCACATCGGGCAAACCATCACTTTGCCCACCTTCTTTCCGCCTCCGCATCCTTCCAGAGAGGAAGAGAGGCTCCACCGTCTGGACCCAAAACGTGCGCTCTCATTTTACCTGAACCGCACACAACAGTTCCGGGTGGATGACCAACTCTTTGTTGGCTACGTTGGCGCCAAGAAAGGTCGGGCCGTACACAAGCGGACTATCTCCCGATGGGTCGTCTTGTGTATTAAAGCCTGTTATTCTCTGGCAAAGAAGGATCCTCCGTTGGGGCTGCACGCCCATTCCACCAGGGCGACGGCTGCCACTACGGCGTTGGGACGTGCTGTCCCCTTACAAGACATCTGTCAGGCAGCTACGTGGGCCTCGCTGCACACTTTTACTAAGCATTACTGCCTGGACAGCCAAGTCCGGAGAGACGGCTTCTTTGGCCGTTCTGTTCTCCGAGACTTCCTGGTGTGATCTTGGTTCGCAGACCCTCCACCGGGGTTGGTATTGCTGGGGTATCTATTCTAAGGTAAGGAATCTATCACTACGTGTTTCTTTCAGATGAACAAGTTACTTACCTTCGGTAACGATATATCTGTAAGAAACATTAGTAGTGATAGATTACTTACCACCCCACCCATCCTCCCCGTTCTGCGAACTGATTTCTAGGGTTAAGGTCATCCCTTTCAGGGCCCTAGTTTCAAGGCACCAGTGGTCTGTATCTTGCATGGCTCTGCGTTCCTGGCGCGGAAAGTCGTGTACAGAACTGACGTCAGCGCGCGAGGGCGGCGTCTAAGTAGCTGCTGCAACGTCATCTCGGCGACAACGACGGACGCGGAGCCGCACAACGCCACCTTCCGATGCGCAGGGGTACTGCTGACGTAAACTTTCCGGATCCAGTCTGACGCCTGGGGGTAATTCTAAGGTAAGGAATCTATCACTACTAATGTTTCTTACAGATATATCGTTACCGAAGGTAAGTAACTTGTTGTTTAATATTAGTTGCTTTCTTGGTCTGTGCGTTGCCTTCCATCCTAAACTTAGAAGTACTCATAGGTGAGTCAACTCATGGCACAGCTGCTGGTCTGGTATCTTAATGTGTTTACTCATTTTGAAATGTCTAGATCTCCATCTCTCGGAATAAGGTGGCTGCTTTTATATTTTAATTAAGAAAAAGCCCTTCTGAACCCTGCAATAAGTTGAGAATGTCGCAGTGTTCATATCTCTTGTGATCTAGGATCAGCTACTGAGAAAACTGCATCTGGTCAACAACGTGTGTCTGAGGTTATGAAGCACTTCCACAGTACTTCTACTTCTGTCTATTCCTTGCCCGACTAGCTGACTGCTTCTCCACGTTGTTGGAAGTCACTACATTAGCATGCAACACATCTGTTGTATGCTTACCTACTGGGAAGTGCACTGATACTGATTTGGGGCTGTTGGTTACCAAACTGAGTTGTGACAAGCCAGGTGGGAGTAGTAGTAGTAATTTTCGTACATCACTGTCCTCCTAAAGTTTGTTTTTCTTCTTCTGACCAGACTGATCCATGTGAGGAACAGTGCTCAACTCTGGGTAAATGCCTGTGCCTTGTAACTGGATTTTGCTAATTGAGTGGAAAGTGCATGTCCCCATAGTGTGGTGGGCACAGTTTTAGTTGTGCTGCTAACTTTGCACTTAGCCCCATCATGCTTGTTTGCAACATACTACCAGTAGTCTGAGAGCGCAAGGTGCATGTCATTCTTTGTTTTTTACTACTCCTGGAGTAATAGCACCTGAAACATGCAATCAGTGGTCCTACTTCTGTATTTATCTTACAGTGCATCTTTCTCTACCTTGACCTTCTATAAAGTTCCTTAGTTCAGGAACATGAATGTACCTTGAGTCCTAGACTCACTATACACACTCATTGGGGTTATAATATACCATCTTGTAAACTGCCCTTTCAGCTGAACTCAAAAGTACGTGCAAGGGCTCCAGAAAGGCCTTTACATTCTCCCACTTCCTGGCTCCATTCGCCTGGAACTCATGCATGCATAACTTCCCTTCCTTAACCAATTATCTGTTGGAGCTGTGGGGATGGAAGCATCAGTTCTTTCCAAATTAAGAGAGTTTAGGACTACCGGTGCATAACTTTCTATACAAATAAGTAGAATGTTTTTGTTCTTATATCAAGCTCTTCTCATCCCTATCCTGTGAGAGGACTGGCCTTTCCAACACCAAGCATGAATTGTGCAAAGAGTGCTTTGGAATTCAAGTATTGCAATTTGTGCTAGGCATTGTTCCTGGAAATAGTTCTTAGAAACAAGTGAGGTACCCCAATTATTTATTCTGGAATTTACACATCTTTGTATGTCAGGGACAAGCTGCTTTGCCTTGGTTAATATACGCATGATGCCTTCTGGAAATGGGCACTCCTCACTCAGAAATTAAAAAAGCCAAGCTAGCGAACTGAGTAAGATTGATTGCATGCCTGCTGGTGGCATTCACTCCATAGACAAATTTCGGAATGAAATGTCAGTGTACAGTGAATAAATACTTCAAATGGAGAATGTTAATTTTAAGGAGGGTCTTTTCTGTCTCCTAAGTATGGAAGCAAGGGAAGAGGTGAAGGGGGTTTTCACCTGATTGAAGTGGAAGTTTGAGTAGTCTGGGATTAAAGAAATCCTGAATCCATAGCACATTATCCTTAAATTGCATATGACTTTAACGTTCAAACCATTGAAGATTACTTGTATAAATATTTAAGATAATAGAAGCAAAAAAGGGTGTCTCTGTGGTAACTGGTTGAACATCGCTGGTTATCAATATTTCAACTATTAACTTTGACTAGAGGACTCAGTTATTCTTGGGCAATGCTGTGATAAACCCAGAGGGTGTATGAGTAATAAATCGCAACCACCCTTCGCTGTCCTCCCTAAGTTAGTTTGGAGGCCTGTGATATTGAGATAGTGAAGTTGGTTACACGGATTCTAAGATCAAAGCACTTGTACTAGCTGTGACCACAGATTCTTGCTGTTCGTGGTCTAAATATGGTACATCAATTAGGAGTCTGCCACTCGTACTGTGGCAACAAATGAGTTCCAACCACTGTAAGCAGCGAGCTGCTTCCTTGGACCTTGTGAGGGTGATGGAAGTTCATGCACTGTGGATAGGGACTGGTCCTGTTTAATGCAATTGTGGGCAACCATTTTAAATTACTTTTAACGTTTGTTACTGCTGTGCACTAAATATTTTAACTTTGCTGCTGAAACCAAATATTGTGCCTACGCTTGTGATTAATTGTGTGGGAGGTTACAATAGCGAGTAAAATACCTGATTGATCTTTGTGGCCATTACATCCGGTTGCTCTCCCCGGTCCACCGCGGGTCTCTGTCCCGATTGTGTGGAGAGAGGCTACTTCCGGCGGATTGAGGGTTGGCGGTCTAGTCCCCACTCTCCTCCATAAAAACCCGAGCGGAGCGCGCAGCGGGCGCGCCAGCGGCGCGCCGAAGGCAAGCCCGTCTGCGCCTGGATGTCGCCAGGAGTCAGGGACCCTGGTCAATACATTGCTAAATATGGCCCGTTCCAGCAAAGACACTACCCTAGACAGGAATTAATGGATCTACGAGCCGACCCACTCCCTCCTTGCCGGACAGAGATCTGGCCAGTTCCTGAAGGCCCTTTCTCCTGTAGAGTATGCTGATTCCAGGCTAACCATGTGGAGACGATACTGACCTGTAAGGGATCTTCTAGGCTGCCTTGCAATGCTATCTCCCATAGCCCAGAACCTGCCATCGTTCCTGGTCAGGACACAGACACTCCCGTGGATAAATCACGGAAGGGATGGAAAAGCCTGTTGTGTAACATCCGATCCCTGCCTAAACATTTCACTGAGGTCTGGGATCTACTGTCCTCAGTTCAGCCTGAGCTGGGATTTCTGACTGAAACCTGGCTTAAGCCCCATTCTGTGCCCTCTATAGCGTTGGGTATACCGGAAGGATATAAAGTGGTTAGATTGGACAGACCAATAAAGATGGGGGGTGGAATTGCCATCGTGCATAAAGATAGAATTAAGGATCTGAAAGAGACACGTTAGTGACAGATTCCTTACCTTAGAATATCCCCAGGCGTCAGGCTGGATCCGGAAAGTTTTTGCGTAGCAGTACCCTTGCGCGTCGGTAGGCGGCGTAGTGCGGCTCCGCGTCCGTCGTCGGCGCTGGGATGACGTCGCGGGCAGTACTTAGACGCCGCCCTGCGCGTTGACGTCAGTTCTTCTTTTCCGCGCCAGCAAGCGCAGATCCGGGAAGAGCAGTGCCCTAGTCATTTTTTGACTAACTTTTTGGGTGAATGTTTTCACTGTTTCTTCGAATCGACTTCAAGGTGTCGTAGGGATGCCCGGCTTTAAACGTTGCGGCGCCTGTGCTCGGATGATGTCCATCACAGACCCGCATCGGGAGTGTCTCTTCTGCCTCGGCCGAGGCCACGACACAGTCGTGTTCCGACTGCCGGGCCCTCAACCCGAAAGCTTTGCGAGAGCGGTCTCGAAAGCTCCTCGAGGCCCGGCATTCGGCTCCGTGCCACACCAAGCCCCGGTCGCGTGAGAGGTCGAGGGGTCGGTCGCGGAGTCCTCACCGGTCGTCGGCATCGAAGTCTTCGTCGTCCGGTAAGTCTAAGCACAAAAGTCCAAAAAGCATCGTCGCTCTAGGACTTCGCCTCGCCGGTCTCGCGACTCGGCTGAGGCCCCTCCCGGCACCGTCCCCGCCCCCGCGGCCCCGGACATGCCTGTGGAGTCGCCCCCGCAATACCCGTCCTTCCCGGGTTCGGGGCGGATCCGGCCCAAATACAGGAATTCCTGTCGGCCATGGCCCGCTTCTTCGGGCCTCAAGGTCCCTCCGGTGCGCCTTCGGGCCCCGCGGGCCCTGATGGGGTTGCCCCGGCGTCGCCGACGGCTCCGGCGTCGCCCGTGCCTCCAGCCTCGATCCCGGCCCCGGCCTCGATCCCGGCTCCGCAACCCCCATCGACGCCGGTCGACCTGACCACGCCTCCGCCGACGCCGATGTCTCCGGTGCCGTTCTCGACGCCGCCTGGGGCTCCGGGCGACGTCGTCCCCCAGTTCCTTCCGGCTCCGGACATGGACCCGGATCGACGCCGCTCGACGCCGGTTCCGGCGCCGATGAGACCTTGGGTCCCAAATGTCCCTCCTCCTCCTTATTTTGAACCAGAGGAGGACCAGGAGGACTGGGAGGGGTCTGATGACCCTCTGGCACAACAGTGTCAGTATGATGAGGACTGGACAGAGGGCCTAGGGGATGCCAGTGGTCTAGATACTTCCCCTGACACTGGCATGCTGTCTCCTCCCGTGGCTACGGAGGAGGGAGCCAATTTTGCAACGGTGTTGCGTAGGGCGGCTGGAGCCTTACATCTCCAACTCCCTACTGTGGCGGTCAAGACTAATCTCTTGACAGAGGTGCTTCAGCCGGCAGCCTCCTCTACGGAGACTGTCCTGCCGTTTAACGATGCCCTCACTGACGTTCTTTTGGGCGCCTGGTCCAAGCCCAACACAGGGGCTCCTGTGGATAGGAACGTGTCCCGACGCCATCGCCCAGCTCCGGGCGACCCCCTATTTCTCTCTGTCCACCCCACTCCTGAGAGCTTGGTTGTCCAAGCCTCCGCTTCCCAAACCGCCTTCCCTACCGCCCCTCCGGATAGGGAATCCAAACGCCTGGATCAATTTGGGAAGAAGGGTTTTTCTTCCTCCAGTGCTGGCTTGCGGTCCATCAACACCGCTTGTCTTTTGGGCCGATATACCCACTCCTTGTGGGATTCGGTGGCGACTGTTTTGCCCCAGTGTTCTGAGGAGGTCCAGACACTGCTTTCCCGCGCCATTGCGGAAGGAAGGGATGCGGCCAAATACACAATACGATGTGGCCTTGATACCGCCGACTCGCTGGGCAGGTCTATTGCAACGACGGTGGCGCTGCGTCGCCACGCCTGGCTGAGAACCACTGGTTTTTCAGGGGATGTCCAGAATACTCTCATGGACATGCCCTTTGATGGAGTCGGTCTTTTTGGGTCCAAAGCCGACCATGCGTTGGAGCGCTTTAAGGACTCACGGGCTACTGCCAAGTCCCTGGGCCTTTCTGCTACACGCCCTCCGCTAACTTCTGCTTTTCGGCCCTATCGTGGCCACGGAAGGGGCGCCCAGTCACGTCAGCAGCCCAGCCACCGGCCCGCGCAGCAGGCGTCTTCGCGTGGCCGAGGACGTGGATACCGCCGTGGCGGTTCGGGCAACCAGCGTGCGGGTCAGTCCACCACCTCCAACCCGTCCGCGGCCTCCAAGCCCTCCTAGTCCCTCCTTTCAGGTGCACAGCACGCCAGTAGGGGGCAGGGTCCGCCATCACCTTCACCACTGGCGTCCCATCACCTCGGACAGGTGGGTCTTGGACATTGTCCGAAGGGGCTACTCCCTCCCCTTCGAGACCACCCCCCAGCCATGCCACCTCAATTCCACCGCATGTCAGGGGATCACTTGGTACTTCTGCAGAAGGAAGTCACGGCCCTCTTGGCCAAGAGGGCCATCGAGCATGTTCCGACCCCAGAAGTAGGACGTGGTTGCTACTCCCACTACTTCCTGGTGCCCAAAAAGGACAAGGAGGACATGCGTCCTATCTTGGACCTCCGGAACGTCAATCGCTTCCTCCGGAAGGAGAAGTTCAAGATGCTCACCCTAGCTCAGGTCTTGACTGCCCTCGACCCTGGAGACTGGTTGGTAGCGTTGGACTTGCAGGACGCTTATTTCCACATCCCCGTCCTGCCGGCCCACCGGCATTACCTACGGTTCACGGTAGGCCTCGAGCATTTTCAGTTCACCGTGCTCCCCTTTGGCCTTACCAGTGCCCCTCGGGTGTTCACGAAAGTGATGGCGGTGGTCGCAGCTCATCTGCGCCGGGCAGGGGTTTCAGTCTTCCCCTACCTCGACGACTGGCTGCTGAAGGCGGGCTCGTCCCAGGCAGTCGTCTCCCACCTCCAGACTACGGCCGAACTCCTGCACTCGCTGGGGTTCTCCATCAATGTGCCGAAGTCGCATCTGATTCCTTCTCCACAGCTCCTTTTCATCGGAGCAGTTCTGGACACGACGCAGTTTCGGGCCTATCCTCCCGAACGGCGAGTCCGGGATATTCAGGCTATGATTCCGATCTTTCAGCCTTTATCCTGGGTTTCGGTACGGATGACCCCGAGGCTGCTGGGCCTCATGGCCTCCTGCATCCTGCTGGTCAATCATGCCAGATGGCATATGCGGGCTCTGCAGTGGGACCTGAAGTTCCAGTGGGCGCAGCACCAGGGCAACCTGTCCGATCACGTCCAGATCTCGGAGGGGACTGCAAAACAGTTGCAGTGGTGGCTCTCGAACCGGCAATGGGTCATGGGCAGATCCCTCTCCCTTCCCCAGCCAGAGCACACAGTTGTGACGGACGCGTCCCTTCTGGGATGGGGCGGTCACATGGGAGAGGCGGAGATCAGAGGCCTCTGGTCTCCGGCGGAGACCCGGCTCCATATCAACCTTCTGGAGCTCTGGGCGATCCGACTTGCACTCAAGGCATTCCTTCCCTCTGTCAAAGGGAAGGTAGTGCAGGTGTTCACAGACAACACCACCGCCATGTGGTACTGCAACAAACAAGGCGGGGTGGGGTCTTGGACCCTTTGTCAGGAGGCTCTGCGCCTCTGGACATGGCTGGAACATCAGGGCATGTTCCTGATGGTTCAACACCTGGCAGGTTCCTTGAACGCCAGGGCGGACGAACTCAGCCGCAGGTGCATGATGGATCACGAATGGCGTCTTCACTCGGAAGTGGCGCAAGGACTCTTTCTACAGTGGGGAGAGCCTTGGTTAGATCTATTCGCCACCGAAGAGAACGCGCAATGTCATCAGTTCTGCGCGTTGGAATTTCCAAGGCGGCACTCGCTCGGCGACGCTTTTCGTCACGGGTGGAGTTGCGGTCTATTGTACGCCTTTCCGCCTATACCACTTCTACCCAGAGTGTTGAAGAAGATTCGGCACGACCGGGCCCAAGTCATTCTTGTGGCTCCGGACTGGGCTCGAAGAGTTTGGTATCCCGAGCTACTCAGTATGAGCGTAGATCCCCCGATCCGTCTGCCTCTTCGGGAGGATCTTCTGTCGCAGCAGCAGGGGACGGTCCTCCACCCGAACCTGTCCAGTCTACACCTGCTTGCGTGGAGATTGAGCGGCGGCAGTTGATTCCTTTCGACTTGCCTCCCGAAGTTTGTGATGTGATTCTGGCAGCCAGGCGTCCCTCCACTAAGTTGGTATACGCCTGCAGGTGGAACAAATTTGTGGCATGGTGCACAGCAAAGGCTGTGAATCCCCTTTCTGCCCCTCTTTCTGAGGTCCTTCTGTTCCTTCTTTCTCTGGCCCAACAGGGTTCTGCCCTGGGTACCATCAAGGGTTATCTTTGTGCTATCTCGGCCTTCCTCAGGCTCCCTGATCAGCCCTCCCTTTTCAAGTCCCCTGTTGTTACCAGGTTCTTAAAAGGCATTACACACCTCTTCCCTCCTGTTCCGTTTGTGATGCCTCAGTGGGACTTGAACTTGGTTCTTACCTTTTTAATGTGCGCTCCCTTTGAGCCTCTACATAACTGTCCTCTTCGTCTTCTGACTCTGAAGACAGCCTTTCTGGTGGCCATCACCTCCGCTCGGCGGGTGAGTGAGCTCCAGGCTCTGTCTTGCAAACCTCCCTTTCTGTCTGTTCATCCAGACAAGGTTGTTCTTCGGACGCGTCCGTCCTTCTTGCCAAAGGTGGTTACTGCTTTCCACATTGGGCAGACCATCACTTTTCCCACCTTCTTTCCGCCTCCGCATCCTTCCAGAGAGGAAGAGAGGCTCCACCGTCTGGACCCAAAACGTGCGCTCTCCTTCTATATCGACCGCACAAAACACTTCCGGGTGGATGACCAGCTCTTTGTTGGCTACGTGGGCGCCAAAAAAGTTCGGGCGGTGCACAAGAGAACCATCTCCCGCTGGGTTACCTTGTGCATCAAGACCTGCTATTCTTTGGCTAAGAAAGAGCCTCCTGTTGGGCTGCGTGCCCATTCCACCAGGGCAACGGCTGCTACCACGGCCTTGGGCCGCGGTGTTCCGCTGCCGGTTATCTGTCAGGCAGCTACGTGGGCCTCGCTGCACACGTTTACAAAGCATTACTGCCTTGACAGTCATGTCCGGAGGGACGGCTTCTTTGGCCGTTCTGTCCTCCAGGACTTCCTTGTCTGATCTTTGTTCGCAGACCCACCACCGGGGTTGGTATTGCTGGGGTATCTATTCTAAGGTAAGGAATCTGTCACTAACGTGTCTCTTTCAGATGCACAAGTTACTAACTTGTGTAACGATATATCTGTAAGAGACAGTAGTTAGTGACAGATTCCTTACCGCCCCCATCCTCCCCGTTCTGCGAACTGATTTCTAGGGTTAAGGACATCCCTTTCAGGGCCCTAGTATTTTTCAGACACCTATGTCAGCTTCTTGCATGGCTCTGCGTTCCTGGCGCTGAAAGTCGTGTACAGAACTGACGTCAGCGCGCAGGGGCGGCGTCTAAGTACTGCCCGCGACGTCATCCCGGCGATCACGACGCCGACGACGGACGCGGAGCCGCACGACGGCGCCTACCGACGCGCAAGGGTACTGCTACGCAAAAACTTTCCGGATCCAGCATGACGCCTGGGGATATTCTAAGGTAAGGAATCTGTCACTAACTACTGTCTCTTACAGATATATCGTTACACAAGTTAGTAACTTGTGCTTTTGCAGCCTGAATCTTTCTGGATTCACTATGCTGTGCATTATTCCGCGGTCTAGTGGTTGGGTCCGGAATCGTAGTCTCTTTTCTCTTTTTTTTTTTTTGTGTAGCCCAGGTGGGCGTCGACGCCCCACCATTTGGTGTCCTCCCGTGACGTCGGCGCGCTTCCTCCGGAAGCTCCCACCCTTGGGCGCCATCTTCAGATTCTTTTTCCACCGTTGGGTCTGGATCGTCGCGAGGAGCTCCAGAGTTTTTGAAGAGGAAAAAAAGCAGAAAGAACTGAGAAAATTGGAGTTTCTTCATCACAAGACAAGGAACATACAACTGGGACGACGAAGTAGGAGAGAAGTAGGTGAAACTTCGACGTCCGACGGAGAATGCGCACACAGGGGGCTCCCTGAGCGCGGGAATGGACAAGACACCATTCAAATTTTGCCGTAACTGCCACCACAAGTTCGCGCAGAAGGACCAGCATCCAGTCTGCAACCTCTGCCTACCGATCGAACATCAAAGTACCGACTGCAACGCCTGCTCGGCATTCGCCCCCAAGACCCTCAGAGTGAGGGACAGACAGAGGAGAGCAAACTACAGCATGCAGGGGCAAGGACAACCTCCGTCGCTGCAGGACCTGGGCCTCTCCAGTGGGGAAGAGGACAACATCGCCGAGGGACCAGAGGACTGCACGGTCGTAGAGACCGAAAACAAGTCGAGGAAGGAGGTAAGAGAGACGTCGACCCCTAAAACCCCGACAGACTCTCGAAAATCAGAGCCAAAGTCCTCAAAAGGAGCACTGGCGTCGAAGCAATCGACTACCACAGCTGCGTCCACAGACAAACAGCCCAGCGGATCCTTCGATAAGGACTCCCGGTCGGCGAAAGCTCTAGATACACCCAGGTCGTCGAAGCACGGTTCCGAAAAGCCGCACTCGACGCCGAAGGGGAAAGAGCAGAAGGCAACTTCGACGTCAACATCCACGACCTCGAAGAGAAACGCCGAAACTCTCGACGCCGAACAAGCGGCAGAGATGGAGAGGAAGAAAAGAAGGCTTGAGGCCGAAATGACCAGTATCCTACAAGGGAAGAAGGACTTCGACGAACGGATGAGTAGATACACCATCCCTTCGAAGCCCTCGACTGTTGTCGAAGCAGAACCCCAGGAGGAGTTCGACGCCACCGACCCGCCGAAAACTCCCGAACCGTCGGAGCAACAGGACGAAGAGGGCCTGTATTATTACACTGAGGGCGATGACGACCAGCAGACACACTTCGGCTCGACGCCCTCGGAGGCTCAGGCCCTGGATTGGCAGGATCTCAACGCCGAAAACCCGGAGGAGGCCGTGGAGACGTATCCGTCGAGGCCTTCGCCGCCGGACGACATTGGTATATACAACATTGTCGTCAGGAACGCTGCAGCAATCTATAGGGTGGAAATGGAGGAAGAAAAGCCCAAGGCCTGTTTTCTCCTGGAGACACTGCTGCCAACGCAAACTAGGAGCCAATTCCTTCCTATGCTCCCAAGTGTGCTAGACCAAGGCAGGGACGCTTTCAAGGAGCCATCTACCTGAAGATCTGTCACCCCCAGGACAGAGAAAAATACAAGCACTCTTCTAAAGATCCACCATATATCCAAGGATCTGTGCCGGCTGATTCGATCATAACTGCAACAGCCAGGAAGAGGGCCAACGTTCCCACAAACTCCGGACCGCCTCCAGACAAGGAGAGCAAGAGAATAGACCTCACAGGGAGGAAATTTGAGAGGAATGCGGCAATCCATTGGCGCATTGCCAACTCCAATGCCCTTATAAATAGACATGCCTACCAACATTGGGAAGAGGTTGGGCAGTTGCTCAAACATCTCCCAAACGAACACCAGCAGAGAGCAGCGCACCTGGTGGAGGAGGGCAAGAATATGGCCAACACCTGCCTGAAGTCGGCCTTGGATGCAGCAGACACATCAAGCAGGCTGATAATGATCGGAGTAACAGAGAGAAGACATGCCTGGCTGAGGATCTCTGGGTTCAAGCCTGAAGTACAGAACAACATCCTGAACTTACCCTTCAACGGGGAAAAGCTGTTCGGCACGCCCGTGGACGAGACGCTGACACAGCTCAAAAAGATAACGAAACTGCAAGGTCCATGGGAGCACTGCAGTTCAGAGGGATGAGAAGGGGCACCCCCTCACGAAGACCAAATGGCAGAGGAGGGAACCAACCGGGAACATCGCACCAGGCCTTCCAGCAAACCTTTCAGGGAAGCAGCCAGGCGCAACAGGGTCAGCAGCAACAAGGCTGGCAGAACCAACAGAGGGGCCAGTCCTTTCGAAGCCGACCAAACGGACGAGGCCAAACAAGGAGAGGGGGTCAGCAACCCGCCTCCAAGTGACTCCACAGTACCAAACGTGCCCGCACTCACAACATCCCTAGTGGCGCGGCACAACAAAAGACCCAAACAACAATTACAAATCAACGATCATGTTACACCCGTAGGAGGCTGACTAAGACACTTCTTCCAGGAGTGGGAGAAGATAACGGACAAATGGATACTCAACATCATACAGTTCGGCTACTGCATAGAACTGGTAAAAAGCCACCAAACAGGAGGCCAACCAACAAGACACGCTCAGCAGAAGAGCTATCACTACTGTGGCAGGAAGCACAAGAACTCCTCCACAAACAGGCTATAGAAGAGGTACCATACAAGGAAAGGAGCACAGGAGTGTACTCCAACTAATTCCTCGTACCAAAAGTAGACGAAACGTTAAGGCCCATACTGGACCTACGGTTCCTAAACAAATACATAAAGACTCAAAAGTTCAAAATGACGTCCTTACAGCAGGTTATACCTCAGATAAGGCACAGGGATTTTATGTCCACAATAGACCTCAAGGATGCCTACCTACACATTCCCATGAAGCATAAACACAAACATCTACTGAGATTTACCATCAGCAAGACGCACTACCAGTTCACGGCCCTAGCCTTCGGCCTAAAATCCGCGCCAAGGATCTTCACAAAATGCCTAGCTGCCCTAGCAGCACATCTGCGGAGGCAGGGGATACATGTATACCCCTACCTAGACGACTGGTTGGTGAAGGCGAACTCTTACAACCAATGCAAACTACATGCTCAGCAGGTCACACATACGCTGACAAAACTAGGCTTCTCCATACACAACGGGAAGTCGTCGCTAGAACCAGAACAAGTGAAGATCTTCCTGGGTGCAAAAATCGACACCATTCAGGGCAGAGTGTTCCCCAGCGAAAAGATAACATTCGCATTACTGAAGGAGACTCGCCAATACCGGAAGGGGCAACGTCTGACAGTGAGAACGGTGAGCAAGCTCATGGGGATGATGGCGTCCTGCATACACCTAGTCCCCAATATTCGACTACACATGAGACCATTCCAGGAATGGCTGCAACAGCAGTGGTCACAGGCAACAGGGAGTTGGGAAGATCTAGTGGTTGTAACGCACACAGTGCAGGAAGAGATAGCATGGTGGAACAAGGACAACATAACAAGGGGAAAGCCATTCACACCACCAACTCCGACAGTGACAATCACAACTGACGCATCCCAAATGGGGTGGGGAGCGCACATGAACCTGCTCAAAGTGAGGGGTTTATGGACACAAACAGATGCCGTCTAACACATCAACTACCTAGAACTAAAGACCGTGTTCCTTGCACTAAAAGCGTTCCAGAAACAGCTGTACGGGCAAAGGGTGTTAGTACAAACAGACAACACCACAACGATGTTCTACATCAACAAGCAGGGAGGAACACAGTCAGTGGCGCTGTCAGATCTAGCGCAACAGATATGGAAATGGACAATTCCATTACAAATAGACCTCCTGGCAATACATCTGCCAGGGAAGGACAATGTGGAAGCAGACAGACTGAGCAGACAGACGTCAATCTCACACGAGTGGGAGCTCAACCCGCAGGAGACGCAAAGACTATTCAAGAAGTGGGGAACCCCACAACTAGACCTGTTTGCAACACACCAGAATGCAAAATGCCAATACTTCGCATCCAGGCAGCCAGGCCATCAATCCCAGGGAAATGCCCTATGGATGAGCTGGTCAAAGACATTTGCCTACACTTTTCCACCGATACCGCTGATACACAAGGTGCTCAGCAAGTGCAGAACAAGCAACATGACCCTAATTCTGGTAGCACCACAGTGGGCCAGGCAGTCCTGGTTCTCACAGATCGTGGAAATGGCACAGGGACCACCACACAAGTTCCTAAAAAGAAGAGACCTGCTCTCGATGCAAAAAGGAAGGGTACTCCATCCAGAACCAGAGAGCCTCCGCCTAGCAGCGTGGCTCCTGAAGACTTAGAGTTCGCTCACCTCAAGCTTCCACAAAGCACGCTGGCAGTGCTGCGGGAAGCGAGGAGGCCCACCACACGGAAATGCTATGCAGCAAAATGGAAGAGATTCACTGAATGGTGCATCAAGAAAAGCTCCACAGTAGAATCACCAGAGAATCAACAGTGCTAAAATACTTAACACACTTACTAAAAAGTAACCTAAGCTGCACATCGCTAAGAGTGCACCTGGCAGCAATAGTAGCCTATACAAGAGGAGAAACGGGAAAAAGCTTCTTTACATCTCAAGTGGTAAAAAGATTCCTAGAAGGAGCCAAGAGAATAGCCCCGCCAAAGAGGATGCCACCGCCTGCATGGAACCTCAATGTAGTTCTAACACAGCTTATGAAAGCACCGTTCGAACCCATTCACAAGGCCTCGCTACATATGCTCACAATAAAGACGGCCTTTCTGGTAGCGATTACCTCGCTACGTAGGGTGAGCGAATTGCAGGCACTCACACTACAAGAACCCTACATTCAGATTCACAATGACAGGGTGGTAATGAGGACGGACCCACACTTCATGCCAAAGGTGGTGTCCAAGTTCCATATAAGCCAAACAATACAAATTCCCAGTTTCTTCCAAAAACCATCCACCAGCGCAGAAAGGGCACTGCACACTCTGGACGCCAGAAGAGCAGTAATGCATTACATCGAAAGGACTAAGCATTGTAGAAAGACAAAGCAATTCTTTGTGTCCTTCGCAAGCAGTTTCCTGGGCAGACCAGTGACTAAGAATACCATTGCACGATGGATCGCACAGACAATTCAATACTGCCACAAACAGGCAGGCCAAGAGCTACAAGGAGCAGCTCAGGCTCACTCGACCAGGAAAAAGGGAGCAACAATCGCCTTCCTGGCAAACACACCTATCCAAGACATTTGCCTGGCGGCAACATGGGCTTCAGTGCACACGTTCACTAAGCACTACTGCGTGGATATACAGATGAACAAAGAAGCACAAGTAGGTCAAAAGGTGCTTCAACATATATTCAACAACCAACGCTCATCTTCCACCCAGCCGCCACAAACATAGCAAACCGCTACAAAGTCTATGCACAGCATAGTGAATCCAGAAAGATTCACGCTGCAAAACGAATAGTTTCTTACCTGTCGGTATAGTTTTGCAGCTTGAAGACTTTCTGGATTCACTAGCGAACCCACCCGCCTCCGCCAGAAAGATGAGACAGGAGGAAGATGAAACTAACAAATGGGAAAACACCTTCAAAAGGTAAAAGGATAAACAACACAAGCACAAGACAAGAAAAAAAGAATCCGAAGATGGCGCCCAAGGGTGGGAGCTTCCGGAGGAAGCGCGCCGACGTCACGGGAGGACACCAAATGGTGGGGCGTCGACGCCCACCTGGGCTACACAAAAAAAAAAGAGAGAAAAGAGACTACGATTCCGGACCCAACCACTAGACCGCGGAATAATGCACAGCATAGTGAATCCAGAAAGTCTTAAAGCTGCAAAACTATACCGACAGGTAAGAAACTATTCGTTTCTATACTATATCAGCGTTGTGATACCACTATGGAAATTTTGGTTTTCAGGATAGATGTCTCCTCTCAAGCTAGCTGGAAAGGGGCACAAGTCTATCGTCCTCCCGGACCTCTAGCTGAATTTCCTTTACAACTGATTGAATTATTAGCCCCTCATGTGACTGCATGTAGCAATTTTCTACTCTTAGGTGATTTTAACACTCACAGCGGTGGTCCCTCCAATACAGATGCACAGATCCTCCTGGCAGATCTATCCCTTTTGGGCTTATCCAAGCTTAATGAAGGCCCGACCCACATAGCCGGCCACACATTAGACATACTTTTTTCAAATTCTCCTAGGATCCAGTGTGAACCTCCCCAACAACTTACCTGGTCCGATCATTCGTCTATCGAATTTTTTATTCAGGACCCAATAGAACTAAAGAAACCCAAATCGGTCATATTTCACACTCGTAGGCAGTGGCAGAAAGTCTCCTTGGAGAGCTTTCAAACCTCCTTTTAAGGCCTCAAAAGTCTGTATCTGACAATATAGAGGAAGCATTAGCTAAATATAATTCTGCTGTCTCAATGGCTATTAACCATATTGCCCCATTAAAATCTCTCCCTAGTTATCCTAAACGCCCACAGGCAGTTTGGTTCTCGCCTCAGTTGCGAGTCCAAAAACAACTTTGCAGGAAATATGAGAGGAGCTGGCGTGCTACCTATGATGAGAAGGACAGAGATCGGTTTTATACCACTCTGTCCAGCTATCACAAAAACATAAAAACAGCACGGAAAACCCATATGGCATCACAATTAGCCCAGGCTGGCAACGCCCCCAAAATTCTGCATCAAATCCTTCAGTCCTTTATCAGCCCCAAGGCCTGTGAAAGCTCTGAGGCCCCTTCCCAATTGCTGTGCAATGATATTGCTCTCCACTTTTCCCAGAAAATGGAGCTTATCTATGAAAAAATCACCTCGGCAGGAAATCAGCGGCAGATCCTAACGGCATTTGACCAATTAAAACAGATAAATCCTCAGTTAGAGCATTTCCCCACACTTACATCAGCAGAGGTTGAACTATCGATTTATAAGATAAAATCAGGATCCCCTTTGGACCTCATCCCAGCTAAAGTTATCCCTCCCTTGGCCAATTATCTGTCTCCCTCGATTCAATTTCTCATTAATCTCTCCCTGAGAGAAGGCCATGTACTGTTAGAATGGAAAGTTGCACAGGTAAGACCGATCCGCAAGAACACTAAAGTCCCTTGGACGGATATCTCCAACCTCCGCCCTATTTCGCTCCTTCCGTTTCTGAGCAAATTAATGGAGAAACATGTCAACACTCATCTCTCCAATCATGTCGAACTTACGGGCTGCTTAGACCCCTCCCAGTCCGGCTTTAGGCCCAAATACAGCACCGAATCAGCACTACTAGTGTTCACGGATAACATCAGGATGACCCTAGATAAGGGCCATTCTATGATTTTGGTGCTGTTGGACCTATCTGCCGCGTTCGACACAGTATCACATCCTATATTGCTCAGAAGACTAAAGGAGATGGGACTAAGAAAATCGGCCTTACAGTGGATGACGAGCTTTCTATCCGCTCGCTCCCAGATTGTCAACTTAGGCCTGTATCGTTCGGCTCCAACAGAACTGTCCAAGGGAGTTCCTCAGGGCTCATGTTTGAGCCCTACACTGTTTAACATCTATATCGCTCCCTTGGCCAATCTTCTGAGGACGCATGGGTTTACCCCCATATCCTATGCCGACGACACTCAGTTGCTCTTTCCATTCGACAAATTTACTTCTTCTGTGCAGTTGGCCTTCTCTAATGGTATGAGAGCTATCTCCCACTGGATGAAGAGTAATTTCCTCCAGTGCAATGTGGGAAAAACAGAGATTATGCTCTTCAGAGAAGCCCCTTCCTTATGGACGCCAGAATGGTGGCCGATAGATCTGGGCCCTCATCCGGCCCCCAAGCTGACGGTTAAAAACTTGGGTATCCGTTTGGATCAAGCCCT
The DNA here is from genome assembly GCA_963921515.1 of Calotriton arnoldi. Lineage (NCBI taxonomy): Eukaryota > Metazoa > Chordata > Amphibia > Caudata > Salamandridae > Calotriton > Calotriton arnoldi. The sequence goes on from CAWUFW010006065.1 coordinate 1,182,246, forward strand.
CACTTTGAAGGAGCATGCTGCTCAGACTGCAGGTTCCTGTTTCCACACAATAGGCCTGCTCCGTCGAGTCTTTCCTTTGCTCCCTGACTCAACCCGGAAAACTTTAGTTCAGGCACTTGTAGTAAGCCGTCTGGACTACTGTAACGGCCTGCTGATCTCCGCCAATGATGCCCCACTCAGCAGACTGCAGGTAGTCCAGAATACGACGGCGCGATTGGTCCTCAATGCTCCTTCTAGGACTCCTTCTCGCCCTCTTCTTATGCAGCTGCATTGGCTTCCTATCCGCCAACGGGTAAGATTTAAAATCTGCTGCATTATTCACAAGTCACTGTTTAATTTAGGCCCCTCTTACCTCTCGGAGAAATTCACGCCGTATGTACCTTCCAGATCTCTTCGCTCGGGTGCCAAACATCATCTTGTGGTGCCTCGAGTAAGAAAGGCCAGATTAGGAGGAAGAGCCCTCTCCCATCTTGGCCCTCGATATTGGAACGAGCTTCCCATACTTTTGAGACAATGCATTGATCACTTACAATTTAGGAAGCTGCTTAAGACCACTCTTTTCCGCGCCTGATTCTGATGTTGCTGCAATACATTCACAAGGTCCGTCCTAAGCGCAGAGATACCCCTTCGGGGGTTCGATTCAAGCGCTATATAAGTAAATAAATAGAGCAAGGGCTATAAATAATGATGTGGCTATGAGACTGGTTAATTGCAGATTTGCTGGAAATGAGGATGATGGGACATGCTGGAGTGTATAAAGGAAAACAGTTCAGGTAGTATGCAAGACAGGAGACACTAATGATTATCTCCTGCATACAGACTGCTTCTGTGTCCTATTAATGCACAAGTTACTAACTTGTGTAACGATATATCTGTAAGAGACAGTAGTTAGTGACAGATTCCTTACCTTAGAATATCCCCAGGCATCAGGCTGGATCCGGAAAGTTTTTGCGTAGCAGTACCCTTGCGCGTCGGTAGGCGGCGTCGTGCTGCTCCGCGTCCGTCGTCGGGATCGCCGGGATGACGTCGCGGGCAGTACTTAGACGCCGCCCCTGCGCGCTGACGTCCGTTCTGTACACGACTTTCCGCGGCAGGAACGCAGAGCCATGCAAGAAGCTGACATTGGTGTCTGAAAAATACTAGGGCCCTGAAAGGGATGTCCTTAACCCTAGAAATCAGTTCGCAGAACGGGGAGGATGGGTGGGGCAGTAAGGAATCTGTCACTAACTACTGTCTCTTACAGATATATCGTTACACAAGTTAGTAACTTGTGCATCTGAAAGAGACACGTTAGTGACAGATTCCTTACCTTGGAATAGATACCCCAGCAATACCAACCCTGGATGTTGGATCTGCGAACAAAGATCAGACAAGGAAGTCTCGGAGAACAGAACGGCCAAAGAAGCCGTCTCTCCGGACTTGGCTGTCAAGGCAGTAATGCTTGGTAAACTTGTGCAACGAGGCCCACGTAGCTGCCTGACAAATGTCCTGTAAAGGGACACCACGTCCTAAAGCCGTGATGGCGTCTGTCGCCCTGGTGGAATGGGCACGCAACCCAACAGGGGGCTCCTTTTTAGCCAAAGAATAGCAGGCCTCGATACACAAGACGACCCAGCGGGAGTTGGTCCGCTTGTGTACCGCTCGACCTTTTTGGCGCCCACGTAGCCAACACAGAGCTGGTCGTCCACCCGGAACTGTTGTGTGCGATTTAGATAAAAAGAAATCGCACGTTTTGGGTCCAGTCGGTGGAGCCTCTCTTCCTCTCTAGAAGGAGGCGGAAAGAAGGTGGGCAAAGTGATGGTTTGCCCGATGTGAAAAGCAGTGACAACTTTTGGCAAGAAGGACGGACGCGTCCTGAGAACAACCTTGTCTGGATGTACAGACAAAGGGAGGCTTGCAAGAAAGAGCCTGGAGCTCACTCACCCGCAGAGCGGAGGTGATGGCCACCAGAAAGGCTGTCTTCAGAGTCAGAAGACGAAGAGGACAGTTATGTAGAGGCTCAAAGGGAGCGCACATTGAGAAGGTAAGAACCAAATTCAAGTCCCACTGAGGCATTATAAACGGAACAGGAGGAAAGAGGTGAGTAATGCCTTTAAGAAACCTGTTAACAACAGGGGACTTATAAAGAGAGGGCTGATCAGGAAGCCTGAGGAAGGCCGAGATTGCACAAAGATAGCCCTTGATGGTACCCAGGGCAGAACCCTGTTGGGCCAGAGAAAGAAGGAACAGAAGAACCTCAGAAAGGGGATTCACAGCCTTTGCTGTGCACCATGCCACAAACTTGTTCCACCTGCAGGCGTATACCACCTTAGTGGAGGGACGCCTGGCTGCCAGAATCACATCACAAACTTCGGGAGGCAAGTCGAAAGGAATCAACTGCCGCCGCTCAATCTCCACACAAGCAGGTGTAGACTGGACAGGTTCGGGTGGAGGACCGTCCCCTGCTGCTGCGACAGAAGATCCTCCCGAAGAGGCAGACTGATCGGGGGATCGACGCTCATACTGAGTAGCTCGGGATACCAAACTCTTCGAGCCCAGTCCGGAGCCACAAGGATGACTTGGGCCCGGTCGCGCCGAATCTTCTTCAACACTCTGGGTAGAAGTGGTATAGGCGGAAAGGCGTACAACAGACCACAACTCCACTCGCGACGAAAGCGTCGCCGAGCGAGTGCCGCATTGGAAATTCCAACGCGCAGAACTGATGACATTGCGCGTTCTCTTCGGTGGCGAATAGATCTAACCAAGGCTCTCCCCACTGTAGAAAGAGTCCTTGCGCCACTTCCGAGTGAAGCCGCCATTCGTGATCCATCATGCACCTGCGGCTGAGTTCGTCCGCCCTGGCGTTCAGGGAACCTGCCAGGTGTTGAACCATCAGGAAGACGCCCTGATGTTCCAGCCATGTCCAGAGGCGCAGAGCCTCCTGACATAGGGTCCACGACCCCACCCCGCCTTGTTTGTTGCAGTACCACATGGCGGTGGTGTTGTCTGTGAACACCTGCACTACCGTCCCTTTGACAGAGGGAAGGAATGCCTTGAGTGCAAGTCGGATCGCCCGGAGCTCCAGAAGGTTGATATGGAGCCGGGACTCCGCCGGAGACCAGAGGCCTCTGATCTCCGCCTCTCCCATGTGACCGCCCCATCCCAGCAGGGACGCGTCCGTCACAACTGTGTGCTCTGGCTGGGGAAGGGAGAGGGATCTGCCCCTGACCCATTGCCGGTTCGAGAGCCACCACTGCAACTGTCTTGCAGTCCCCTCCGAGATCTGGACGTGATCGGACAGGTTGCCCTGGTGCTGCGCCCACTGGAACTTCAGGTCCCACTGCAGAGCCCGCATATGCCATCTGGCATGATCGACCAGCAGGAGGCCATGAGGCCCAGCAGCCTCAGGGTCATCCGTACCGAAACCCAGGATAGAGGCTGAAAGATCGGAATCATAGCCTGAATATCCCGGACTCGCCGTTCGGGAGGATAGGCCCGAAACTGCGTCGTGTCCAGAACTGCCCCGATGAAAAGGAGCTGTGGAGAAGGAATCAGATGCGACTTCGGCACGTTGATGGAGAACCCCAGCGAGTGCAGGAGTTCGGCCGTAGTCTGGAGGTGGGAGACGACTGCCTGGGACAAGCCCGCCTTCAGCAGCCAGTCGTCGAGGTAGGGGAAGATTGGAACCCCTGCCCGGCGCAGATGAGCTGCGACCACCGCCATCACTTTCGTGAACACCCGAGGGGCGCTGGTAAGGCCAAAAGGGAGCATGGTGAACTGAAAATGCTCGAGGCCCACCGTGAACCGCAGGTAACGCCGGTGGGCCGGCAGGACGGGGGATATGAAAATATGCGTCCTGCAAGTCCAACGCTACCAACCAATCTCCAGGGTCGAGGGCAGTCAAGACCTGAGCTAGGGTGAGCATCTTGAACTTCTCCTTCCGGAGGAAGCGATTTACGTTCCGGAGGTCCAAGATAGGACGCATGTCCTCCTTGTCCTTTTTGGGCACCAGAAAGTAGTGGGAGTAGCAACCACGACCTACTTCTGGGGTCGGAACGCGCTCGATGGCCCTCTTGGCCAAGAGGGCCGCAACTTCCTTCTGAAGAAGCACCAAGTGATCCCCTGACATGCAGTGGAATTGAGGTGGCATGGCTGGGGGGGTGGTCTCGAAGGGGAGGGAGTAGCCCCTTCGGACAATGTCCAAGACCCACCTGTCCGAGGTGATGGCACGCCAGTGGTGAAGGTGATGGCGGACCCTGCCCCCTACTGGCGTGCTGTGCACCTAAAAGGAAGGACTAGGAGGGCTTGGAGGCCGCGGACGGGGCGGGGTTGGTGGCCTGACCCGCACGCTGGTTGCCTGACCCGCCACGGCGGGAGCCACGTCCTCGGCCACGCGAAGACGCTTGCTGCGCGGGCCGGTGGCTGGGCAGCGGACGTGACTGGGCGCCCCTTCCGTGGCCACGAAAGGGGCGAAAAGCAGATGGCTGCGGAGGGCGTACAGCAGAAATGCCCAGGGACTTGGCCGTAGCCCGTGAGTCCTTAAAACGCTCCAGCGCATGGTCTGCCTTGTTCCCAAAAAGACCGACCCCATCAAAGGGCATGTCCATAAGAGTGTTTTGGACATCACCCGAGAAGCAAGTGGTTCTCAGCCAGGCTTGACGGCGCAGCGCCACTGTCGTTGCAATCGATCTGCCCAGCGAGTCGGCGGTATCAAGGCCACATCTGATGGTGTATTTAGCCGCATCTCTTCCTTCGGCAATGGCGCGGGAAAGCAATGTCTGGACCTCCTCAGGACACTGGGGCAAAGCTTGCGCCACCGAGTCCCACAGAGAGTGGGAATATCGGCCCAAAAGGCAAGCTGTGTTAACAGACCGCAAGCCAGCACTGGAGGAAGAAAAGACCTTCTTCCCAAATTGATCCAGGCGTTTGGATTCCCTATCCGGAGGAGCGGTAGGGAAGGCGGTTTGGGAAGCAGAGGCTTGGACAACCAAGCTCTCAGGAGAGGGGTGTTGGGAGAGGAACAGGGGTCGCGCGGGGCGATGGCTTCGGGCCACGTTCCTATCCACAGGAGCCCCTGTGGCGGGCTTGGTCCAGGTGCCCAAAAGAAAGTCGGAAAGCGCGTCATTAAACGGCAGCAGTGGCTCCGAGGAGGTAGCCGCCGGCTGAAGCACTTCCGTCAGGAGGTTAGTCCTGACAGCCACCGTAGACAGTTGGAGGTGTAAGGCCCCAGCTGCTCTACGCAACACCGTTGCAAAATTTGCTCCCTCCTCCGTTGCCACGGAAGGAGGAGACAGCATGCCAGAGTCAGGGGAGGTGTCCAGACCACTGGCATCCCCAAGTTCCTCAGCCCAGTCCTGTTCGAACTCTCACTGCAGTGTGAGAGGGTCATCCGACCCCTCCCAGTTCTCTTCGTCCTCCTCAGGTTCAAAATAAGGAGAAGGAGGGACACGCGGGACCCAAGGTCTCATCGGCGTCGGAGCCGGCGTCGAGCGACGTCGGTCCGGCACCGTGTCCGGTTCCGCAGAGAACCGAAGAACGACGCCGCCCGGAGCCCCGGGCGGCGTCGGGGACGGCACCGGAGACATCGGCGCCGGCGGAGGTGTAGTTAGGTCAACTGGCGTCGATGGGGGTTGCGGCAGCGCCGGGGCTGGGACCGAGGCTGGTGTGACAGGCGGCGCCGGGACCGCAGTCGCCGGCGGTGCCCATCAGGGCCCGCGGGGCCCGAAGGCGCACCGGGGGACCTTGAGGCCCGAAGAGGCGGGCCATGGCCGACAGGAATTCCTGTTTCTCGGCCGGAGTCGCCCCCGAACCCGGGAAGGACGGGTAAGGTGGGGGTGGCTCCACAGGCACTCCCGGAGCCGCGGGGACGGTGCCGACAGGAGCCTCAGCCGAGTCGCGGGACCGGCGAGGCGAAGCCGTCGAGCGATGACGCTTCTTAGACTTTTTATGCTTCGACTTACCGGAGGAGTGCGAAGAGTTGGACCCCGACGACCGATGAGGACTCTGCGACCGGCCCCTCGACCTCTCACGTGACCGGGGCTTGGTGTGGCATGGAGCCGACTGCCGGACCTCGAGGAGCTTTCGAGACCGCTCTCCCAAAGCCTTCGGGTGCAAGGCCCGGCAGTCGGGGCACGACTTCGTGTTGTGGTCGCGACCGAGGCAGTAGAGACACTCTAAGTGCGGATCTGTGATCGACATCATGCGACCACAGGCGTCGCAGGGCTTGAAGCCGGGCATCCCTACCGACACCTTCGGAGTCGAGAGACTCGTTTAGAAAAACAGTGAAAAAATCACCAAAAATGTAGTCAAAAAATGACTAGGGCACTGCTCTTCCCGGATCTGCGCTTACTGGCGCGGTAAAAGAAGAACTGACGTCAGCGCGCAGGGGCAGCGTCTAAGTACTGCCCGCGACGTCATCCCGGCGATCCCAACGACGGACGCAGAGCCGCACGACGCCGCCTACCGACGCGCAAGGGTACTGCTACGCAAAAACTTTCCGGATCCAGCCTGACGCCTGGGGATATTCTAAGGTAAGGAATCTGTCACTAACGTGTCTCTCAGATAATATTTACAACATAAACAAAAAGAATGTTCCTGAATACCTGATCAAAGCATAGTGCTTTCTGAGCACATTAACTTGCAAGGGGCAGTGAGCAGATTCACATACGCAGTACCTTTATTTCGTAACATCTGATGACACCAAAGAGGGAGGAAAGGTTATCATTTTATTTAATGAAACTTCTGGAGTTCTGAATTGGTTTAGTATTTCAGCTCTTATCCAGCTCAGCCTACATACAGTTTTCAGTTATTATATTTGTACAGTGTGCCAAGTACATTTAATGGGCTCTTTTGGAGCGTTTCCCAGTTGCTGTCTTAAATGTTTTTTGTGTCTTGTGCGATTAGAAAAAAAAGACATCTGCAAGCTTCTTGCAGATTTAAGAGAGCTATGTGACCTTCTGTCCAGACGTTTTCCATTAATGACCAGTAGATATTTCAGATTATGAATCATGGTGTGTGTAGGAAGCTGGGTTTCTGTTGCAGTAACCCCTCCCACCCCCCACTTTTTGCCAGACTACTGATGCACTTTGACTTGATGTGCCCTGGGCCCCTGCCAATCCGGTTCCCAGGGCCTGTGTTCTCGCCCAAAACTGTACCTTGTACCCCTAATTGGCACCTCTCTGGCCACATGTCAGTCCCTTGTAAAAGGTACCATGGGTACCAAGGGCGCACTGTGGCCAGTGAAGGCCTCCAAGGGCTGTAGCACGTGTTGTGCCACCCTTACACCTATACCCACCCACTGCAATTGCAAGCTGCGTGTTTTGGTGAAGAACAAAGTGAAGAGTCGACATGGCACACATCCCTGTGTGCCATGCCTACAACCCACTGCCCTGGCATAGGTCAGCCATCCCTCTAGCTGGGTGCACTATACCAGTGGTGAGGGTACAGGTGCATGAGCCCTGTACCCCTACAGTGTCTAGACCAATTCTTAGACATTGTAAGTGCAGTAATGCCATTAGGAGTGTATGGTGCTGGGAGTTTGTCATTACGAACTCCACAGCACCATAATGGCTTTACTGAAAACTGGGATGTTTGGTATCAAACTTCTCAGCACATTAAACCCATACTGATGCCAGTGTGGGATTTAATGAAAAATGCACTCAGAGGGCATCTTAGAGATGCCCCTGAAAAACAACCAGCCTCTGGTGGGTGCCCTGACTGGTACACACCAGCCTGCCACCACAAGACATGTTTCTGGACCCCTGGGGTGAGAGCCTTCGCTCCCTGAGCCCAGAAACAAAGCCTTTCCTGGAAGGAGGTGGTCACACCTCCCCCAGATCAGGAAGAGCCATCTGTGTCAGGGGCGCTTCAAAGGCCTTGCCACCTTTAAAATGCGACCCCCCCCCATTCTCTCCTGCTATCAGGAGCAATCCCCTTTCCTGTCTCCCCTCCTTTTCGGCGGAAAGACGGGCGGGAAAAATAAGCACAGCCCTCAGTTGGGGGAGGTGAGGTGAAGCCCACTCTTAAGTGCCAACCATCTTACCGATGGCAGGCACTCTCCAATCAGGACTAGGGATTGTGCCCACTCCCCCACGTGGGGTGAGCACACAAAGGGTGTAGTCACTCTAAGGTCAGTAGCCCATTGGCTACTGACCTCAAGACCCCTAAAATGCCCCCTAAATACAGTATTTAGGGGCAACCCTGAACCAAGAAGGCAGATTGCCTTATCCTAAGAAGAAGGATGCAGAGGAGACTGCAGAGAAGAACTGACTCCCCACGTCCTAGGGAGAGAAGGTCCCCAGTGGCCCTGACTCCAAGAATAAACCTCTTAGCACCTAGAGCCCACACAGGTGGATCAGGTGCTACTGAGGACATTGAGGACAGCCTCAGTGAAGAGGACATCCTGCTAGCCAGGTTGACCTAGAGACCAGACTACTGGCTCTAGAAAAAGAAAGAGCAGAGATGGGCCTAGGACACATCAATGGTGGCAGCAACTTAAAACATTTAGAAAAAGAAGGATCCTATGATCCCAAAATCCCCAAAGGGATTGTCACTAAATTTGAGGATGGTGATATCACCAAGTGGTTCACAGCCTTTGAGAGGGCTTGCGAAGCCAGAAGGGTGAAGAATTCTCACTGGGGAGCACTCCTTTGGGAACTGTTCTCTGGTAAGTGCAGAGACAGACTTCTGACCCTTAGTGGGGCTGAAGCAGAGTCCTATGAACTAATGGAGGGTACCCTGATTGAGGGATTTGGACTCACTACTGAAAAATATAGAATTAGATTCAGGGGTCTCAGAAAACCCAGAGTCAGCCCTGGGTGGAATTTGTAGACTACTCAATGAAAACACTAGGTGGCTGTTTGACTGGAAGTAAAGTGCAAGATTATGATGGTCTTTATAATTTGTTTATGAAAGAACACATATTAAGTAATTGCATTGATGAAAAGTTGCATCAGTATCTGGTAGACCTAGGTCCAATTTCTCCCCAAGAATTGGCAGAGAAGGCGGACCATTGGGTCAAGACATGGGTGACTAGGACGTCCACTGGGTGTGACCAAAAGAAAGGGGTTACAAAACCTCCCCAGAGGAAATACAGTGAACCTCTTAAAGATAAAAGTAAGGAGTCCCAGGTAGCCCCCCAAAAACCTGTCCAGGAGGGTGGGCCAAAAGACACCTCACAAACTAAAACTGGGTACCGAGGTAAGAGTTGGGATCCCAACAAGGTATGGTGTCACAACTGTCAAAAGACAGGACACCACACCAAGGACCCTAGCTGTCCTAAAAACCAAGCCCCTAATTTAGCTCCAGAGGTTGCCAGTGTAGCTTTGGAGGGTGGTTCCTCAGATGAGGAAATTCTCCTAGCCTTCAACTGGAAGATGGGCCCAAAAGGTGAGTTGGCGATTCCAGAGGGGAGTAGACACTGTTGTAGGGATTCTGCACATACACAGAGCTATGCACAGGATAATAGGACCTCGGAGTATAGTGGTGAGCCAACAATACACCTTAGTACCCACAATCCCAACCCGACTAGCAGTAGCGTCTCATTAGCAACAATGCTACCAATGATTAGACAACCCAGAACACGGTCTCTCTCTCTCTCAGGACTCGCAGGAGCAAGAACACCCTTTCATTACTCACTCATACATGTCCACAACGTGCGTAATAAGAGTCACTGTATAGTTTAAAATGTTTATTTCAACTACCGTGCTCTGAGATGCAGTACACGTGCCAGTACTATCAGCATAATGCATAAGACTAAAACCATAAGCATAGTTACAATTCCATAGAATATAAACGGGGAATGCATTTCATAAAGCAGTGGATATAGGGCTAAATGACCATACCACCCTCCCCGTGCCAGTAGCTAGTTTATTATAAAAAATAGAAGACCTCTGGGCTTTGTCAGGCGGACCCTCATACCTCAATATCTAGATGCAAGTTTTACATCATCAGACAAGCACAGCTCTTCTCTCTGGAAAGGTTTTTCTCCAAGTGCCTCTAACAGTGAAATCACAATATTAAAAGCACACGAACTTCTCCAGTGCAGCTGCATTCAGTATCTGAAAGAGACACGTTAGTGACAGATTCCTTACCTTAGAATATCCCCAGGCGTCAGGCTGGATCCGGAAAGTTTTTGCGTAGCAGTACCCTTGCGCGTCGGTAGGCGGCGTCGTGCGGCTCCGCGTCCGTCGTCGGCGTCGTGATCGCCGGGATGACGTCGCGGGCAGTACTTAGGCGCCGCCCCTGCGCGCTGACGTCAGTTCTTCTTTTTCCGCGCCAGCAAGCGCAGATCCGGGAAGAGCAGTGCCCTGGTCATTTTTTGACCATACTTTTGGTGAATTTTTCACTGTTTTTTCATACTTTCAAGGTGTCGTAGGGATGCCCGGCTTCAAGCGATGCGGCGCCTGTGCGCGGATGATGTCCGTCACCGACCCGCACTGGGAGTGTCTCTTCTGCCTCGGCCGAGGCCACGACACGGAGTCTTGTACCGACTGCCAGGCCCTCCACCCGAAAGCTTTGCGAGAGCGGTCTCGAAAGCTCCTCGAGGCCCGGCATTCGGCTCCGCGGAAGCCCCGGTCGCGTGAGAGGTCCAGGGGTCGATCGCGGAGTCCACACCGGTCGTCGGCGTCGAAGTCTTCTTCGTCCGGTAAGTCGAAACACAAAAAGTCCAAAAAGCATCATCGCTTTAGGACTTCGCCTCGCCGGTCTCGCGACTCGGCTGAGGCCCCTCCCGGCACCGTCCCCGCGGCCCCGGACATGCCTGTGGAGTCGCCCCCGCCATACCCGCCCTTCCCGGGTTCGGGGCGGATCCGGCCAAAGTGCAGGAATTCCTGTCGGCCATGGCCCGCCTCTTCGGGCCTTCAGGCCCCTCCGGTGCGCCTTCGGGCCCCGCGGGCCCTGATGGGGTTGCTCCGGCGTCGCCGTCGGCTCCGGCCCCGGCGTCGCCCGTGCCTCCAGCCTCGATCCCGGCTCCGGCTTCGGCCCCGGCCTCGATCCCGGCTCCACAACCCCCATCGACGCCGGTCGACCTAACGACACCTCCGCCGATGTCTCCGGTGCCGTTCTCGGCGCCGCTCCGGGCGTCGTCGTCCCCTGTTCCTTCCGGCTCCGGACATGGATCCGGACCGACGTCGCTCGACGCCGGCTCCGGCGCCGATGGGACCTTGGGTCCCAACTGTCCCTCCTCCTCCTTATTTTGAACCAGAGGAGGACCAGTTGGACTGGGAGGGGTCTGATGACCCTCTGACACGACACTGTCAGTATGATCAGGACTGGACAGAGAGTCTAGGGGAGGCCAGTGGTCTAGATACTTCCCCTGACACTGGCATGCTGTCTCCTCCCGTGGCTACGGAGGAGGGAGCCAATTTTGGTACGGTGTTGCGTAGGGCAGCTGGGGCCTTACGTCTCCAACTTCCTACTTTGACGGTCAAGCCTAACATCTTGACAGAGGTGCTTCAGCCGGCAGCCTCCTCTGCGGAGACTGTGCTGCCGTTTAACGACGCCCTCACTGACGTTCTTTTGGGCGCCTGGTCCAAGCCCAACACAGGGGCTCCTGTGGATCGGAACGTGTCACGACGCCATCGCCCAGCTCCGGGCGACCCCCTGTTTCTCTCTGTCCACCCCACTCCTGAGAGCTTGGTTGTCCAAGCCTCCGCTTCCCAAACCGCCTTCCCTACCGCTCCTCCGGATAGGGAATCCAAACGCCTGGATCAGTTTGGGAAGAAGGGTTTTTCTTCCTCCAGTGCTGGCTTGCGGTCCGTTAACACCGCTTGTCTTTTGGGCCGATATACCCACTCCCTGTGGGATTCGGTGGCGGATGTTTTGCCCCAGTGTCCTGAGGAGGTCCAGACACTGCTTTCCCGCGCCATTGCGGAAGGAAGGGATGCGGCTAAATACACAATACGTTGTGGCCTTGACACCGCCGACTCGCTGGGCAGGTCTATTGCAACGACGGTGGCGCTCAGACGCCACGCCTGGCTGAGAACCACTGGTTTTTCAGGGGATGTCCAGAATACTCTCATGGACATGCCCTTTGATGGAGTCGGTCTTTTTGGGTCCAAAGCAGACCATGCGTTGGAGCGCTTTAAGGACTCACGGGCTACTGCCAAGTCCCTGGGCCTTTCTGCTACACGCCCTCCGCTGACTTCTGCTTTTCGCCCCCTATCGTGGCCACGGTAGGGGCGCCCCTTCACGTCAGCAGCCCAGCCACCGGCCCGCGCAGCAGGCGTCTTCGTGTGGCCGAGGACGTGGATTCCGCCGTGGCGGATCGGGCAACCAGCGTGCGGGTCAGGCCACCACCTCCAACCCGTCCGCGGCCTCCAAGCCCTCCTAGTCCCTCCTTTCAGGTGCACAGCACGCCAGTAGGGGGCAGGGTCCGCCATCACCTTCCCCACTGGCGTACCATCACCTCGGACAGGTGGGTCTTGGACATTGTCCGAAGGGGCTACTCCCTCCCCTTCGAGACCACCCCCCAGCCATGCCACCTCAATTCCACCGCATGTCAGGGGATCACTTGGTGCTTCTACAGAAGGAAGTCGCGGCCCTCTTGACCAAGAGGGCCATCGAGCGTGTTCCGACCCCAGAAGTAGGGCGTGGTTGCTACTCCCACTACTTTCTGGTGCCCAAAAGGACAAGGAGGACATGCGTCCTATCTTGGACCTCCGGAACGTCAATCGCTTCCTCCGGAAGGAGAAGTTCAAGATGCTCACCCTAGCTCAGGTCTTGACTGCCCTCGACCCTGGAGACTGGTTGGTAGCGTTGGACTTGCAGGACGCATATTTCCACATCCCCGTCCTGCCGGCCCACCGGCGTTACCTTCGGTTCACGGTAGGCCCCGAGCATTTTCAGTTCACCGTGCTCCCCTTTGGCCTTACCAGTGCCCCTCGGGTGTTCACGAAAGTGATGGCGGTGGTCGCAGCTCATCTGCGCCGGGCAGGGGTTTCAGTCTTCCCCTACCTCGACGACTGGCTGCTGAAGGCGGGCTCGTCCCAGGCAGTCGTCTCCCACCTCCAGACTACGGCCGAACTCCTGCACTCGCTGGGGTTCTCCATCAATGTGCCGAAGTCGCATCTGATTCCTTCTCCACAGCTCCTTTTCATCGGAGCGGTTCTGGACACGACGCAGTTTCGGGCCTATCCTCCCGAACGGCGAGTCCGGGATATTCAGGCTATGATTCCGATCTTTCAGCCTTTATCCTGGGTTTCGGCACGGATGACCCTGAGGCTGCTGGGCCTCATGGCCTCCTGCATCCTGCTGGTCAATCATGCCAGATGGCATATGCGGGCTCTGCAGTGGGACCTGAAGTTCCAGTGGGCGCAGCACCAGGGCAACCTGTCCGATCACGTCCAGATCTCGGAGGGGACTGCAAGACAGTTGCAGTGGTGGCTCTCGAACCGGCAATGGGTCATGGGCAGATCCCTCTCCCTTCCCCAGCCAGAGCACACAGTTGTGACGGACGCGTCCCTTCTGGGATGGGGCGGTCACATGGGAGAGGCGGAGATCAGAGGCCTCTGGTCTCCGGCGGAGTCCCGGCTCCATATCAACCTTCTGGAGCTCCGGGCGATCCGACTTGCACTCAAGGCATTCCTTCCCTCTGTCAAAGGGAAGGTAGTGCAGGTGTTCACAGACAACACCACCGCCATGTGGTACTGCAACAAACAGGGCGGGGTGGGGTCTTGGACCCTTTGTCAGGAGGCTCTGCGCCTCTGGACATGGCTGGAACATCAGGGCATGTTCCTGATGGTTCAACACCTGGCAGGTTCCCTGAACGCCAGGGCGGACGAACTCAGCCGCAGGTGCATGATGGATCACGAATGGCGTCTTCACTCGGAAGTGGCGCAAGGACTCTTTCTACAATGGGGAGAGCCTTGGTTAGATCTATTCGCCACCGAAGAGAACGCGCAATGTCATCAGTTCTGCGCGTTGGAATTTCCAAGGCGGCACTCGCCGGAGACGCTTTTCATCACGAGTGGAGTTGCGGTCTGTTGTACGCCTTTCCGCCTATACCACTTCTACCCAGAGTGTTGAAGAAGATTCGGCACGACCGGGCCCAAGTCATTCTTGTGGCTCCGGACTGGGCTCGAAGAGTTTGGTATCCCGAGCTACTCAATATGAGCGTAGATCCCCCGATCCGTCTGCCTCTTCGGGAGGATCTTCTGTCGCAGCAGCAGGGGACGGTCCTCCACCCGAACCTGTCCAGTCTACACCTGCTTGCGTGGAGATTGAGCGGCGGCAGTTGATTCCTTTCGACTTGCCTCCCGAAGTTTGTGATGTAATTCTGGCAGCCAGGCGTCCCTCCACTAAGGTGGTATACGCCTGCAGGTGGAACAAATTTGTGGCATGGTGCACAGCAAAGGCTGTGAATCCCCTTCTGCCCCTCTTTCTGAGGTCCTTCTGTTCCTTCTCTCTCTGGCCCAACAGGGTTCTGCCCTGGGTACCATCAAGGGTTATCTTTGTGCTATCTCGGCCTTCCTCAGGCTCCCTGATCAGCCCTCCCTTTTCAAGTCCCCTGTTGTTAACAGGTTCTTAAAAGGCATTACTCACCTCTTTCCTCCTGTTCCGTTTGTGATGCCTCAGTGGGACTTGAACTTGGTTCTTACCTTTTTAATGTGCGCTCCCTTTGAGCCTCTACATAACTGTCCTCTTCGTCTTCTGACGGCCTTTCTGGTGGCCATCACCTCCGCTCGGCGGGTGAGTGAGCTCCAGGCTCTATCTTGCAGACCTCCCTTTCTGTCTGTTCATCCAGACAAGGTTGTTCTTCGGACGCGTCCGTCCTTCTTGCCAAAGGTGGTTACTGCTTTCCATATTGGGCAGACCATCACTTTGCCCACCTTCTTTCCGCCTCCGCATCCTTCCAGAGAGGAAGAGAGGCTCCACCGTCTGGACCCAAAACGTGCGCTCTCCTTCTATATTGACCGCACAAAACACTTCCGGGTGGATGACCAGCTCTTTGTTGGCTACGTGGGCGCCAAAAAGGTCGGGCGGTGCACAAGAGGACCATCTCCCGCTGGGTTACCTTGTGCATCAAGACCTGCTATTCTTTGGCGAAGAAGGAGCCTCCTGTTGGGCTGCGTGCCCATTCCACAAGGGCAACGGCTGCTACCACGGCCTTGGGCCGCGGTGTTCCGCTGCCGGTTATTTGTCAGGCAGCTACGTGGGCCTCGCTGCACACGTTTACAAAGCATTACTGCCTTGACAGTCAGGTCCAGAGGGACGGCTTCTTTGGCCGTTCTGTCCTCCAGGACTTCCTTGTCTGATCTTTGTTCGCAGACCCACCACCGGGGTTGGTATTGCTGGGGTATCTATTCTAAGGTAAGGAATCTGTCACTAACGTGTCTCTTTCAGATGCACAAGTTACTAACTTGTGTAACGATATATCTGTAAGAGACAGTAGTTAGTGACAGATTCCTTACCGCCCCACCCATCCTCCCCGTTCTGCGAACTGATTTCTAGGGTTAAGGACATCCCTTTCAGGGCCCTAGTATTTTTCAGACACCTATGTCAGCTTCTTGCATGGCTCTGCGTTCCTGGCGCGGAAAGTCGTGTACAGAACTGACGTCAGCGCGCAGGGGCGGCGTCTAAGTACTGCCCGCGACGTCATCCCGGCGATCACGACGCCAACGACGGACGCGGAGCCGCACGACGCCGCCTACCGACGCGCAAGGGTACTGCTACGCAAAAACTTTCCGGATCCAGCCTGACGCCTGGGGATATTCTAAGGTAAGGAATCTGTCACTAACTACTGTCTCTTACAGATATATTGTTACACAAGTTAGTAACTTGTGCTTCTCTCCTGTTCCGTTTGTGATGCCTCAGGTTCTTACCTTTTTAATGTGCGCTCCCTTTGAGCCTCTACATAACTGTCCTCTTCGTCTTCTCAGTCTGAAGACAGCCTTTCTGGTGGCCATCACCTCCGCTCGGCGGGTGAGTGAGCTCCAGGCTCTTTCGTGCAAACCCCCTTTCTGTCTGTCCATCCAGACAAGGTTGTTCTTAGGACGTGTCCGTCCTTCTTGCCAAAGGTGGTTACTGCCTTCCACATTGGGCAGACCATCACTTTGCCCACCTTCTTTCCGCCTCCGCATCCTTCCAGAGAGGAAGAGAGGCTCCACCGTCTGGACCCAAAACGTGAGCTTTCCTTTTACCTCAACCGCACACAACAGTTCCGGGTGGATGACCAGCTCTTTGTTGGCTACGTGGGCGCCAAAAAGGTCGGGCGGTACACAAGAGGACCATCTCCCGCTGGGTAATCTTGTGTATCAAAGCCTGCTATTCTTTGGCTGAGAAGGAGCCCCCTGTTGGGCTATGTGCCCATTCTACCAGGGCGACAGCTGCTACCACGGCTTTAGGCCGCGGCGTTCCGCTACAGGATATATGTCGGGCAGCTACTAACTTGTGTAACGATATATCTGTAAGAGACAGTAGTTAGTGACAGATTCCTTACCGCCCCACCCATCCTCCCCGTTCTGCGAACTGATTTCTAGGGTTAAGGACATCCCTTTTAGGGCCCTAGTATTTTTTCAGACACCAATGTCAGCTTCTTGCATGGCTCTGCGTTCCTGGCGTGGAAAGTCGTGTACAGAACTGACGTCAGCGCGCAGGGGCGGCGCCTAAGTACTGCCCGCGACGTGATCCCGACGACGGACGCGGAGCCGCACAACGCCGCCTACCGACGCTCAAGGGTACTGCTACGCAAAACTTTCCGGATCCAGCCTGACGCCTGGGGATATTCTAAGGTAAGGAATCTGTCACTAACTACTGTCTCTTACAGATATATCGTTACACAAGTTAGTAACTTGTGCTCTATGTCCAAGTGCGAGGGGCTGACCAGATCAGCAAGAACAAGTGACATTGTCTTTCGACCCTGTACATGATGTGCAGACAAAACCCAAAGGGAACAGGAAGAAAGGTGAAAGACAGACAGTGCCAAAATAGCAGAGGCTGGAAAAACAAAGGCACAAAGTAACGTGCGCAAAGAGGCATCATGGCAGCCAGGCCTAAGCTAACATAGCAATGCAGACCATGAGTCCACAAACCACACGACACCCTCCCCTGGTCAGTCCATCGGCGAAGACATAGGACGAAGACAGAGTTCAAATAGATGGAGCAGAACTGCAACGTCTGTGACTGAATGTGCCCAAGTCAAAGTCAAGAGTGGGAGAGAAAAATAGAATAAAAATGTCCAGGGAGGCAGGACGCCGAGAGCGGAGGCCCCTAATCAAAAAAAGTGAAGGTGCAGAAAAACGCCACACCTTCCAAGAGGACATCGTTGGAATAGTCAGAAAAAAGAGACCCCATCCAGTCCAATAAATCAAAACTGCATTCATGATCCTCGCAAGAGGGAGCAGCGAACAGCATTGCGGGACAACTTGCTTGATACTCAATATAACTTTGTTGGAGGAGAGTCTGAGCAGCCGCCCATACAGCCCATTGTGCCAAAATTCCAAGTGCAGCCGCACGCGCCATGTAGCCAGCTCCGGAACAGTCTCGTTCATGGGCCTCTAAGGGACCCACCAACTGGACAAAATCCGGGCGAGACAGACGTATTGGAGAGGCAGTAATCCAAGGTCCATGAGAAAGGACAGCGGATGCAAGACATCATGGGTTGCACGCAAGTGAAATACGCAAAGCGAAAAGAAAGTCTATATGACACACCGAGTGTCGCCAATGGCAGGACGCCGAAACCGGCAAGGATGCGCTCACGGAGCATCCGGAGTCGACCGTGGTCGAGCAGGACCCCAGGAAGTGCAGCCATTGCGTAGCACACAGACCAAAAGCAAAACACCAGCCGCTAAGGCGAGGATCAACGGAAAGCCTCCAAAGACGCTGGAAAAAATGGAATGAATAAAAGCTGGTATTACACCAAATATAGTTTGAAAGGAGGTAACAAGGCCAGAGCCCACAACTATAAAAAAGTGCACAAGACCTTCGGTGCGTGAAGCATTGAAAACACGGTGAATCAGTTCACCGAAATGTTGTGGGAGGTTTGTGTTCAACAGGGCCTGTATTTCACTGTGGGTACTTGCCACCTGGAGAATGAATGTTTCCCGGGCGGATGTGAGCATAACCTCCTGGTTCAATAATAGTGCCTTTATTCTGCTCAATTTATTGAAATCTGCCTTCAAAGTAGGAATGGAAGGCCAAATGGAACTATCTACGATGCCGTGCGGGGGAGGAAAAAACACATTTTTGCAGCAGACAACCCTGTGGGAAACCGTTACAATATATGGTATGCCGGCAAGCATGCCACAGCAGTCCTGATTATTCAGAAGGAGATAGCTACCATTTGCAAGCACAGTGAAAGTAGGAGATATAGCAGGAGCAGGAATGCCCTTTAAAAACAAGCAAGATTCGGAGCCGAAACATTACAAGCCCCGTGCACTCTAATGTGTTTGCAAACAATTGAATGACCCACAGTAGAATCGCATGACTCCCCGTGAGAAAAACTTCCTTCCCGTCCCTAAGACATTTATACATGAAAGGCAGGGACCAAAGTTCATGCAGGAAAGCACTGCCTAAAGGCTGAAAGCGGCCAACAGGATAATGTTTCATGCAGGAACTGAACTCAAATAAAGAAAAAGGCAAAGCGATAACCCCGTGTACTAGCCACACAGCAGAATCTAATTCTGCAACAGAGAATGGTAAGGGCTCTATTTTTTCGATATGTAACAGAGTGTATGCTGCATCTTCCATAGACATAAACAGCTGTTTCTAGTCAAATTAAAAGGTAAGAATAAGGCAGAGGTGTTCAAAAAGTGCCAAGGAACCTTCCCCATTTTAAGTGTTTGCAAAGTCCATGCAAACTGCATTACTGAACGCAATTGATTTTGACCATGATATAACACAGACACATCATCTTGTACAATATCAACAACAGAGGAAATAATATTCTCTAATGTGTAAATGCGGGAAGACAGGGTATTAATACTATTGTCAACAACAGCAAGCACTTTTTCCAAATTTGCTTGATTGATTTCCCGAAGACGGGAAGCAGCTTCTATTTGCGAAAGCTTCCAGAGTTCATTGTAAGTTTCATAAATGAATCTCTTTGGTCGAGGACCACGAGGCCCCAGAACAAAGTCGGACAGATCAATGTTGCCTGATAGAAGGGATAAATGTTGTTTAACAGAATCTAAGGAAGAGTGCTGCAACCACTGTTTACACAATTTACCAACAGAATATGTCGTAACAGTACGAGAGTCAGAAAACCTGGGGTCGGGCCTATCCTGTCTGTAACCAGGATCTGTATCATGAAAACGCAGTTGGCAGGCATTAGATGCTATGGGCCAAGCCAACCATGGTGACTGAACCAACGTAGATACATTAAACGAATTGTTCTGAAACAAAACTTGCAAATCTGTAAGGGACATATTGAAGTGCAAGCTTTCGCTTGGAGTGGAAGACAATACAGGAATGGACGGGGCATTTAATTGTTTGGAGGTAGCCAAACCCCAACAGGTCGTTTGATAAATGGTCTGATTTAAAAATAAAATTTGGGCCGGGATGGGGCAAGCACGGTGCAAGGCTTCAGTGCCCTGCACCTGCCATGCTTTGGAGCCCCAAATTGATTTTAAGTCAATGGTGTCACGCCAATGTTTGTACCTGTTGGGGGAGCCTTTTAGGGGCTTGGGGGGCTTGGGGGCACCCTTGCCAGCTGTTCGAGGGAGTGATTTAGGGACAAAAGGGCAGCTTAACTTGAGGCAGGGTGCGCAGGAACGCTCATACTAAAATGAAGGAAACAGATGTGTGAGCCATGGAAACCAAGCCAAAAGGTTTAACAGATTTATTTAGAAGGCGCAGCTTCAAGAAAAGGCATTTAAAATACAAAATACAAGATATGGTGACCTCGCATTTACAGAGTCATATAAATCAGAAGGCATTTCTACATGGAAGCATTGAAATCGTAAGAAGAGAGACGCTTCAAATAATGCAATATAAGGTGTGCAGAATACAAATCTCAAAGATACATTTATAAATGCAATATGAAAAACATCATTTAAATCAAGGAAAATGTTCTCAGAGTGCAACACTTATATGATCTAAAATGCTGAGTATACTCACGGTTAAACCTAAAAGAAAGCAACCTTGCACTCACAATATAAACATTAAAAATGCAATAAGGAGAAAATGATAATTAAAAACAACATAGCAGATATGGCATTTTATATGGCAAAGTACATGTCAAACAGATAAATGCAGAGTATATTTCAAATAAAATAATAAACTTAAAATAAAACAAGAGCTCTTGGGGAAAACCTACACAGTCTGCTACCTACATACAGACAAAGAGGTAATCCGCCAAGAACCCCGTGGACTCGTCTTTTATACCTTTTTGCTGGGAACTGTAGCAGAAGTGCTTATTCTAACGTCAGCCCTACCTACGTCACTTATAGCCACAGTTCGCACATTTATCAGACGTGTCGTGCTTCTTCAGTTAAATGCGGAACATAGACTAGGTGAAAGGTTATGTTCTCATGCCAAACGCTCGTCGTAAATTGCATAGGGCAAGCAGAAAAAATGTAATGCAAGGAATAAAATATATATATATATATATATATATCTATATATATATATATCTATATATATATATATATATATATATCTATATATATATATACCTATATATATATATATATCCTGGTTGCCACATTCATCACCCCGGTCTGGGAACTTCTGTGTTCTCATAGCCAGACACATCCGGGATGCGGTGGGCTACATCTCGGCAGGGTAAAGAAAGAGACAGTGAACTTTGCACACGGGTAGGGTGGGGGCTATCTAGTCTGGAGCAGAAGAGCCTCGCAGAGAGAAGCTGGCTGGATTTTTAGTCAGACAGGCTTAGAGCCTTCTGTACAGTAAAATGGCGGAACTCTGGTCAACTTAACAAAAGGCCTACAGAAAGACCGCAGGGCCTACGTAGGGGTTCATACTGACTGAGTGACAAGGATGGCCCAGGGCATGTGTTATATGGTAAAACCGGACCCTCTCTCATTTGGTCAATTTAACAAAAGGCCTACAGATTGAGGCCGCAGGGCCTGTGTAAGGGTCTCATACCTTAGGTGTGGGCAGAGTGCGCCTGGGGGTCTTATACGATAAAAATAGACCCTGCCTCATACCCACCCACAGCTAGGGCGTTCAAAAAGGAGCCCGAATATAGCAATTTGGTGTGGGTCAACATGATTTTCTGAGTAGATGAAGTGTTCAATTTAAAAAAATAGGACCCAGGGTTCAATCTATCAAAATCTGTAAAATAAGTAAACTTATTCCTAAGAGTCTGGGAGCTACCTGGCAAAGGGGTCGGACAATGTTCCCATTGGGTGTAATTAAAAAGACCCCGAAGGGTACTGGGTTTATAGAGAAAGTGGTCGCCCCAATGCTGGTAACAATATAAATCGGCATAACTTGCAGAATTCATGTACAAATCTTCAGCATTAAAAGCAGCATAATATTTCAAATCAGTAAATAACGATTCAACTGCATGTACATCCCAATCGTCAGAATGAATATTACTTTTAACGACATCACCCATTGAAACACGGAGGACATTTGGTACATTAATAATCTCGGTTGGTCCATGAATTTGGAAATTTACCGCATCCCATACGATGCCATCAGCGACTGGAAAAGCTGAAATGTTCACAAATGTGTGGTCATGCTTCATGATGTGTGAAGAAGAATGCGGAGCCAAAGTTCCAGCGACACAGTTCACAGCAGAGCGTTCTGGTAAATAGTGACCATTAATGAGTAGAAAAATACTGTGACAAAGCCAATGGACATGAACAGAAAAATCAGGAATAGTACCAACCAGATGTATGTCCATGGCGGGATCAAAAAATTGTCTCTGAACCAGGAGACAAAAATACTGAATCTGGACGGGATAAGTGCAGAGGTGGAATCCGAGCCAAAAGAATAACGTGTTGGGCTCAGTGGCGTTGTTGGTAGATGAGCCACGGACTCGGTGGCGCGGTAGGTATACTCGGTCTCCTCGTTGCAGGGGGAATCCGGGTAGTCGAGCAGGCGATCAGGCAAATCTACCATCTCAATGGCAACATCAGTGACCGTTTGGGCTGGAAGGCCACAAACATTTGTCCTGGAAATGACTGGACAAGAGACCGCTGGTGTTACACTATTCAGGATCGGCCAGATGTTGTAGCTTGACATTTTCCACTGAGATGTATCTGTTTTCCTTGCGACCAGGAAGCGGTGGTAAGATGACTGTACGAGTACCCTTCAAGCCAAGGACTGGACACGGTGCACGATAAGAGGGGCCAAATTCTTTTTGTTCTCCACCTTTTCTCGGCCCAGGTCTCCAACTTTCGGAAGCCAGCCGGCAACCGGAATCTGCAGAGCAGCGTCTGTGGCTGAAGGTAAATGTTCAATTGCAAGTTTGTCTCGGGCTTCTTGTAAGTCCTGTAACATAGTAGAATGGTTATCTACGTCAAAGATTGCGGATTGCGCCGCCATGTCTAGACCATCAAGGTCAGGCACAAACATTCTTATGCCAAAGAGCATTTCGTATGGGGTCCGGCCACCCAGAGGTCTTCTAGGGAGATTATTAAGTGCACGTTGTACGGTGTACAAGTGGGCCAGCCAGTTCCTGCCAGTACCTAGGACTCTAGCTGTCAAGGATTGCTTTAAGTCACGGTTCATTCGTTCAACAATTGAATTGCCCTCAGGCCGATATGGAGACGAAAATTTCACCTTCACCCCCAGTGACCCCATTGCGTCCTTGTAAGCCTTAGAGGCGAACGCTGGACCTTGGTCCGAATGGAAGGTGCCACAGGCGAAAATTCCCACAAAGACGCAAATCCCTGATGACATTTCGAGCGTCAGCACTCCGTTGTGGCCAGACCCAGATGAAACGTGTGCACAAATCCACTGCAACCAAGATGTACTTATATGCAGTGCCAGAAGAAAATGGACCGCAGTGATCCAGGTAAACACACCCAAAAGGTCTGTTTGAAATGCAGAGTGGTGTCTTTGGTGGCCGTGTAACCGTGGAAGGCTTAATTTGTTGACAAACGTCACAAGAAAGCACATAAGTACGGGTCTGTTTATATAAACCATGCCACCAGTAACGCTGCTGCAAGATGGAAACCGTCGCAGACACGCCAGCATGTGCCAAAGCCATGCCCTCGTGTGCGGCAGTTATCAAGGAAAGTCTGCGGTCCGCGTTGGGAATCTGCCGATCACCAACGTCTGGAATTCTTATATAAGGAGCCTGTTCGGGACCTAATTGATAAGAGTATGTGGAAGGGAAACCCCGTGGGTAATTAGCACCTTCC
The DNA here is from genome assembly GCA_963921515.1 of Calotriton arnoldi. Classification (NCBI taxonomy): domain Eukaryota; kingdom Metazoa; phylum Chordata; class Amphibia; order Caudata; family Salamandridae; genus Calotriton; species Calotriton arnoldi. The sequence goes on from CAWUFW010006065.1 coordinate 1,205,501, forward strand.
TTTGTCGCAGCAATAGCTACCAAGCTATCATTATCTATTTTAGTCATGGATCTTGTAACTGCTGCGACTGAGCCCGTGGCTTCTGCTGATTTGGCAGCTTCGTCAGCCAAACCGTTACCGACAGCGTGTGCGCCCACACGCTGGTGGCCAAGGGTGTGAATCACCTGTGTGAGAGGCAGACGTTGTCGTAGATCTGCCACTCGAACCCAAAGCATTTTATGCTTAATTGTGCTGCCTTTTGCATCTCTATAGTCATTTTGTGACCAAAAGAATAGATAGTCATTGTAAGACTGAACACAGTAGTAAGAATCACATACAATAAGAGTGGTCACATCAGGATTAGCGAACTCAAGTGCGAGCACCAAAGCATGCAGCTCGGCCAATTGTGCAGTACTGTCTCCAAGTGCCTGAGTGTGCACTACAGTCTGTTTGAACTCTCCGTTCACCATAACACCTGCAACAATAGCACATGCCGCGGAATATGCATGCTTGGAACCCGTGGCCGGTTGTGCCGAACCATCGGTATAGATAATACATTCGTACTCCTCAAGCGGTAGCAAAGACAGAGGAGGAGGATGAACGAATTCATACTGTAAAAACTCCTGCGTCTGAAGTGAAGAATCCAAGATAAAAGTGACATCCGGGGACGTCAAAGATGTTGCCCATTGTATCCAACGGAGGTGCAAAGCTTTAGAGTTCGGTACACTTGCTTTCGTCACTGCCTCAAGGGCAGGATAGGGTGTTACCACCAAAATGCGTTTTCCCTGTGCCAGTGCGCGTTCTTTTAGAATCGCCATTTGCACTGCAGTCAAAACTTTCTCCACAGAGGAAAAGCGCATTTCTGCAGAGGTGTATAGATGTGACTTGTATGCAATCGGTACTGTGTCACCTTCGTTAAGGTCAAGTGCGTGAAACCCACTGCCCCTGGAATGATTCTAATCACCAGGTTTGTGTGGTTGTCACACGTCAACAAGAATTTAGATTCAAGTAGGTCTGTCTGCAAAGACTGCAGTATAGAGGAATGCTCAGGAAGCCAGCATGACTTAGAAAAGTTAGGTTGTATCAAGGCATAAAGCGGCTTGATACGCTGGGCATATTCGGGAATGTAAGTACGCCCGAAGTTCAAAAACCCATTAAAGACTGAAGTTTCTTCAGTGTGGTTGGAGGGCACAAAAGTGCACATTTCTCCAAGAAATGGGGGCTAAGCCCTTACCTTCATTGTTGAGCTCATAGCCCAAAAACAAAATGGTAAATTCAGCAATGTGAGATTTGGCAAAGTTAAACTTGTAACCTAAAACTGCAAATTCTAGAATAATGCGGTCCACTCTGGAAAGATGCGGGTATAATTCGTCGTCTGTCAGATAAATATCATCGACGTACGAACATGCATCTGGGTCTATGCCGTCTAACAAAGAGACAACACGGGCAGCGAATACGCCTGGACTGTTTTTGTAGCCCATAGGTAAACGCCGAAATTTGAAGTGTTTACCACCGGAGGTAAAAGCGCTCCATTGGCTACACTCCGGGGCTAAGTTGTGCGTGTAAAATCCATTGGATAAGTCAATTGTCGTTTTATATTTTTTACGAACAAGACTGTCAACAAGCGCAGAACTATGGGTATTTTGCACCGCAAAGGTACGACAATGAGAGTTCAAATGCCGGTAATCCAAAACTAGGCGGTACGATCCATCGGGTTTAGAAACCGCGAAAAGGGGATTATTCATGGGTGATACGCATGTTTCAATTACACCTTGATATTCTAACTGTCAGAATTTCGGAAACAGGACCTTTAGCTTCCAGCTTGATGGGATATTGGGGTTGTGGCTGTGGCAGCGACCGCAAAGGAATATCATGGGGGTGAGTCTTCATCCCAGCCCACGTGGTTGCGGTATAACGCTGGAGCCAGGGACACAGCCCACTGAGCTGCGAGAGCCTCCGCTTTGTCCTTGGGGACATGACGAGAAAAGCTTGGAAGGATTACCTCCTCCCATCTACGCGCAGCAAGTACGAATGGGGGCGGCCAATCCGCCTCTGCTAACAAAATGTCATATGAAGAGGTCAGATTTTCCCAAAAATCCCTTTAATAACACGCTGTATGTCACCCTCAATTTGGATGACAATATTATATAGTCTGTCAGTGGGTGCCACTCTGGTGTCTGCTGTCTCGACAGTAATGAATGTATCAGTTGCTGTCGCCTCCACATGAGGACGTAGTGCCTCCGCACTATGGTAACTTCCGCGGCGCTGTCTAGGAGCGTCACTGCCCACGTCCAATTCAGGAGTCTCGTTCTCACCGTCTGTGGCATACCTCGCTGTTACTGCTGCAACTTTTTTCTTCTGAAACTGGGCGAGAACGTTGAAATTCTTCTGGTTTCCCTCGGACCTGTTGTCGAGGTTGGTCTCGTCCCTGTGGAGCCTCTCGACCCCGACCTCTATCCTGGCGATCTCCTCCACCTGTCTGGGAGGTCGACGGTGCCTGTGAAGAACGAGGAGAACGCGGATCAGGGACTTGAAATCTCTCTGGAGAGTTAATTCTCGCTCTATCGTGCAAATCATATGTGCGTTCAGAAGAGACAAACTGGGGAATCTCCTCGCGACCTCGGCTTCTTCTGTTGCTTACCCTGTTTTTTCAACCTCCAGCTCTTTTTAGTAAAGAACGGTTTCTCATCTTTCTCAGACTGAGTTTTTGGTTGTGGTTGCGATTGTGTTTGCGTCTTAGCAAAAGGCTTGACTCCCAGGCTATTACGGCCAATGGTTTTGTAAGCCTGTGCAATAATGTTCAGTAATTCGCGCGGCCTGTCCAATTCTGGGACTAAAGCCAAAGCATTAGCTACTTGGAAGTTAACTGCATCGCCCTTGACATTCGCAAGGATCAAATCAGCCACCACGTCGAACACTCCCACCAGTCTCATCCCTAATTCCACAGCCGCCTCAGGGCCATGTTCATCCTGTACTCGTTTAATCACAGAGGGGAGAACCGTCATGGAAGAGTGCCGAAACACTTCGCATATACTGCTGCGAATACCTTACCCCAGTTGTTGCAATCTGCCAACTCGGGGACTAGGTCTTTGGCAAACTAATCGTCAATATCCTGTGTTTTTCCACAGGAGAAATATTTGGAAAAACTGCCTCCAGCTGGTCAAATTTCTCTGCAAGCCAATAAGGCATATCATCCTTATTTTGTGGGCGCTTGCCCATCACCGAATTAACCATGACGGGACTTATGGTTATACCTCCCGGTCCAGCTGGATGCGCTGCAACTCCAGGCGGGGCTGCCTGGATGTTGCCTGTAACATACTGTACTAAAGCTCTATGCACACGTATCAAAGACGAATGCAAATTTCGTAGGTCAGCGACCGGCAGCGTCATATAATGCGGATGTGGGGTATACCCGGCCAAAACAGGCCAAGTGGCCCCTTCAATCGATAAGGGGCCTAAACGAACCGAGGTAATCGGTTGGGGGAGGGCGCCATCAAACCAAACACGGTGTTGCCATGCCATGAGCGGTACTTCAAGATTCCTATACGGTCTATAGTGATTAGGATCAGCGGTGGCTGTATATTCATGGAACAAGTTATCATTCCCATCCACCGCCGGAAAGGTGATCCATGAGTAAAACACCTCAAAGTGGTAAGCTGGATCTGCTTGTACCACAAAGATCAGATCGACACCCGCGTCTGGCACTCCATACACCGTCAAGTGAGCTTGGAGCGCTGCGCGGCTATGTGCCGCAATTTGGACAGCCATTTAAGGCTAACAATTTTCGACAACCTAGTATGAGGCAGCACAATATAGGGTTGTATTTAAAAACCTTTTTAACAACTTCAAGCTTGAAAGAACCTATAAAAACCTCAATATAGGAGGTATCGCTCTCTCACACACGCCTCCGGAGGCGTCTGTGAAGGGGGTTGTGGACAAGCACAAGAACTACTCAAGCGGTCTCGCAGATAAGCAGCCCACTCGTTGGTTGCGCCATGTTGTAGGGATTCTGCACATACACAGAGCTATGCACAGGATAATAGGACCTCTGAGTATAGTGGTGAGCCAACAATACACCTTAGTACCCACAATCCCAACCCGACTAGCAGTAGCGTCTCATTAGCAACAATGCTACCAATGATTAGACAACCCAGAACACGGTCTCTCTCTCTCAGGACTCGCAGGAGCAAGAACACCCTTTCATTACTCACTCATACATGTCCACAACGTGCGTAATAAGAGTCACTGTATAGTTTAAAATGTTTATTTCAACTAGCGTGCTCTGAGATGCAGTACACGTGCCAGTACTATCAGCATAATGCATAAGACTAAAACCATAAGCATAGTTACAATTCCATAGAATATAAACGGGGAAAGCATTTCATAAAGCAGTGGATATAGGGCTAAATGACCATACCACCCTCCCCGTGCTAGTAGCTAGTTTATTATAAAAAATAGAAGACCTCTGGGCTTTGTCAGGCGGACCCTCATACCTCAATATCTAGATGCAAGTTTTACATCATCAGTCAAGCACAGCTCTTCTCTCTGGAAAGGTTTTTCTCCAAGTGCCTCTAACAGTGAAATCACAATATTAAAAGCACACGTAACTTCTCCAGTGCAGCTGCATTCAGTGCTATGTCCAAGTGCGAGGGGCTGACCAGATCAGCAAGAACAAGTGACATTGTCTTTCGACTCTGTACATGATGTGCAGACGAAACCCAAAGGGAACAGGAAGAAAGGTGAAAGACAGACAGTTCCAAAATAGCAGAGGCTGGAAAAACAAAGGCACAAAGTAACGTGCGCAAAGAGGCATCATGGCAGCCAGGCCTAAGCTAACATAGCAATGCAGACCATGAGTCCACAAACCACACGACAACACTTCCACCACCTACTGGTGAATGGAATCCCAGACACTGCCCTGAGAGATACCTGTGCCAGTTCCACTGTGGTGCATGACAGGTTGGTACTCTCAAACCAGTATGTCCCAGGGGAAACCAAAAAGAGTAAGGGCTATCCCAGGGGAGGTCACTTTTAGGCCTGTGGCTGTAGTGCCCCTAGAAATAGCTGGGCCCTTAGTTGGAGAAAGGTGGTAGTCAATAAAGACTAGAAAATTGTGTAGGAAGCTGAGTTTCTGTTGCTGGACCCACCCCTCCCCACTTTATGCCAGACTACTGATGCACTTTGACTAGATGTGCCCTGGGCCCCTGCCAATTAGGTTCCCAGGGCCTGTGTTCTTTCCCAAAACTGTACCTTGTACCCCCAATTGGCACCTCTCTGGCCACTTGTCAGTCCCTTCTAAAAGGTACCATGAGTACCAAGGGCACTGTTGTTAGGGAAGGCCTCCTAAGGGCTGCAGCACTTGTTGTGCCACCCTTAGAGGCCCTGTACCTTTACACACACCCACTGCAATTGCAGGCTGCGTGTTTTGGTGCAGAACAAAGTGAAGAGTCGGCGTGGCACTCATCCCTGTGTGCCATGCCTGCAACCCACTGCCCTGGCATAGGTCAGCCACCCCTCTAGCTGGGTGCACTATACCAGTGGTGAGGGTACAGGTGCATGAGCCCTGCACCCCTGCAGTGTCTAGACCAATTCTTAGACACTGTAAGGGCAGTAATGCCATTTAGAGTGTATGGTGCTGGGAGTTTCATTATGAACTCCTCAGCACCATAATGGCTTAACCGAAAACTGGGAAGTTTGGTATCAAACGTTCTCAAGCACATTAAACCCACACTGATGCCAGTGTGGGATTTAATGAAAAATGCACTCAGAGGGCATTCTAGAGATGCCCCCTGAAAAACGACCAGCCTCTGGTGGGTTCCCTGACTGATGCACACCAGCCTGCCACCACGAGACATGTTTCAGGACCCCTGGGGTGAGAGCCTTCGCTCCCAGAGCCCAGAAACAAAGCCTTTCCTGGTAGGAGGTTGTCACACCGCCCCCAGGCCAGTAAGAGCCATATGTGGCAGGGTAGCTTCAAAGGCCTTGCCGCCTTTGTAATGCAACCCCCCAGCCTCTTCTGCTATGAGGAGCAGGCCCCCTTCCTGTCTCCCCTCCTTTTCGACAGGAAGACAGGCGGGAAAAATTAGCACAGCCCAGAAGGTGTGCCCTCCTTCTGCCAACCCCACCCCTCAGGTGGGGGAGGTGAGGTGAAGCCTCACTTCAAGTGCCCACCATCTTGCAGATGGCAGGCACTCTACAATCAGGACTAGGGATTGTGCCCACTCCCCCATGTTGGGGTGAGCACACAAAGGGTGTAGTCACCCTAAGGTCAGTAGCCCATTGGCTATTAACCTCGAGACCCCTAAAACGCCCCCTAAATACAGTATTGAGGGGGAAGCCCTGAACCAAGAAGTAAAATTCCCGCAACCCAAGAAGGACAATAGACGCCCAGCAGAGGAGAACTGACTTGGCCCCAGCCCTACCGGCCCGTCTGCAGTTTCCAGAGATTCTGCGCCAAATGTCGCTTGTCCTGCAGCCAGCGACCTCCAGAACCCCTGGAAGGACTGACTGCCTTCAACAAAAACCGGATCTCCTGTGAGCAGCAGCTCTGTTCAAAAGAATCCCCAAAACAGACTCTGAGCTTGCTGAGGACAAAGAAACCAGGCGCCTGGAACCACTACTGCACCCGTCACCTACGGCCCGAGTTCGAGTGGCCCACCGGTCCCAGCGAGGTCCCCCAGCGCTCCAGTCAGAGTCCACCGTGTGTTGACCCCTCCAGGACTCCCCGACGTCACCTCCAGTCTCTGCAAGGAGACCCGTCCCCCCCCCCCAACCGCGAGTAGCCCGTTAAGGTGAAATCCAACCTCAAAAGACACACCTGCATCCTGCGCCTTGGAAAAAGAACCTGAGGTGCACATACGTCCCCGAGCTCTCCAACTTACCTGCCCAGCTGTTGGTTCCTCCTGAAAGTCTTCCTGGACCGAGCCTGCAGCTAAAAACCAAAACTGAGAATCCCCATTGAAAACAACAGGGCACCCGATGCCAAAACAGCACCCTGCACCCAGCTGCCCCTGCGCTGCTACGGGTGCACTTTGTGTGCTAAACCGCATCCCCCTTTGCCCTGAGCCTAACACCAGGAGCTTTGCTCCCACAACCTTGTGGCCTGCTCGTGAGCAGCCACCAACCGGTGGCCCCCTATCCCTCATTGGATAACATTGGGCCTCAGCACTCTGCACCCAGCCGCCCTAGTGCCGCTGAGGGTGCTTTGAGAGTGCATCCTTAACCCTGGGGGAACCCTGGTTCTAACCCCAGAATACCAACTCCCACAAACTTGTACTTACCTGCAAACCGTTAACTTCATTTTTCTCCATAGGAGTACATTGACTGTTTTTCCTTGAAAATTGTTCTGTTTGGAGTTGGTTTTGTATGAAACATTGAAAACTGCAAATAACTAAAAACTGCTTTACTTACCTTTTCTCTAGGAAATGTCCCAGTGTGATATCTAGGCATATCACACTGGGTAGAAAAAGTAATCTATAAAGTAATTTGAAAAGTAACCAAAAGTAATCTAACAGTAATTTCCACTGTATTGAAAGCATTTGCAAACCTGTAACAAAGACATTTTCATTCAGCTTGCTTGTATTGTTCAACCTGCCTTGAAAAGTACCATTTACACTTAACCGTGCCAGGCTTGCTTGGTTCTCGAAAATAAATACAACTAAAAATATTTTTATACAATTCAAATTGGTCTGAGTTCAGTCTTTGAGTGTGTGACATCATTTGCTGATTGAGTGTGTACAACAAATGCGTAACACTACCCTCTGATAAAAGCCTTACTGCTCGCCCACACTAACACAAATGGAGAGTAAGGTGCTATCTACTTTTACCTCTGCCTACCTTTGGGGTTCCACTGGACTCTGTGCACACTATACCTCATTTTGGTATAGTATATTCAGAGCCAGCTTCCTACAGTATGTTCTTCCATTCAGTTGATTTCTATCTTGAAACAGTTTTTTCCTGCAGATTATGGAGTGTTATGTACTTCCATAAAGGGGTTTTCTCCCCAGGGCCTCTGCATCTTGCAGATTATGGAAAGTGTTATGCCCTTCCCTTGATGTTGTTTTCCACTCTGGAGCTCTGGGGCTTGTAGGTTATTGGTAGAAGAGGTAAGTCTTCAGGTGTTTGCAGAAGGATAAGGTATTGGTTTACTGGCGAAGGTGTGAACTTAGAGTTCCAAAGGTAGAAATCTTGTTGTTGCAGCGAACGGCCCCATACCTTTTCAGTTTAGGCTTCTGGTCAGGCTGCTCAGTGTAAAACAAAGTTTGACTAGGTAGTTTAATTTTCGGCCCTTAGTCTGGTCAAGAGTTTGTCTGAAACGCCAATGATCTAGCAAATGCAAAACATTTAAGGAGAGTAGGGCCACAGCACATTCTTTAGTCTTGTTCCTCCCTCCAGACCATTCCACCAACAATTTCGCCCACTCCATGGCTACAGTCAGGGTTTTCAGTATGGCCAACACTAGACCCCTCCACCAGTCCAGCAGACCTTTCAAGCCCTTTAATGATCAAGGTTCACAAGTCAGCCCCAAAACTGTGTTAGTGTTCCCTTGCCACCCTGTCACAGGCAGGATATGATATTTCCTCCAAGGTTGTCAGGCCATTACTTCAGACAGGTGGGCCCTTCAAATTGTCCATTGGGGCTATGCCCTCCCCTTTATTTTTACCTCACCTTCCACCACCATCGTCGTCATCAGGCTGACTGACGGAGAATAATCTGCCCTTCTTGCAGCAGAAAGTTCAGGCCCTTTCGACCATAGGTGGCATAGAGGATCTGGCCTCAGAAGTAGGGACTGAGTGTTACTTACACTACTTCCTTGTGCCGAAGAAGACTGAATCCTTGGTCCCATTTTGTATCTTCGCCCCTGAATGCCTTTCTGCAAAAGGACCAATTCAAGATGCTCAGACTATTCCAGGTCCTGTCTTCCCTAGACACTGCATGGATGTGTTAGACCTGCAGGGCACTTATTTCTATATCCCCGTCTTGCTGGCTCACAGTCACTACTTGAATTTCATTGTAGGCAAGTAGCATTTACAGTGCGCAGTGCTTCAGTTTGGAATCACCAGTGCCCCTTGGGTGCTAATAAAAGTGATGCGTTGGTCGCAGCACACCTTCGGAGGTCGGGGTACCAGTCTACTTGATGACTAGCTGCTGAAGGTGAGCTCGCTCGAGCCAGTCAACCACATCCAGACAGCAAACCTCCTAACATCGTTGCTGTTCACTATCAACGTGCCGAAATCAAACCTATCTCCTTCTCAGACGCTTCCCATCATCGGAGCTATTCTGGATACAGTACTTTTCACGCTTTTCCTCCAGAGCAGAGTCCATGACATTCGGTCTATGATCCCAATGTTTTAGCCTCAGTCCTGGCTCTGAGTGGCTGACTGAGACTGCTGGGATTGTTGGCTTCCTGAATCCTGGTAGTTACACCTGCAGGCTCTGCAGTTGACCCTGAAATTCCAGTGGTCACAATGTCAGGAAAATCTGTTGGGTTGTATCCAGATTTTGGAGAATACTGCAAAAGATCTGCAGTTTGGCTACTGGACCGCGAATATGTCAGTGGCAGGGCCCTTGCTTTATTGCACCCCCGGTGGTCACAGATGTATCACTACTGGGCTGCGGGAGGCCATCTGGTAGAGGTGGATCTCAGATGACTCTGGCGGAAACTCTGCTCCACTTCAGGTTGTTGGAGTTGAGGGCAACTCGCTGGCACTAAAGGCCTTCCTGCCCACCATCAAATGAAAGCTGGTGCAGGTGCTCACGGACAATAGTACTGCCATGTAGTACTGCAACAAACAGGGCCTAGTGAGATCCTGGACCCTGTGACAGCAGGCCTGGCTCCCCTAAAAGCTGGTGGACTGCGAAGAGATTTTTCTTGTGGTAAATGACCTGGCAGGATATTTAAAAGCCAGGGCAGACTCATTCAGCCGCGGGCGCCTAGGGAATCAGGAATGGCAGTTATTTAATTGAGGTGGCACAAGCTGTCTTCCAGCAATTGGAAGAACCCATGCTCTATCTTTTCGCCTCTGGCGAGAACGTCCAATGTCACCACTTCTGCAGAATGACATTTCCAAAGCAGCTCTCGCTCAAAGATGCCTTCTGTCTAGAGTGGCGTTTCAGACTCCTGTATGCCTTCCTATCACTGGCCTTCCTGTCCCAAGTCCTGAAGAAGATCAGGAACGACTGTGCCCTGTCATCCTAGTGGCACCAGATTGAGTCAGGAAAGAGTGATATTCGGGAAACCCGGAGCATAAGCATCTGTCCTCCGATCAAGCTACGGCTTTGGGAGGACCTTCTGTTGCAGCAGCAGGGGCAGTGTGTTTCGCCCGGGCTTGTGCATGTTGCATCTCCATGCTTGGAAATTGAGCGGCGACAGTTGACCTCCTTCTGCCTGCATCCTGAGGTCATTGATTTAATCTTGGTAGTGAGGCATCTTTCCACTAAATCAGTGTATACCAGCTGTTGGGATGCATTTGTGGATTGATGCGGTACACACCACATTGACCCTTTAAGGGCAAAGTTGTCTGAAGTTTTGTTTCTTCTTCTGTCCCTACCTGGCAAAGACTTACCTTAAGGGCTGCTCATTCGCTCTTTGGCCTTCCTGTAATTGCCAGATCAACCATCATTATTAAAATCACCAGTTGTGATGCAGTTTTTGAAATGTTTGCAGCATTTTTCTGATAGACTTCTAACTGCAGATTCCTCACATTTTGAATACTCCTCCCCACCCCCCCAGGCATTAGACTTGATCTGGAAACTTTTTAGCAGTACTACTGCATGACACCAGGTGGCACCATGCAGCTCCACACTGATGCCTCTCCGCTCCGGAAATGTGTGGAGTCAGTATATGTGCCACACGCTGACATCAGTTCCTTTCCTTCCACGCCACCAGGCACTGGTCCAGAGCTACCTCTTGTCTATTTTGAGACCCGTTTACCTCAACTTTACGTAGTGGGCAAGACCTCCCACCTTCCAAGATGACAGGGTTTAAACCTTGTAAGGACTGTCGCAAGCAAATGTCTCTAACAGATCCACTTCTGGTTTGCCTGTGATGTCTGGGGTCGAGCCACAACTCTAAGTCCCGCAGTGACCTCGTGCTGATGAATCTGAAGGACATTCCGGACCACAAGTCGAAGCTGTACGTTGCCAAACATTGGCAGATTCCACGCCAAGAACCATCCAAGACTAAAGGTCGGTCTCTGTCTCCAGAAGTTTGTCCTGAGGTCGGTCATGGTCATGCTCCACATCTTCAGATAAGTCTAAGAAAAAACATAAAAAATCCAAGTGGGACTCGGCCCCTTCCTGCGACAATCGTACACCTGAGAAGGTGCAAGGGCATTGCCATGCCTTTCGATCTTGCTCCCATAGCCAGTTAACATTGTTCCAGTCCCATAACTTGTCTCTGAACGGCCAGAGTTTCCAGGCCGCTCTGCAACACAGAGGCAGATTCAAGAGTTTCGCAGGGCCATGTTGAGTCTCTTTGGATCCCTTCTGACTCCTCCTGGCATGCCTGTGGGCCCACGAATGAAAGAAGTCCTCCACCTGGGATACCGCCGGTGGGTTCACCCTCGGTGCCAGTTGGACCCTCCTACCCTGTCACCAGACCTCTACTAGCGCCTTTGCCAACTCCACCTCCGGCTCCACGCCGGTTCCTGGAATGCGAATTCCGCCTCCATCAATGCAGAAGGGTGAGGCTGAACCCAATTTACTCTCCGACTCTGAGCCACTTCGAACTCGACAGAAGCTGCGCTCAATGTCCATCGAACCACTAAGTGTCCTAATCCTGCAGGGCAGGTCTCATACGTTATATTCCTGATTTGGCAATGTTCAGTCGTCCCTAATGGACATGCCCTTTGATGAGCCTTGCCTTTTGGGGACAAAACAGATTCCTTTCTGGAGCGTTTCAAAGAGAGCCGGGCTACAGTGCTTTCCTTGGACTTGTCTGCTCCGCAACACCGACCATATCAGCCCTTTCTGCTCTCTCCACAGCTCTGGCAGGTGTACATCATACAGATGGCCACTTCCGCCTCAGCAGGGTTCTCTGCTGTTTGAGGGCCAAGGCCGTGGTACCCACTGACACCATGGTCAGAGACAGAGTGCCAGTCACTCCACCACTCACCTGTGGCTCCACCTTCCAGTCTTTTGTGGAGCACAGCAACCCATATGGAGACACAATTCAACAATTTTTGCTTGGCTGGCAGGCCATGACATCGGACAGGTGGGTACTGTAAAATGTGCGGAAGGGGTATGCTCTGCCCTTCAAGTCCACTCCACCACACCCAGGGCTGGACTGGGAACCCAAAGCGGCTCTGGCAATCTGCATAATACTAAATAGTTAAGAACATGATGGCATAGTATTAGATACATTTTTAAAGTGTAAAATTGAATCACAGTGCAAATACTCATGAAAAGAATTAAAAGTAAAAAAGAATACTCATAATAAAATGAGAGGAACCTGGTGCAGCACAAAAATCGACATAAAATTGTACAACTTCTAGTTAAATGTTAAATTCACAGATGCAACAGTCAAATCCAAGTACTGTCATCATAGCATTCCAGCACATAGGCTAGCCTGTACCTTTAGGAAACTTCCCTATTACAGATGTGCAAAATAGAATTAAGTGCTATATAAACATCATAGATAGGACATACAAACTCACAGCTCATTAAACACAATGTGGTCGACAGATAAGAAAAAGAACATTAAAAAAACCCCATCAACAAGACAATCTCTTTTGGCGAGTCAACACTTAACCATTTCCCTGGATAGCTGCTGCTTGTAGACATTTGCAACACCAGATCCAAGCTGATATTACGAATCTGGCAATTGAAAAAAACATTGCTCTAATTGTCAGTGGAGAGGCTTCTATATGCCTCCATATATCTGCCAGTCCCCACTTTCATACAAAGAGGAGCTATCCACTTTCTTCTGTGGTGCCGATTTGCTGAGCAAAAATACAGAATACACGTTAACGATCCCGAGGCCTCTCCACAGGCACGGCATAGAGCTTTCTCAGGCACAGCTCTAGACCACTTGCTACAAAATTTCTTAGTTGGAAGAGTCCTGTACCTGAACTGAACATACAGTTTGTGAGCCAAAGGGGGTAATTTTGTCAATGGAAGTCTCGTAACATGTGAATGATTTTACGTTCATGAAGTCCCTTGTCAAAAGACCACTGCTGGTTGTAATAATCTGAAAGAAACACATAGTGATAGATTCCTTACCTTAGAATATCCCCAGGCGTCAGACTGATCCGGAAAGTTTTCGTCAGCAGTACCCCTGCGCGTCGGTAGGTAGCGTCGTGCGGCTCCGCGTCCGTCATTGGCGTCGTGGTCACCGAGATGACGTCGCGGGTGCTACTTAGACGCCGCCCACGCGCGCTGACGTCAGTTCTTTCTTTTTCCGCGCCAGCAAGCGCAGATCCGGGAAGAGCAGT